>CM034148.1:77174842-77774842 GCA_019776745.2 Taxus chinensis | reverse complement strand
TCCAAAAGGCATCGCAATATAGGAAAAAATTCCCCATTCAATGGTGAAATTTTTCTTCTCTTGGTCTTCCCTTGTAATTCAAACTTTGTGATATCCTAAAAACCCATCTATAAATGAATAGATCTCATGCCTAGCTATTCCTTCTAGGATCTCCTTAGTAAATGGGGTTGGGAAAGGATCAATTACACATATTGAATTCAAATCCCTATATTCAATGCAAATCCATATTCTCCCATCCTTTTTTATACTGATGACCATCAGGCTTACCCATTCTGACTATTCAATGGCTTCTATGATCTGAGATGCTATCATCTTATTAATATTCTCTTTAATTTTAATGCACAGATTCAGATTCATCTTGTAAGGTCTCTTCCAAATCAGGCATGAATCATCCTTTAACTTGATTCTCATTTCTCCTAGTGAGGGATGAACTCCTTTAAGTTCATGGTACCTACGTAGGAAAAAATCCTAAAGATCACACAGAAGCTCAATAATCTTTGAGACCTCTTGGTCTGTTCAATATTCCCCAATAACAAACTCCTTTAGTTTCAACTTTGTACCAATCTTAACCTTCTTTTTCTTCAATGGCTTGTGGTAAGCACGTGATTTCTCATCAACATTATCTAACACTTCGCACATACCTTCTATATGGATAACATCCAAGTTCTCCACCTCCTCATCATCTATCAAGTAGAGAAATTTTCCTTTCTCCTTCTTCAGATAGGCATGCTCAAGTTGTACTTCTTCTGATTCTTCCTCCATGAAGCGTGCCCCCAACTCTGGTTCACCTAACAGCTCTAGAATCTTGTTCTCTACCATGGCACTATCTCCTAAGGTAAGGTAATTGACTACCTACAACAACTCATTCAACGATGGCTTAATACTCCTATATTTAAATGTTTGAACAAGATTTGTCGTTAACTCCTGTCAATTCCCTTTCTGATGCTGCAAATCTTAATGAACATACCATGCACGTACATAGCCCTGCAAGGTGGAATAGAATTTATGCACCCATAGGGAAGAGGGTAAAGCTTTTTTACCTCCCATCCATGTTGTCTCACACTCTTGAATATGGCGAGAGTCAGATCCCTTCCCATCATAATCACAAATTTGAGATGGTGCATTAATTCAAAGAAACCTAATAGAGAGCATGATTCTAAATTTGCGTCACTCTAGAAGATTATCTCAATGTGTCTCCCACCAATGTGTTATTCTCCCACATAAAGTATAGGTCATAATATTCCTTCTCTCCAATTAACACTTCCACTGGGTCTCTATTTCATGTAGAAATAGGTCAGGGTTGGTTTCCATAGTGTACCAAGGTAACTTCCTTCCTCCCAAGTGCTTAATTGAGCACATTCTGAAAACTCGAGTCTCAGTATCCTTCAGATGCCTTCCAACCAACTCATATGTCCCATGTGCACCGTTGTCATAAGAAAAGTTGGTTTTATCCCTTATGGACTGTGCATCATCCCATTGAATGACCCCTTCCTTCGATGGATGAATGAACTCCGGGTCCCTAATGGTGCGCACATATATCTTTTTTAACACTTCTTCACCCAATGGCTCCACATACAGTGCAAACCATCCATAAATCAATGGAATTATCAAATGTTCTTCCTTGTTCTCAAAACTTATGTAGCCCTTATTAAAACATATGTCAGCATTGTTTACATAACACCAAGGGTGCCCAAGTAATTCTGGGAAACTATCAGCCTCAGCAAGCTCTAGGACCTCAAATTCTCTAGTAAAATTTCCCCCTTGAATAGTAATGGATACACCTTTCAACACCCCTAGAGGAATGGCCTTCATCCTGCTAGCCATATACAACCCATTCAAAGATGGCCGTAATAGGGGCCTCCCCATTTGATTCCATGCATCTAGAGTAAGGACATTGACCTCCACACTTGTGTCAATCAATATATTACTCAGGATCTACCCATTAACAACTGCATTCAGTGTGATCTCCTTATCATAATCAATGTTATGAGGAGGTAGGTTATCATGTAAGACTTGTCTCTCATGCCCTTCTCTAGCATGCGGTACCTTCTCCCTCATCCATTCTCCCAACAGAGGAATAATTTTCTTACCTCAACATTTGACAGACTTACCTAACCTTATCCATATCCTATTGAGGAACATTGGTGTTCTTCTTTTGTTCCAACTGGTGCAATTGCTCCTTCAGACACTGGATTTCTCCTTGTAAACTCCTAATCACCTCTATGGTTTCTTGGTACACTTCCTTTTGGTGGGTAGGATCAGAATATTTTACATGTAACACTTCTTCTCTTGTGATAAGGGGGATCTTCTTTGGTTCCTCTCAGGTGCGTGTAGCCTCAACACGTGTAGTGACAAAAACAAGCTCTAGCTCAGAGTTAAGCACTACCCTCGACATCCATTATGGGTCAGTCCTCTTTACACTCGTCATCCTTATGCATTTGTCCTTCTGATTCTTGACCATGTAGTCATACAACTTTGGGAACTATTCATACGTGGGATTATTTCCACACCTTTAACATTGCAATAAGTTTGGACACTCTCACTTGTAGTGTTTATTCAATCCACAATTGTAATAGGTCCCACAGGGAAAGTCACCTCTTCCTTTGTGACTATTATAGCCTCTGAAACCTCCACAAAAACCTCTTCCTCGACCTCCTCCATCCATGTTCCCTTCATACTGACAATCTTCAGCCTTAGAACTACTCCCAATGTTGGTCTGGTGCACACCAAGATCAATGGCGTCATGTTTTTGGTCTATCAATCGATACTCGTTAGTATCGTGAGTAGTGGATGTGAAAATCTTATAATAACATGACACATTCTTATGGATTATGCACTGCAACAATGGGCATTGCTTGCATCATGATCCTCGTGACAAATTTCACAATCTAATGACATGGTGTGCACCATATTTTGTGGGAAACTATCATTTATGTGTCCCTCTACTTCACAATCCATGCACCATAAACCACTGTGAGTCTCATGAGTAGAGTTCACAGATAATGTTTCTAGCTTCTTTTCCATGGTAGCAATTTGGGCTTCTAGGAATGGGCTAACTCTGGTATCAACACTTCCCACTGCCTCAGCATGTAAGGTACCCTCCAAGGCCTCGTGTAGATCTATAAAGGTCTTATTTGAAAGTTCCCTCTTGAATGGTGTGATCAATCCTCCGACGAACCATTGAGCATGTTTTGATAGATGAATATCATATAATAAATTTGACAAGAGAGTCTTAAAATACACTTCATACTCTTACATATTCTACACCATTCCTTGTTGGATCTCTTTTAATGCACTAATGCTCTTTTTTTTGAACTCAAGAATGTGAAACTTTTCCAAGAAGTCATCACACAATGTGGTATAATCCACCACCATCTGATGGGTGTCATACTTCTAGTGCCAGCTATGTGCATGCCCTTGTAACGTAGTTACAAACTAACATGCCTTCTCTCTGGGGTAGTGATTCCCTTTGGATTCCATAGAAACTCACATTTTTGCACATGCTTTGCATCATCTTCCACACCCTTGTAATATGGTAAGTGGAGTGACATCTAGTAAAACACATGTTGATGGTGTTATGGACCTTACCCAATATATCTAGTGCCTTGATTCCCTCATATGTTTCCTCCACCACCAGATCCACTAGATCCTCTAGACCCACCTGACCCTCCTCCCATAGCATGTAAGGTTCCTAAATTAGTTGTGCTCTTTGTCCCCAGTATCATGCTAAATTATGCGTAGACAGTCTGTGATACTGAACCACTCCAAGATGTGATACCCAAACTTTGTGAACCCACACCTTGTCCAAATGATGTGCCAAAAAATATAGCTCCAAACACTGAAAATATTTGCATGGCCATAAATGGGTGTAATGTAAATTGATATCTACTTGAAGCTATTTTCTCACCAACATCAACTGAACTAGAAGTACTTGTCTCAGATACTAGAAAACTAAGCATCATGGTTTGGTCACCAGGTGGGATAAGATGCACACCTATGGCTATTCTTTCTCCATATGATGAGCTCTCACTAGAATCTAAGGGGGTTTCTCTCCTACGCTTTCCAAGACAGGGTAGCACAGAATGATTAGGTCCCATGCCCTCTGCACTAACCTTAAATCCTTCTCATAATGTTTGTCTCCATAATTCCATCACACCAAAAACTTCACATTGTCTTGCCAAATCCCTCTCTCAATCTTCATTATACTTGAGCCACCTCTCCTCTCTCTATCTTCCTCCACCGCTAGGTCAGCCATCTCCACCACACCAAATTTTATGCCCCATGTCTAGCGAGAGTTTAGCCATCCATAGGGAATGCTTCAAAACTTAAAGCTATTATCAAAATTTTGGTAGCCAGAGATATATCCCACAAGAATGATCCTCTTGGCTCCCTCAAAAACTCAAACTTAGCCACCTCTAGAATATAATACATTGATATTGTGTACTCCAATTTGTAACTAGTTAACACACCTTTCCACTAGTGATCAATAGCATGAGTCCAAGTTAGATCAACATTATTTAACCACTGATATTCCTTTGGGGTCCAAACATAATGCCTATAGTACCAACTTGTCCTTGATGCATATGTTAAGAGCCATTAATATAACTCTACTGGGAAATAACAAAAAAATGTCTCATAGATCTTGTGATACAGGTTCTCCTCCACCCATTTACGTGCATCACACTCAGATCTAGTGTTGAACCTCTTAGAAAACTCATCCTCCATGATTTTAATCCATGTCTCAACTCTGTTCAAGGTCATATGCTCTGTCATCACACATCATTCTCAAAATAGCTTCAAAAAGAGGTCCCGGTAACATAACCAAAATGTAGTCTAATTTACCTCTAATCTTTCTCTTAACCCCGAGTGCTTATGCCTATCACCCAAGTGTTGGGAACTCACCTGAGGTGCGCACGGGCACCAAGATCCTCCTTTATGTGAGCCTTGGGAAAATATTCCACCACTAATGGAGAAAAGGTTTATAGAGAAAGATCATGTGCATTTAATCTAATACAAATGTAGTGAATCTATTTCTAAGCATACTTTCTCCATAAGATAAACATAGACATCACAACAACATAATGGAAATAGATCTTAACTATGAAAAACATGGAGCACACTAGGGTTTATTTTATAAACACAAATACATAAAACAAAGCTCCATATATTGATTAAATCTGTTTACAGTAGCCATATTACATCAAATAGGGTCATCTCAGACCATATACATCATGAAATAACATTCTAACCTTACAAAACTACTCTAAACCAAGATCCTAGCTACATTTTCCCATTATAGCCCTTGTTCAGACCCGAGCGCATACATATATTCCTAGTAACAACATTCTTATAGTACTTCATTGTCTCTCCAACTCCCCTACTCCCCTATTTCAGACCCAAGCACTCCCTTAAATAGAATCTGGATCCATTGCCATAGTTTCACCCATGATCAGATCACATGCCAAGTGGAAGTTTGGTCCTCCATGATCGATTGAGTTCCTATGCCCACTTACAAAGGCTTCCACTACCTGTAATTATCCTCCTAGAAATATTCTTTGTGTGGAATATTATTTTCTTGGCCTCCAAGGCTCTAGGCTTGCACCTTATCCATTCATCATGCTTACTCGGACCTTCACATGTTTTTCCTGTGACACCACCTTTAAAATGTGGCTAATTCCCCAAACATTCTTCTACTTCCACGTGTCAACCTCTTCTCATGCATTCCTTTCCTTGAGCACCTTCTTACTTTCTTTCCTTACGCCTATGCAATCCTTTTGCCTTGTGACTTAGTCAATTGAGGGCCCAAAAAAGAATAAAACACAATGAATATGATTATTTTGCATCATATTCACTAAGTATGTTATCATTAAAGAGGTCTTGTATCAAAATTCCTTTGATGGTTTTTTATTATGATGGATAGATGAAGAGGAAGATGCAAAAATTATATTCCAAACCCATAATGAAGTTTATTATAGACATTTTAACGAGAATTCAACCACCTAAAATATTCACCAAATTTGTTATTTTTGTCCCACTCTTGAACACAATGATATTGAGAATGTGTATAGATGCCAAAAGTTTCATGAGTTTTCAAACACCATACACATCCCTTCCTAATCCCTATAGCTAATTGTTATAATTTTTCCTTTCTCTACATGGGATTGGTTTCACCCTTTTTGAGTTTGATTAGGATTTTACAACTACAATCAAACATGGAATGAAAATAAATGTTACAGGTTTTTATTTTGACTAACTTCCAACATTAACCATTAAATATCATAATAACACATTAATACTTGTAACAAATTTAAACAATGCAATAAAAACTCAAAAATATATGGGATTGAGTGCACTTAGATTATTACAAGTTATTTTAGGTTTATTTAGGTAATATGGATGTTTAAATAGGGGTTTCTAGAAATATAGTTCTTCAAAAATGAAACTGCGAGCTGAAGATATCCTAGGGTAAGAGAGTATAATAGGTATAATGGTTGTATGGTATAGACCTCTTTGTATGGTTTTGAACCTTCTCAAAACTGTGGTTTATGACTTTCTAGGTTTTTCACTTGTCTATTTCACTTGGTCATTGTTTTTCAGTCACTCTTGGTCATATTGTTGGGGTTTCTAGATACTCTACTCATTATTTCAAACCCTAACCATGCATGAAGTTCTAAAAAACAAACATTAGTTGGATTTTGGGATCCCTTGTGCACCACCAACATCATCACTACTCTAAAGATGCCTCAAACCACACGTAATTCTCCACTTAGCATTTGATAAATAATTATAGTGCAATTAGATTTGGAATCCTTTCTTTGAAAATGCTTGACTTGAGTGGGTAATTGTTTCCCAAAATAAAAAATCTGGTTATTTTATCAACTTGTGGTTCCATTTTGGCTCTTTCTTCATGTTTTTTAGGTTGCAAGTGTTGTTGTTTTCTTCCTTGGCACATTTCCTTAGCTACAATTCCTTTTGTGTGCTCCTCTCTACTTAATTTTTCTTCACTTGTTATCTCACAATATTGTATGCATGTGTTTCCCCTTCTATTTCCTCCCTTGTATTCTTCTATCTCCCTTCATTATCCCCTTACACACATTAATCCACCCATTCGCCCTTCCTTCCCAACTGTTGCATACTCTATCATGTGCACTTGCGTGTTTTCCTTGCATTTTGGAAAGTCCCTGGCATGCTCTTGCATGCATGCCATTTATTCCTCGATTCTTGCACATCACCGCACATGTACTTGTTTCCCTTTGCACTCTTTCCATGTGCATTTTATATCACGCTCCCTTTTCCTCTTGGCATGCTTCGTGCACCACTTTTATTGATCTTTGTGCATTCCTTTGTCAGACCTTGGTCTTTCCCTACACATTTTCATGCCTATTATAATATGTATCTTTCTTATCATTACCCACACACCTTCTTGCGTATACTGATGAAATTGTTATAAACCCTTGCTCCTCTATTCCCTAATCTTGTACTTGTGCCTAAGGTTTTTACCTTTGCGTGTAAATCTATGGTTTCCATGTGTCTAACTCTCAGGAGATCTCAGATAAAGTGCACCTCACATGGATTAATAGAAAATTTCTAGTACACGTCGATCTCAATAGAAATGATGTTACAAAATGTGGCGAAGATGAATTATATTCATTTTACAAAATCCCACAACCAATCATATTACACCACATGTATAGTGTGTTCCTCTTATGCTACAAAACTTTAAATTACCATAAATCCGTCCAAAGATCTCAAAATCATGTGTGGTTGGTCTCATTGGAAAGATGTTGACATGAGCTACACTTTAGTCTCTTCAAATTAGATTTTGGTAGGATTTGGTAGGTAAAAATGGGAAAACATGACTCAGGTCATTAATGCACACTTCCAGTTGACTCAACCACCCATATTTCATGGGCCATTCTCTCTTTTATTCTTTCAAAAGAAAATTGATGTGGGTAGGTAGATTTGATAGAGCTCATTGTGGATTAGTAGGAATTTATTGCATCTTATTTGTGGTTGTGATTAGAAATCTGATTTTCCCCCTCTTTCCTCTCTTCTTCTCTCCTTTTCTTATATATATTATAGAATAATTCTCATTTAAAAGGGTTGGACGCTCTTGGAATGCAAGAGAATTATTCAAAGTAGTATATTTTGTATTTTGAGTTGCATGCATTAGATCTGGGACATTTCATGTGGATTATTTCCTCTTTTTATTGTAATGAAGTGTGTATTCATATGAAGCAATAGAAGTTATGTTTGTAGCCATTATTTACCATAGCTCACATATATTGCATCTTCTTGCATTTCCTTTACAATACTGGTATGATGTGCATGTTTTACATCTCTTACAAGGTTTAGTTTTTGTTGTGCTCTATGAAATGAGAGCTTGAATATTGTTCTAAAATGTGGCATACATGGCTTCCCTTCCTTTTATTTTCTTATTTTATTTCATTTTCACACATATGAGAGTGTTCTTCCCCTTTCTTTCTAGTGTTATCACCTCCCCTTAGTTTAGGATTTCTTTTCATGCATCTCTTTCTCACCCTGTTCCCTTGGAATGATAGAGCAAAGATCGCTAGCTACATTTCCCTTGTTAAAAAAAAAATAGTAGTAGAAATAAGTAGAGGAAGTTGTCATTCTTAATAGGTTTGTCTCAAGTGCAAGGTCCCATAACTTAGAGACAGTCCCATTCTACCTCAAATCCCTTAATCATCCTGATTTGGGACAGTTACAATTTTGAGATCCAATAGTTTTGGCACACCCAGTGGGACTAGTACTAAAAGCTCAAATTTCATCATTACTAAGTTTTGGTGTGTGACTTGGTGATTTCTAGCTTTTGGAGGCTTATTTAAACACATATGGAAACTCCCCAACATCCATACCTATTGGTTTTAGTAGTTAAATTGCCTCTTTTGAGAAGAATACAAACCAGATAGTTAAAGTGACTCTTTTTAGAAGAATAAAAACCAAAGAAGAATAAGGAAAAATAGAGTAGTTCTCATATCCCCATCTCCCATGCGTAGAGTGCTTTCTACTCCTCCACTTGGTATACATTTCGTGTTCTCATCTAGAGTTATAAGACCCATAAGAATCATGGCGCATCAAAGAAATATTCCCTTTATCAGTTTCAATGGTGGTACTACTTTGGCCCTCAATGCACAACATGATATACATGTGGATGTACTAAAAAGTATTCCATTTGTCACTCGTCAAAATCAAACTACTCCTACTAATCATATTTAGGACATTGCAAATGTCTTCTCAGTTCGTCTAGTTGCAGAAGATGATATTGTAATCCAAATTTTAGCTTCTTCACTCAAACTCAAAGCACTTCAATGGTATAAAATTCAAATACCTACATCTATCCACAACTGGGATGAGCTTGGAACTTCCCTTTGCAATCAGTTTGAGGAGAAATCAAGCAATATCTCCTTGTTAGAACAACTCACAATAATTAAGAGAGCTCCTAATGAGCTCATGGCTAACTTCAACTTCAGATTTCACAAGACATGGGATAGAATTCCACTCCTCTCAAGACCAACTCCACAAATTTTTTTCTTTATTTTTTAAGAGCCTTCAATTTAAATATATTTTTCATGATATAATCTATGGGTACTATACAAATTTTTGATGCCAATTCTATAGCCAGTAGGGAATAAAATTGTCTAATACAAGCTAGTAAAATAGCCCCTAGATTACTTATGCCTTTGTTCTCTTAATTTCCCCAAGCACCTCATTCTTAAGAAAAGTTCCCAACCCATTTCTTCCACGTCCGACTCTCCCCAAAATCAAAAGGAAGATGATGACATGAATGCCTTCATTAGAAATATTTCTAATAAAGTTATTTCATTAGAAAAACAACACGCTCAATCATTTAGAAATAATCTTAATCAAGGATTCAGTCAAATCCATCAACCATTTATAAATCAATATCAATATCAAAATTATGGGAAGAATAAGCCACGTGATAGATGACAGGGTCATAATACACATCTTCCTCTTCAGACAATTGCTCATGTGTAACCCCTTCCTATGTTCAGCTCAAGTAAAAAATTGGTTCTAGTATATGATAACATGGTTCAAGAAATAGAGTGGTCCTTTCCTTGTAATTTTCCACACAATCAATATAATTGCATAAATTTGTTGCATGCATAAGCCGTCATGATATAAAATGTTTTAATTCATCAGTCATCTATGAGCACACAAACCTAAAAATGAGGAAATTCCTAAGATCAACCTTGATACGAATATAATATTATTTAGATTTGATGAATTTTTTCAAATGAATCAAGAATTAGACAGTTCTAGTAGGTCTCATACTCATGTTGTTGATAATACAAGGTCTAAGAAGAGAGGGTTGGAGACTAACCCATGACCTTCATCTGCTACTAGTTATAATGATCTTCAATAGCACAAAGATGGTGCAAATCCACCAAAAAATTATGTCAAGTCTATTGGCGAGCATGAAGTTCTATGCGATGTTACACATAAGGTTGTGCGTGAACTTGCATGCGTACCTCCCGTAGAAAAATAATCTATTATGTGACTTATATCACCTGTCTCAGCACCTCAAAAATCAAGAAAAGAGAGTGGTATGCCTCTGTAGACATAAAATTTATGAACCTGGGTACATTTATAGGTTCTAGAGCATACTCATATATACATAATTCCTAAGTTGCGAAAACTAATAATTGACAACATATTTTGGGACTTTTGATTTGTCTCTTATACTTTTTTTGACCTTACACACCCTATAGCCATTTCAATATTTGAATTGTTTATATTTTATGGCCTTGGACATTAGCACCCATTTAGGATAGCAATGCCTAGGTACTCTTGTCCCTTTTGGGTGCTCCTAACCTTATTTATGTTCTTCTTACTCTTTTGGGTCTCTTTTACTTTCGGGTCATCTTTTACAACTTTGGGTTAGCCTTTTACTTGTCAATTACAAAAAATCAAACAAGGGAATCATATATATACATAGTTATAGCTCTCAAATAAGGGTCCAAGCACTAAACACTATCTACTATCACCTAATCTTGCATTCAAATCCATAAGAACACTTCAAAATCATACATATAGCACACTCAAACAAGGTATAAAGGATGCATCACTCTGCATACACAACATAGGAGGGGGAGTTCATTTTATTCCATCACACACATTCTATACATTACTACATTCTAGATATACCTTGTTATCATAGTGAAACTTACATAAGGGAATTCTAGGGAATCATTACACACATATAGACAAACCTACATGGAGTCTAAAATGTAGTGCAACATTCGGTACTAAGTATACTCTTCAGGTTACCGTCGGGGTTAGTCTGAATCCACATTTTGTATTTTCTTTTTTAGGTTTGTAGGTATGTGCAACTAGATATCTCTCTTTATAGGTTATAGGTAAAATCAAATATAGTAAATCAAAACTAGAGTGACAAATTAAAGCTAACAGTGAAGTTCCTCCTACATAGAAGAGGACAAAACTTGAGCACCTAACTGAAAATTAGCACCCAGATCAGTCACTAGCGACATGACACTCTTGTCCTCCCGTGGGTGATTTTGTCCTACATATTTCTAATTCCCAGGATATCCATTGAATATTTATGACACTTATCTTAGTCTATTCCTATAGTACCTCAGTCTAGACCACTTCCTGATCACTAAAAAATCAGCTAGGTCACTCACTCACTCCCTCTTTCTTAGATTTTCTGTACGGATGAAAATTGACATGTAACCTTCAACCACACTCAACATCCTGAGGTCATGTCGGAGCAGCCAATGTGGAATGTGTTGATAGCTAACTATAGGGGGGTCAGTGACTAAGATCTGGTACTGTGATCTCCTGCTAGCTGAATTGGCAAAGGGGAGATTTAGAGGCTATGAACAGGTAGCGTAAATTCCATATGGTTTATATGCCTAACTTATATCTAAGCGCTAAACTAGTTTGAAGTCTTCATGTTAACTAAGATGAAACTAATAATCTATGCTACTACTAAAAGGAAACTAATCTAAACAAATCACAAAACTAAAATATTACAATCACAAGCAACAATTTTCTTCTATTCTAAGTAATTGAAATATTTTTACACTAAAACTAAGCAAGAAAAATAACCCAGTGTGGTTATTCACCTATGCTGAGTGCATTGAAACTAAACTAACTTAAAAAAAGAAATTTTCCAAATGATATATGATGTGTAGACAACCTCCTACATATATTCTCTCCTTAAGATCCACAGGGATGTGAAGAAGAGGATCTGTCACCAGGAGCTGCTATTAATGATTTAAACCATCTTGGAAATTAAATAATTACTTGCAAATGAAATGAAATTGATTTATACTCTATTTTATATGATGTAACAATGATAAATTTCAAGAATGAAGGAAATCAAACAAAAAATCCAACCTAGAATTCATATAATAGAGGTAAATCTAGTTGTGTAGTAATTTGTCCCCTCAATCTATCCTTTCTTTCTTTGTGTGTCCATGTGAGTCCAAAGAAATGGGAATGCAAAGGCAGTAGTAGAAGAAAGCACTTGAGAAATGGCAGCTTGAAGGCAGTTTGGTTACAATACAGGTGGAAGAGGGATAGCACAAGTGAACAGAGCTTGGCTATGAAACTTCTAGCATGATTATGGTAGCAATACAATGCAAGATACAAAAAAAAATTAGGCCCTTTGCTTGAATACAAACATGGAATATATAGGAATTGGCTGGGATATGCCTTCATGCACAAGGCAGCCTTAGAGTGCCAAATCATTGGGTGAAGAGGTAGTTCAAACAAATTAAATCTATATAAAAATAGAGGTAAGGAAAACCAAGCAATCAAGACTATTTTTAGGCAATTTGGTTCACAAACGCACCCTAAAATTTGAGTTAAGTGAAATCATGCATGTCAAAATCACGCATGAAGATTTCCAGAAAAAGTGTGCATGACCACCGCCCTGCCTAGATGGCGGTTTTAGAACTGTCGTCCAGGCAGGGCAGTGGTCTTGGCACTAAAGGCCAAAACATGCACAAAATGAAGCGGAAAGCTAGAAGAAAGCATGGAAAATCTAAGTAAGGATTTCTAGGCTACAAATATACACTATGAATGGGTTTAGAAACTTGAACACCTTCTAAAAGGACATGAATCATCATTAAGGACTTTTGTAACTATTTTCTGACAATGTAGCACATGCAATTTTGGGTGTGTACATATTTCCCCCTCAGAGAAGTGTCTTAGCCATGAAAAGGAATAAAACATAGAGTTCGAGTATGGCATTCCCGAAATGGGGAGTTAGAATTTATACCTGACATGCCCATGTGTTGGAATGTCACTGTCTAAACTCTCGCTATTTGTAAAACAAAAAAAGAAAAATCAAGTGCAGATAGATGAAATATTGAAAAATAAATACTAAATTAAAATGACAAGAGGACTTAACATTTGTGTGGGGATATAGAAATAAACTTGTGTCAGTGCTCTAACCTTGCGAAAAAATGCACTCGAAACAAAGTTATAACAACACGCGCGCGTGCACACACACACACACACACACACACACACACACACACACACACACACATTCATTTTCAAATTCATTTGCACATATTCTTGTTGTGATTTTTTTTAGCTTTCCCATGGTGAGTGTTTCATTTGTGAGTATGTTTTGATTGAAATGGGTTTAGGAATGGTATTTTACATTAGGCTTGGCCCTTTGTTGTTTGAATGCTTTTGATAAGAACTCATAAGAAAATTGTAACTAGAGTGGTCATAAGGGGCCTCAAAGAGGAAAATAGACAGAGTGCCTTTATTTCTTAGTCTCCATTTTGTTAGGCATTATATGTTTTTTTTTTTATATCTCTAGCTCAGTGCGAGTGTTTTGACCATGCCTAGTGCATTATGGCATTGTGCACAAACTATGACACACTATGATATGTACATATATCTATTTTTGGTTCGGTAATTCATTGTATTAGAGTTGACTTCCTCTTGGCTATCTTCACATGTGTACTCTAGATGTTTAGAACTTCTTTTTTATATGCTTTTCAGAATCTAGGTAGTGGATATGAATGCTAACAAAATTATCTCTTTTTGGTGTTTTGTAATGTTGATATATTATAATGTAATCACATTGTAATGTTGAACTTTAGTTTCTCTAAGCAACTTTTGGTAATTCGTATTGTTTTGGAAAAACTTGGCAAAAGAGTGATATGATAAGTGAACAAACTTTCCCCGCTCCTAAATCCATGCAACTAATAAGATGTGAGGGCTCAACACCAAGAGCCAAAAAGGGCACAAGTTATAGAAATTTGATGAATGGTAATGATGAGAGAAAGACAAGGATTTGACAAAAACCAAATTGAGACCCTACAACCTCATTCTATTCAAGTTTGCGTCATAGTTTAAAATGTGAATTTATTTCTAGTTTATCTAGACTTAGATCCGTAGATGGCCAATTGGTTGACAAAATCTGGTTTTGAAGTTTAAAAATATTTTGGAATTTTGGACATCTAACTCACTTTGTTTGATTTATGAATCCACAACATTTGAATGAATTATTTCTAACTTTCAAATTGTTCAAAGAGACCCCCTACACCTTTCCCCATGCTACCAGTAGGAAATATGGGCTCATCACCATGGACAAGGCATCGGCAAGTAAGGGAACTTCTCTCCTTTCCCACCCCTAAATCACTAGTGAGAGACGCAGGCTCAACACTGAAGGGTTGTAGGGAAAAGAAATGTGAAAAATAAAAAATTTCTATGGATTTTCATTTGACTTATTTATCTAGGAAAAATGTCTATAATTTTCTTATTTCCAAAGAGATGTATACAGGATAGATGTGACACCATGAAGCTTATAGAGCAGACTATAGGAAAAGATGCCTAATCTAGAAGTGACTATGAGCAGAACCAAGTATGAAGGACTTGGTATGGTTACTATTAAATCTTTTTCTTATCTTGCTTGAAGTGATGAAATGATTCAGAAACAATTGATGATACCGTGAAGATTTGAAGAGACATGATTTGAATGTTTTGCCAATGTTTTCAGAAGTTTTTAGGAATCACTATAAGAATAAGTCCCTTGATCACAAATTTTATGAAATGAACTGGTAGATGAAAATGTAATGTAGATGCAGTAATATACATATGGAAATGTAGGTGAAACTACATGTCATGATGTCTAAGGTGAATAAAGTTGACAAATATCAAATTCTTCACCCCTAAAAGTACACAGCAGAGAACCATGATCCTCAAAATTCCAGTTCTCTTGACAAGGGCCTACCATTAGGGGTTTAAACTTACAACCCTTTCCCAAGAGTGTATATGTCCAATCATTAAAATCATTTGTCTAAAAAAGGAATTTGTGAACCTCTTTGTCACCTTCCTAAGACATGGTGTGTGGGTGAGCATGAATATGTTGCTCGACCTTGTTTCCTATGTAGAGATTTGTGTTTACTTGTTACACTTGTTGGGTGATGAGGCCTTGCCCCATGGATATGGAAAGCTTAGTTTCATACATGCATGAGTTAAAATTGGGGTTTACAATAGAACAACCCTCAGAGATGATTTTGATGGGCATCATTTCAATCTCAAATTTCTCTTCTTCATTTTTTAATTCTATCATGTTTACACCTAGACCTAGGTCTTCGGAGGGAAGAGATGTTAAGCTGAGAAGACTACCCCTCCCCTATGGTTAAAATGGGAGGAAGATCATATCATCACTCTCTAAGAGTTTCATAATTTAAGTTGTGGTTTTAGTGGACATTGTTTCCATAGATATTTATTTACCCTTAACTATTTTTTCCACCTCAAATGTTTTTGGGTCAACGACTTTAACCTTCGGCACACCTAGGGTGATTGGGGATAAATCTTTCGATGGAGGTGGTTTGTTCAATTAATTCATAGGAATTTCATAATCTGTATGGACTCTTTTCTTCTTCTTAGGGGTAAGTGTATATCGAAGGGCTTAAGATCCCCATGAGTGATGAAGACCTTCCCTAAATGTAGGAATCTAATCTCCTGGAATAGGGAAAAAGGGATAGCCTTCATTCAATGAGTCTAAAGTCTCCCAAGGATCATTTTATAGCTCATTTCCCTGTCGAAAATGAAAAAATCTATCAAGATGGTTTTTGGACCAAGCATGATTGGAATAATCATGGTTCCAATCGAGGTCGCTTTAATATTGTCTTACCCCCGTAATGTGTTTCTTATAGAGGAAGAATTTGTCTCTCCATATCTTAACTTCTACAAGAAAGAGAAGGGAACAAAACTTACAGCAGCCCCATCATTAATCATGGCTCTCTTATTGCAATTTTTATAAACCTGAACTTGTAAAAACAAGGTTGGATCACCTCTTTAGGAAATTTCAGCATCATATGGTATCTTGTCTATATTGAAAACAAACCCAATATCCCTATCATTCTATCCCAGAGGATGTATGCCAAAGTCAATATGATTTATTTGAGCACTAGGAGGTGGTGTAACATGGATTAAATGACCAAGACCCAGTGCATTAGGCAATGCAAAACAATGCACAGGTGAATTCTTCAATAAATCTAGAAACAAAATGTGAGAAAAGTTCTTGTTCAAATTTGATATTAAATCATAGGATCCTACTGGTTTTTTGATTATAGGAACATCATCCTATGAGAGGGAAAGAGCATGTAAGAGTTTTGAAACATACTCCTTCATCTAAGTTGTTGCATTGATTTCAGGCTTAACCTCTAGCTCAACTAATCCCAAGAGTTTTGTATTATCGTTTAAACCAAGGTTAGGAGCAACCCAAGAGTTGTCAGAAGTTGAGGCTTCATGGTCGATATTTCCTATAGGAATACCCTTGTTTATATTTTGACTATTCACTTAGGAATCCCTAGGCTGTTTAGGGTTCACATTTTGAGGTGTGACATGTCTAGTATGACTAGGTTACGGGTTTGTTTCAAGATTTTTTAGAAACATGTCTACAAAGAGTTGCCTTTGGTTTTCAGGAAGTCTTTGCATAAACTTGTTGCAATCACAGAAATTCCTATCATCATGGCCTCAAACTTTATGGAAACCACAGTATAAGTTAGGGTCATAATCTCCTAGCCTTTGATAAGAATCTTGTTGTTGTTGATTATAACCTCAGTTATAATTTTCAAATTAGTTATAATAACCATGATTCATTGCCCTTTGGCTAGAACTTTGATACTGGTGTGGGCCTTGGGTTTGATTTTGTTTTTACAGGGGTCAGTTTACATCAACTATGTTGATAAAAGATGCATTTTTAGGGGCTCTTTGATTTCCTGAGTTGTTATTGTTATTGTTGTCGTTGTTTGGAAAACCAACATTCTTGACTCGATCAGTAGCACTATTCATGGTGCACCATGATTGCAATTCATGCCCTCAGGTCTTTAGTTTTTGGCACCATTGTTTTGATAATTTTCATTATTTTTATTTGGGGATACCAATTTCCCATTGGGACCATAGATCTTACGCCCATTATCTATAGCGGCTTGGTCAATCCGAAGTGCTCCTTCCAATACTTCCCCATAACTACAGAAAGGAAACTTTTGGACCTCCTCCTTAGTCTCTCAATTGAGCGAGTGAAGGAAAATATCACAAATTTCCATCTAGTCTATGTTGGGCACACTTGCAAAGGAATAGATAATTTGGTGTCATCTCCAGATGAAATTGGTAGTGGATTCATTTTGCTCCTGTCTAATATACAGGAACTCCCTAATCCCTATACGCAACAACTTGTTCATGTAAAATGCTTTCATGAACTCAAAAACAAGTTGTTTAAAGGAATGTATAGAAGCTTCCGAAATATGGTAATACCAATGTAGCACAATTTCTTTAAGAGTCTTTGGAAATATCTTAGCCACTACAACATCCCAAGGAAACAATTCCCCAATACCAATAACATAGGCCTTGATATGATCATTTAGGACTCCTTCTCCCTTAAATTTTGGAATATCTGGAAATGGACATGGAAGCATGAAACCACGTATGGTGAAGTCAAGAGGCTCCTTTAAGTACTCAGTGTATGTACCCATTGCATAAGATTCCACCACTGAAGATCCTTGATGAGGAGGTGGAGGAGGAGGAGTTGGATAAGTTGTGTTATAAGCGTTGATGGGAACATATGGGGTCCCTTGATATGGCATGTAAGGAGCTGGAATGTTATATGGGTCCATCTGGGGAGTTTTTGAATACATATGCATGTAAGGTGGGATAGTACCAGGATATGGACTAGCAGGTGTAAAACCAGGGAACATTACATTGCATATTATCGTGGCATTTGAGAATGTACTTCCGGCCAGACCTTGTGTAGGATAAGCTTGAGAAGGGTGAGGACCCATCCCTATATTTTTTAACCCTGTGAGAAGATCACTTGGATTTGAATGAATCGGATAACCTTGTCATATAGGATATTGTGTTGGTTTCTCATTAGAGGGGATGTACCCTTTGTTTTCAACTGGATACCCCATGTTTTTTCCTATTGCATGTGTTATTTTTGAAGTATGGGCACTTTATAGTTCTCTAATCCTCCCTACTAAAGTAGAAATGAGATAGTTGGGAGATGATTGAGTCCCTTATTAGGTTGCTTGTGGCATAGGGTTTGATTGAGTAGGCTCATGATACCCTATCATGAATTGTTCGGTGTTATAATCTGTGTCTTCCTTAGAAGTAAGAATCTTAAGATCGACATTCAAAATCTTAGAGGTTTTAGACTTCATTCTATTTAAAGACTCGTGTATCTGATGAAGAGGATTTTTTATTCATGTAAATGAATCATCTTCTATTGATTGTATGGAAATGTGAGGTCTTGACAAGACATTATGGTAAGAACCTGTTCCATTTGTGATAGTAATATAGTTTGCATTCGGTTGACCTTATTTCCTGTTCAACAATTGATCAACCTCCTCCATCCTTACATAGCTAATGGGATTTGAAGTGTAACTAGAGGAGGTTTGGACATTGCTTTTGTAATTATCACCCCATCCCAAAAGAGAATGGAACTATTATGGTTGAATGTTGGTGTAATATCTATCTGAGCCAAATGGCCCACTAAACTCTCTTCCACACATATTTTAGAAATTATAAAATAACTACCAAAATAGGGGAAGAAATGGAGAGGTGAGGTAATAAAAATGAAATAAAATAAAACAAGAAGGAATTAATCCTTCACGTTGTTCGTTTTCAAATAAGGAATTTATTGAAAACAAAAGTCAGGGGACAGAAATTCCCTCCTCTTTGATGGGAGAGGTTCCCTTATAAAAGGTGAAAATCTATTTACAAATGTACAACATTTAGTTTTAATGAGGAACTGTAATATCATGAAAGTGTTTGATATAACAGATCATCAATACAAAAGCATAGAAGAATTAAGGAATGCGAGGAGGTAGAATAGCACTTCTCAGGAAATATAATTAACAAAATAATTCCTTACGCATGCCATAATAAAATCATATAAAACAGAATCATTTGCATTAAAACCACAAGGTGTTATTTCACAGACACAAATTCAAGATATGACACCCACAAGAATACAAAATTTCTTGAAATAAAATAGATAAATGGTTTAATAATTCTTAACAGATAGAAATGAAAGAACAAGAATAGATGGAAACATAAAGAGACATCTTCTTGTATTGATAGCTTTTACTCCTTTACACTTTCAAAAAATAAACAGAGTTCCAGCCCTTGAAAATGGCACATAGAGCCCATTATATAGCTTACAAATTGGTTACACTTGGTAACCATTTCTTGTAACTAAAAAATTAATTAAGGAAGTTCTCAACACCATGTCCTTAACTAATTTACAATGATCTCGATTCTAGGAAAATAAGGAGACAAGGAGAAACTAGGAGAGAAAACATCCACTTATTGCTAAGGAGGGCCCACCGACTTGAGAATTTGTTTCCTAAATATTTTTAATGCCTCAGCTATCTCCCTACCTCGTGGGACTAATGTGTTAGCAATGTCATGAGACCAAGTGCCTAGACATTTCTCCATGTTTTTATCAAACTCAGTATGTTCCAAGTATTCTCTATTAGCCTCTTCAATGGCAGATCGAAGAGAGCAAATATCCTTTATCTTCTCTTTGGTAATCAATTCTTCCTTGAATAGGCCTTCTTTGACAAATGTCCTAAATTGAGTTTTAATCTTTTGAAGAGAGAAAGGAACACCTAAAGTTTCATCATGAAGATGACAATGAATATTTTTAAAGGCATATGCCACACAAGTCTTAAAAGATTCTCCCTTCTACCAACTATTTCTCAATTCTCCCAAAGCTTCTTCCAGAACTTTTATTTTCCATTCAACACTGAACACACATGACCCTAACAAGTTTTCTTTGGCATCATAACAAAAATTCTGGCCAACAATATCTTTTCATCAGCCTGTCCCATCAGGCAAAGATCTATGATGCAACTACTCCAAAGTTTCAATTCTTTGTCCATAGTTGTAATAGAGGAGGAGAGTTGTTGTTATAGGTTGACCACCTTCTCATTGGCCTTGAAGGCCTCTTTAATGAAGTTCAAACCCGCAATGGTCATGTCATCAACCATGGCTTCCATATCCCTTCCATAAGTGGAATATTTGTGTATATCCTTGATACTCCAAACCTCATCCTAACTTAGAATCATAGAAGGTGGGAGGGCAGCTAGTGGAGTAGGATCCAAAACCTTATCCTTAGCCAATAATGACTTGATGAAGCTATAAAGAACTTGATTTTGTTCTTCCAACTATTATATAGTTTGTTTACCCTTTTCCACTCTCTTAATAACCTTGGTTACTATTTCTTGGAGGTTATGTACCTCACTCTCAGGAGTAGATTCTCCCATGGGAATTCTAAAAAGTTCTAGGTCAAGGGTTGATAGATCTTTCTCTACCTTATCCACCTTAGGCTTTGCAACCTCTAGAAATTGTTGGCCTTGAGCATCTATCACTATCCTTGAAGTTTTTTTAGCTCTCTTTGTTGGGGGAGGAGGAGTAGTTCCTAAAAAAGCTGCCACAACATCGAAATTGGGCCCTACCAAATGGGAAGAAGGTTTTATCTTCCTGCTATCAACCAAGGGTTGCACCCATGCAAAAGTAGAAGGAGGAGGAGGAGGAAAAAGAGGTATAAGAGAAAGTGAATCCATGGCACTTAAAGTATTCACCATTGTTGCTTCCAGCAAAGAGGTGAGTGAGGCATTTGGAGCTTCTTGTGTAGAAGAATCTGTGGTACTAGGAGGTTTAGAGCTAGCCACCTCCTTCTCATCTTCTATTGTAACTTCTAAAGTTCTTGCAGGATTTGGTACTTTGCTATCATCACTTTCACTAAGAACAATAATATTCTCTGGCCTTGAAGGCTCTAGAAGGGTTTCTTCCTCAATTGGCTCTTGTTTAACCTCTTTTATCTTATTTTGTTACACTTGAGTAGAAGAAGAGGGAGTAGATGATTCAGGTTCTTTAGTTGAGGAAGAAGGATGGGTTTGTACAGGTACCTCTGTGCTGGGTGTATGTGTTTCCTTCCTAGGTGTTGAAGTATCTCTGGAAGAAGATCCAATTTGATTCTTCTTAAGCTCTTGAACCTTCCTATAAAACTAGACTTTGGTTCTTAGAAGGACAGGGGTCAAAATCTCAACCAAGTCATCCTTGTCCTTCTTGTACCAATCCAAATCTTCCAAAGGAGTATGTTTGATTAATGTCTCCTATTCAAAAGATATCAAGTCTGCATCATCATCTTGGAACCCTTTAGGAATTTGATAGAGATTGATCTATTTAATCAGTTGCATAGAGATTTTGCCGTAGTGCCTCCACCTTGCTTCAAAATTATCTACACATTCAGCCTAGTAATCCTTGGTAACTGGCCTGTGATGATAATTTATTCTGAGGTTCTGCTCAATGAACTTCTTCGAATCAAAACAAGTCCTAGGCTTGAAAAAGTGGACAGTGATGGGAGTAAGGGCCCTTTCTATATTTTGGGCATCCATAGCTATTTTACAGGTATAGTTTCCCAAAGATATAGGGAAGTGTAGACCAGATATTTTCTTTTCCCTACAGGTTCTATGTAATTTATCCAATTGCCTACACACTTCGATCAGAGCCATCTTGTCATTACAAAACATGGGGAGCTTGAGAGGTTTTTTTTCATAACCATCCAACCTGATATATGAAAACCTCCTGAACTAAATGAAGAAAGCTCCATACTTGGCTATCAGGTTCATGGCTTCATCAGAAAATCTCCTAGTAGTATCACCTTCTAAGAGCCTTACAATATACATGGTAAAGGTATCATTAACTCTCTTGAAGTTGTGGTTGCTAGTTTCAAGGGTGAATTGAGGGTAGTATTCATAAATGGACTCATCCTTCTAGCCCTCCATGTATGTGAATCCAAACCACTGTCAAGATGCTGCTAGGGAATACATGAGATAAGAAGTCATATAGAACTTCTTAGTCTTCTGCACATTAGACAATTGCTCGGTCAATTCATGCAAATGATTTCTACCTAATTAATGTTATAACTACCTTCGCAGATGATGTTGATGAGAGGGCACATCCAGAAGTGAAATTCATTGGTAGAGGGAAATCTCATGACACGAGCTAGAAAAATGATGAAATCAGAAAGCTCTTCATTCAAATCAGCCCTAAATAAAGCTTTGGAAAGTCGAGATGCTCTCTTCTTAGGGTTCCTCAACCATGATTTTGCTATTCTTGTCTTATACTTTTCACTATCCTGCTCGAATAGGGTCTGAGCTTGAGATTTAGTGAGAATGATGGAGTCTTCAGTCTCTGGAATATGTAGGGCAGCAATAATAGTAGCAACATCTAGTTTGGTGATCAGCTCCCCATGCATGTCAGTCAATTCTTTGGTGCCTGAGTTAAAATGAGCTCCACAGGAAAGCAGAGTTTCAACACATTATATAGAGATAGGGAAACCATCCGCATAAGCAATATCACTATCATTGATCATTTGTGCCATGTGGAAAGGATTAGGGCTAGTCAATCTGTTCTAAAAATCCACAAAATCCAAGTGCCAAACTTCACTATCCCCGATATCAGGAACAGAGGCCTCAAGGGGTGATACATGTTCTTGGCCTTAGAATTTGATCTTCATATTTACAATATACAGAGGAAAAACCTTCAAGGATCAAATTTGCAATGAAAAATGCAAAGGGAGCAGGAGCACGAGCAAATGATGGCAAGTGAGCAATGTGTCAAATGCATAGAGAATAGTCCCATTAAATTACCATTTAGGAGAGAGAAGGTCATTAAATGTGCATCAAATTCATATTGCATTGACTTAAAAAGATAAGAATCGAGAAGAGTGGAGAAAATTGGCCTGGATGGTCTTTGGTACATTTGGGATATTAGGGATGTGCAAACGTGATCTGGCCGATGCAGGCGTTGCAGGTAATGTGGGCCAAATGAGCATGGGTGGTTTCAAAAACTTGGAAATGTGAGGGATGTGAGGGACACGAAGATGTGATTCAGCCGATGTGCGTGATGCAGGAAAAGTGGGGATAGAATGCATAGATGCTTTTGGGATAGATGGGAGAAAATTATGTGAATGACCCGATGTAGCCAATGCGCGCGATGTGGGAAAAGTGGAGAACATAAGGCACAGATGCTTTTAGGATAAATGGGACAAAAGTACGTGAAGGACTTGATGCGGCCGATGTAGGTGATCGGAGAATAGAAGGCCTAGGTGAACTTAGGACAAATGGGTCAAAAAGTTCTGACAGAACTGAAAGTTAAAGAATTTTGGGGAACGTAGCCAATTGGGGAATAGAAGGCCTGACGGAACTTTGGACATGAGGGACAAAAAAATTTGACAGACCCGTAAATCACTAAAATAACTCCAAAAAATGTGAATTCTTACTATCTCCTCAACTTTTCACTTCACTAGAACATTACTAAAGGGTATCAAATCAAAATTTTCAATTTGTCAACTTTCAAAAGAGGAGAAATTTTAGAGGACAATAGCTAGCTCTTTCTGGGGATGACTTGGCTAGATAGAAGATTGAGACAAGGCAAGAACTCTAGAAAACCTAGGGGAAGAAGACCAGTGCCTTATCCATTTGACCATAGAGTCAAAAGGCAAACCAATACAGAAGACAACACACACACAAATAGAAACAAGGAACAACACACACTATACATAATATACAAAAAGAATTCCTATTCACCTAGGACTTCAAAAATTTCAGGTACTACCCACTATAAGGAAGTGAGAGAGAAGAACCATCCATGTAATCAAGATAGAAAGAATTTTCACCAGCAAAATGCCTGATTTTGAAAGGACTGAGCCAAAGAGAATCAAACTTACCATGGCTTCCTCGAGGCTCATGTCTTTTATCCCACAACAAAATAATGTCTCCAACTTGAAATTTTCTAGACTTAGCCTTCTTATCAAACAAATATTTTACCTTCTACTAGTGGGTAGATATTCTATCAACAACTTGCAGCCTGACTTCATTCATCTTATGAAGATACATGATCTTTTTGTGTAAAGAATCATTGAAACTAGTGTCTTCAATGGTCTTCATTAAGTACAAAACTGGTAGCTCCACTTTCACTGGTAAATGGGCTTCCACACCATAGAAAACTTGAAAAGGGGACATCCCAATAGCTCTTTTAGGTATATCCTATCTTCCCAAAGAGCATCATAGATTTTCTTATGTCAGTTCCTCTAAGATTCATTAACCAGTTTCCTTACTATAGCCACCAAATTCTTGTTTGTTGATTCTGCTTGTCTATTCCCTTAAGGATAGTAATCTGAAGAGTGAGCAAGGGAAATTCCATATCCATAATAGAAATCCATCATCTCAGCAGAAGAAAAATTTGAAGCATTATCAGTCACAATCTTTTTTGGCACTCCAAACCTTACCAAGATGTTTTCTTTGATAAAACTACATACCACTTCAAAAGTGGTACTTTTTACTGAAATGGCTTCTACCCATTTAGTGAAATAATCTATGGAAGTCAATACATGAGTATGCCCTACGCTTGAGGATGGGTTAAGTGTTCCAATGAAATCTAAACCCTATTGTTGAAAGGGCTCTTCAATTATAACTGGTTTAAGCGGCAAGGCAGCCAACTTAGATCTCCCCACAAAATTTTGAAAAGCTTCACATTTATCAACCCATTTTAATGCATCTTTAAACAAAGTTGGCCAATAGTATGCATCACAAAGAGTCTTCTAAGTAGTAACAATAGATAAGTAATGACCTCCAGATGCTTGATCATGGAAATCTGAGAAAATATTTTTCTGTTGTTCTTTGTCAACGCATTTCAGAAATCTTCCATCCACTCCACATTTGAACAAAGCATTCTCCCACAACACGTATTGTGTTGATCTTAGCTTGATATCTCTCTTCTCTTTAGTAGTCAAGTGAGAGGGAGACTCCCCATAGGTGATAAAATGAGTGATATCAGTATACTATTCATCTATCGAGCTGATAAAAAGAACAATAGGAACATCAACCTCATCCTTAGGTAATTCACAACTAGCTCCTTCAGCAATGATTTCACACAAACCTTTACCCTGAACTAGTTTTGTTGGTTTGATGTCAATATCATATTCTTGAACCTTTGCTACCCAGTTCCCTCTCTTAGTTCCAAATTCTTGTTGCGTAAGAATAGACTTAGTGGTTGTATCTGGCACAAACACCACAGAGTGGGAGTTAAGAATATAAAATCGAAACTGCTTGACGGCTTTAACCACTGCAAAATCATGTTTCTCCATCATGGTGTACTTCAACTCATGATTTTTAAGAATGTAGCTTATGAATGCAATTGGGAGCTCATGATCATCAGAATATTTTTGGGACAATACAGCGGCCAGGGTGCTTTCTATGGCATAGAAATAAATAATAAAATCTTTACTAAAATTTGTACATGCCAAGATAGGAGTACTAGCAATAGCATTTTTAATACCTTCAAATGCCTCTTTCCCTTCATAGGACTAGCCAAATATTTGTTTCCCTTTCATCATTTGGTAGATATTCAAAGTTAGCTCTGCAAAATCAAGAATGAATCTTCTCAAGAAGTTGATCTTACCAAAGAAAGAATGCACTCCCTTCTTACTTGTGGGAAGAGGAATCTACTGAATAGCCTAAACTCATTCAGGATCGATTTTGATTTCATCTTTAGAGAAAACATGCCCCAACAATTTTCCATCCGAGACATAAAAGATATATTTCTTGGGATTCAAAGAGACCCCATGTTCTATGCACTTCAAGAGAACTATTTCCAGATGCTGAAAATGATCTACTCTAGTTTTGGAAAACACAGTCAGGTCATCTAGATACACAACAATACATTTTCCTTTCAAGCTTCCAAAATCCAAGTCCATAGCCCTTTAAAAAATTTCACCAGCATCAATGAGTTCAAAAGGCATCCTCTTGTAGGAAAAAGTACCCCAGGGGATGGTGAAGGTAGTCTTGTGCTGATCTGCGGTATTAAGTTCCACTTGATTATATCCTAAGAAGCCATTAAGCATGGAAAACATTTCAAACCTACTAACAGCTTGCAAAACTTGATCCATCATGGGCAGAGGATAGTTGTCCTTCAAAGAAGCCTGATTTAGATTCCTGAAGTCAACGCAGATACAAATCTCACCATTTTTCTTCCTAACAAGTACAATGTTGGCAATCCATGTAGAATGGTGAATGGGGAAGATAATTTAGGCTTTCAATAATTTTTTTATTTCCTAAAAAATGGTGTCAGCAATCTTTGGATTGTACTTCCTTTGCTTTTTCTTAAAAGGTTTAATCCCAGGTTTGAGAGGAATGAATGATGCATTTCTTTGGGCTAGAAAGCTTTTAGATCATCATAAGAATAAGCATGTACATCACTGTACCTCTTCAAAATATTTACTACCTTCTTCTTTTCTTCTTGAGTACAACACTTTCTAACATTCACCATTTTGGGGTCAGCAGAGCTCCCAATGTTAATCTTTTCATACTCAGCAGATTGATGCACTCCTGTAGAAGCTTTAGACTTAACATACCTATCATGTTTATCAAACAACTCCTCCAAACTCACCATCCCTTTAGGAATTTTGTTACCTTTGAGTTTGATGCACCCATCTTGATGTGTCTCTTCTTTGACACCCTCCTCATGGGAAGATACACTCTCACAAGGTAAATTTTCACTTCCTTCGAAGTACAATTGTTCAAAGTTATCCCTGTGCTCCAAGAAAGAAAGTAAATGTTGATCATCATTAAAAACTTGCTAGTTACTTGCATTATCAGGCACACTTGGCCTATGGATCATTTCAATGGTGAATTTATCTTGAGAGAAATCAGGGTGAGGTAGCAACAACGATCCTAAAACAACTAGTGAATCAGCCCTAGTGTTCTTTTCTCTTGGCACTGCTTTGATGGAGAAGGCATCAAGAAATTAAATAGAATCCCAAACTAGATATATGTAATGCTTCAACCTTCTATTCTTACTTGAAAAAGGTCTCTGACATGTTTAACAACTAGTTCTGCATCTCCACGAGTTAGAATATTCTTCACACCTTTTTCTTTTGCCACATTAAGTCCAAGGATGAGGGATTCATACTCTATTGTATTATTGGTATTTTCAAACTGTAGTTTGAAACAAAAAGGATGAAATTTCCCCTCAGGAGATATTAACACCAAGCCAACTCCAGAACTAGCTGAGGAGCAGCTTCCATCAAATTCTAGATTCCAAATACCATTAGGATCATGAAGTACTTCTTTGGGAAGTTTAGTTTCCTCCGGAGACATAATCATATAGTTACCATGTCCAATATCTTCATAGAGTATTTGTGCTTTAGGATCATCCGTCTTTTGCAAAATATACTCAAATTGCTTCTCCATAAACAACTTCTTCATTTTCCATTGACTGGTATAAGGGCATGTGACCAATCCATTTGAATCTCTCCTCCAACGTCTTTACAAAAATTCCTACTTAACAACATACCATATAAAGGAGGGATATCTACTACCAAAATAGTAGCCAAAACCTTTTTCTCAGGTAAGGCAGCAAAAGCTACCTGTGCATCTTTAATCCTTCCAACCAAAGGCACCTCCATACTCTCCATAGAATAACATGAACTAATAGTCCATGTGAAGATAAGCCTACATATAAAGACAAGAGTTTAGGCATGGAATATGATTGGCCGAAAGATATTTCCTATCCTATCTTAGAGATAGGGTGGATAAGCTTGAATTCCTATAAATAAAGAGGCCACCCCCCTCATTTAGCATAGAAGGAAGTAGTGAGAAATATTGTATGAGTAAGTGTGTAAAGGAAGCCATCATTTTGAAGGTGTGTTAAAGAAGCCATTAAGAGGTGTAATTGTGAAGTTTATCCCATAGTTATTGTTGGAAGGCAAGTGAAGTCAGTAACACTTGAAGTACCTCATGGGTGAGATTGTAACAATTTCATGTTGATATGGTAATTTACACTGATATTTCAGATTTATCATCATTCCTTCTTATCATAATCTATGGTATTCTTGTGTTATGTTTGTTGTTGTGTTTCCATATTAAATCCACCAAAATAAAAGCTGTGAATTAGTAAATAATCATAGCACAAGGAGTTCCCGGTGAAGAATTATCATAGTGCCAGATTGGTGATGACATTTTGGTTCTATTGCCCAGACCATTCCTCGTTGGTGGATTTTCTGGAGAGATATTCCCACTTAGTCAGAAAACCTTTGGAGGGTAACCTTTTTTTTACTGTGCATAGTAGTTACCATGGTAAAGTCACTTTTTTCCGTGAATAGTTTTTACCACAGTAAAGTCACTTTTTACCGTGAATAGTATTTACTGTAGTAACTTCACTTTTTACTGTGAATAGTGTTTACCATAGTAAAGTCAGTTTTTACCGCAGTAAGTCAAGTGTTACCATAGTTTACCGTGGTCATTTCTATTTTCTATTATAGTTATTCCAATTATTTGTGCACATAAGTCTTGTTGATTGTACTTGTGGGTTGGTATTTCACTATGGTTATTTTTGAAAATGGGGAAGATTCCTATTTTTTCAGCCCAATCTAATGAAGATGCTTCCTCTTTCATTCAAGAGTTTAAACGATCTTGCATTTGTAATGGTCTCATAAGAAGAGAACATGGACTGAACTTTTTCTTACCTTTTTGGATGGTTCAGCCCTTAGGTGGTTTGAAACACTAGGTGATAATGTGAAAAATTCATGGGATTTGTTAACTGAAATTTTTCTTAAAGAATTTGGTGAACAACAGAAATATGCAGATCTCATGATCGATATCACAAAGTTATCCCAACGAGAGAAGGATAAGATAAGGGATTATCATGCTCATGTTCTAGAGCTAAGGAGGAACCTCGATGCCCAGATCTGGAAGGAAGGATTAGTAGATGGGTTGATGAATGGCATGGATAATCTCCTCTATAAGCACTTCATTCTTGGGATGAAGCCAAAGGTCAGACAATGAGTGAAGTATAACCACCAAACTACTATTGAACAAGCAAAGGAGATTGCAAGAAGGCAAGAAGAAAGCATGGAAGAGGAGCCCAAAGAAATTGCTGCTAAGATAGAGCCTACACCAACACCTTTGGTCTAGAATCAAAAACCACTCTCGGTGAGTAAAAATCTTTCTCCTAATACATCTACTAAGTATAAAGATCTGCTCAGGAAGATGGGCTAGTTAACTATTAATCTTCTTCAAGGAAAAGAATTTAGTTCTCAGAGAGGAGATAGAGGTCCAAAAAGAAATATTTCTGAAGTTGTATGTTATGGTTGTTATGAAAAGGGGCATTGTAAGTATAATTGTCCAGATAGAGCTTCTACATCTGGTACAAGAGATAATGACAAAGGAAAATCACCTGTGAATTCTTTTGATGTAGTAGATAAGAGCATAAATAATGAATTAGATGTGTTTGTAATAAAAAGAAAGAAAGAAAAAGATAACCAAGATGGAAATGATCCTAAGAAGATGAAAGGAGAAACTAGTAAGAAACATAGGAGAAGAAAGTTGGGTGTGCAGGATTTTCTGATTTCACAGGGACAAGGACCATAATCCATCTTAGAAGATGGAGTCCAAAAGGCCTACAAATATTACATATGGTCAACTCTTGGCTGTGTCTTATGAGAAGAGGCGAGAGCTACGAAGTGGACTCAATGCTCGACGAAGGAAGGAGGTTGAGGTCATTGTTTTGGAGGTAAAGCCGGATCCCTATACTCCACAAGTTGAGGTATTATGTAATGGTATTTCAATTCATGATGTCTTAGTGTATGGAGGTGCTGCAGTTAATGTAATGACTGAGTCTGTAATGACTATGTTGGGTTTAAAAATTGATCACCCCTAAACACTTATGTTAACGTCATTAAATAAGGGAAAAACTAAACCAGAAGGTGTTGTTTCAAACGTGGAAATATCTGTTATGGGCATTGTATGTGTGGTAGACTTTCAGGTGATAAAAAAATGGTACTATTACGTACCCAATGTTGTTGGGAATACCATGGCTAAGGAGAGTTCATTCAAGAAACTACTAGAATGAAGGCTTCATGAAACTTAGACGTGGTAGAGAGAGGGTCAAGATAAACATGATCCCTCGGCATCATAAAACAGAACCTATGGATTCAAGTGAAGATACTGATGGTTGGACATCCTCTGATTACTCTAGTACCAGTGAAGTGGACACAGAAGATGAAGAAAGTGAGTTTGATGTTTCGATCATGGATATTCTTCTATTCACATCAACTCATGAACCCATAAAATTATCTAAAGAAGAAATTGATGATCATCTCCAACAAATAAATATTAGTGATGTTGTGATGGAGAGTGAGAAGGAATCCTACCTCCAGCTCTTTTGAAGGTACATACACATATTCACTTTTGATTACAATGAACTCTATCAAGTAAGTTGGGTAGAACATTCTATTGAGCTAGTAGATGGTGCTAAGCCCATAAAGTAAATGCCATATAGAATGAATCCTAATTTTTCTAAGACTGTAAAAGAAGAAATAGATAAGTTGCTTGATGCAAGATTCATATTTGCTGTGGAGAATTCAAAATAGGTTTCTCCCATTGTGATCTCAATAAAAAAGAATGGGAAGCTACACATTTGTGTTGATTATAGGAAGCTCAATAAGGTAACAAAGAAGGATCATTACCCTCTTCCATTCTTAGAATAGATCTTGGACGAAGTAGTTGGCTAGTAGTGCTATAGTTTTGCTAATGGATATAGCAGATACAACCAAGTTTGTATAGCGGAGAAAGATCAGCTGAATACCACGTTCACCACTCCTTAGGGAACGTTTACTTATAGAGGTATGCCTTTTGGGTTGTGTAATGCTCCGGAAACGTTCCAGTGCTTGATGAATAGGGTGTTTGAACCCTACATTAGGAACTTCATCAGAGTATTTCTGGATGATTTTTACATCTATGGGAGCAATATGGACCACCTACACCAGATGGAGACAACATTTCAAATCTTAGATGAAGCACAAGCCTCACTAAACCCTACAAAGTGTGTCTTTGGATGTTCTAAAAGTGTTTTTTTAGGGCATATTGTATCCAGAGATGGTATTGGTACTGATCCTAATAAAGTTTCAAAAATCAAAGAGTTACCATTTCCTATGAATAGAAGTAAGTTGAGATCATTTTTAGGCCATGTGGGTTACTATAGAAGGTTCATCAAGAATTTTTCAAAGATTACATAGCCACTAACCTAGTTTTTGAAGAAGGATGTTACTTATGAACCAGAAAATAAGGCGCATGAAGCTTTTGAACAACTGAAGGAAGCCCTAGTATCTTCACCTATTTTAAAGAATCCAAATTGGAGCAAGCCATTCATTGTGTACATTGATGCCTTAGATGTAGCACTAGGAAGTACGCTGAGCCAAAAGGATGAAAATGGGAATGATCATCTAGTTTACTTTGGGAGTAGACAAATGAGCAATGTTGAGGTAAATTATATTGTAACTGAAAAAGAGGCTCTAGCTATCATTTTTACTGTAAAGAAGTTTAGAAATTACTTGCTAGGGTAGAAATTTATAGTTGTAACAGATCATCAGGCTCTAAAATATATTGTAAATAAGCCTAAACCATCAGGGAGGATAGCAAGATGGATAATTTTGCTACAAGAATTTGAATTTGATATTATAGATAGGCCAGGAAAGAAGCATGTCAGTGCACTCTCTCGAGCCTATGATGGTTTAGGTTCATCTTGTGATGATGATGATTTCCCAGATGCAGCATTGTTATCCCTTGACACAATCCCTAGTGAATACATAGATATTTAGAATTATCTTAATGAATTCAAGTTTCCTAATGCTGCCAATGTAAAGACTAAGAGGAATATTACTCAAGCCAGTCATCCATATTCTATTCTGCATGGAGTATTATTTCGAATAAGACCTGATGGACAGTACAAGAGGGCAGTTGGACGTGATCAAGGGAAGGAGCTAATAGAAGAATTCTACAAGGGTACATGTGGAGGACACTTCTCTGGACAACTTACAGCAAGAAGGATCTTGGATGCAGGTTATCACTGGCCCGCCCTTTTTAGAGATTGTTATAATTATTGTAAGACATGTGATATTTTTCAAACACATGGTAACTGTAAGACTTCATCAGCTCCATTATGCCCTCTTCTTCCACTTGGTCCCTTTAAAAAGTGGGGAATAGACATTGTAGATCCACTTCTAACTACCCCATGCCAAAATTAGTATATTTCAGTTGCCACAGATTATTTAACCAAGTGGGTTAAAGCTAGGCCATTGAAAACAACTTCCATGGGTGAAGTGACAAGGTTCATATATCAACGCATTTTCACTAGATTTGGTTACCCATTAGAAATTGTAACAGATCAAGGAAGCCACTTCATTAATGAGGTGGTAGAAGCCCTAGTCAACAAGTTTTCTATTAAGCACAGGAAGGCAACAACATACAAGCTAAGCACAAATGGACAGGTGGAATGAACAAATTTTTTGTTGTCAAATTCTAGCAAAATATGCAGCCTTGCAGGTACATAAGTGGGATAAAAGGATTCATACAACATTGTGGGCATATAGGGCAACATCAAAGTCAGCAACAAGATACTCCCCATTTCAGTTGGCTTATGGCATTGATCTAGTTCTTCCTATTGAGTTTGATATTCCTACTGTGAGAGTTATGAAAAATGAAAGGATGGATGAAAATGATTCAGTAAAAGAAAGGTTGGTGCATCTTCATTTGCTAGAGGAAATGAGGGAAATAGTGAAGGATACAAGCTATAAGATGAAAATGAAGCAGAAGGAATACTTTGATCAAAAGATCCATTGGTATCCATTTTATGACTTGGTTCTAGTATAAGATTCTAGATACAAAAAAAGAAGGTAGAGAAAATTTCTTCCCAAATGGCTGGGCCCCTACAAAATAGCAGTTTTACATGAAAATGGTACATATCGACTGGAGGTATTGGATGGCACTCCCATTACGAAATGGGTCAACCACGACAAGTTAAATATTTTCCAAGCACCAGAATAGTCTACTCCGAGGACGGAGTAGAAGCTAGGAAGGGGGAAAATGTCGACATTAAAATTTTCCTCCATAATTTCTAGTTTATTAATGTATGTATTAGGAATAGGATGTTGTTAAGTATAAGTAGTAGTGGCATCCAACAGAAGATAACAACGTCATCAGTATGGTGCCGCCAATAAAGTAGAGTATGGTAACAGTCAAAGTACAATAGGAATGTTGTAAAAAGTAAATATTTGTCGTAAGTGGTCTGGTAATGTTAAAATGTCAAAGTTTGAATAAGTAGAGAAGTAGGGTCTACATGATTAGGAATTAGAAATATTATATTTGTAATAAGGAAAAAGAGTGATGTCATAAATATTTTGTGTATTTTATTTGTAGAAAAGTCTAAAAAGGTGGAACCCATGTGAGATGATAAGGTTTATCTTATCTTAGAAGATAAGCCTACATGTAAAGGCAAGAGTTTAGGCATGGAATATGATTGGCCGAAAGATATTTCCTATCCTATCTTAGAGATAGGGTAGATAATCCTGAATTCCTATAAATAAAGAGGCCACCCCCTCATTTAGCATAGAAGGAAGTAGTGAGAAATATTGTATGAGTAAGTGTGTAAAGGAAGCCATCATTTTGAAGGTGTGTTAAAGAAGCCATAAAGAGGTGTAATTGTGAAGTTTCTCCCATAGTTATTTTTGGAAGGCAAGTGAAGTCAGTAACACTTGAAGTACCTCATGGGTGAGATTGTAACAATTTCATGTTGATGTGGTAATTTACACTAAGATTTCAGATTTATCATCATTCCTTTTTATCATAGTCTATGGTATTCTTGTGTTATGTTTGTTGTGTTTTCAAATTACATCCACCAAACTAAAAGTTGTGCATTAGTAAATAATCATAGGATGAGGAGTTCCCAGTGAAGAATTATCATAGTGTCGGATTAGTGATGACATTTTGTTTCCGTTGCCTGGACCATTCCTCATTGGTGGATTTTCTGGAGAGATGTTCCCACTTAGTCAGAAAATATTTGGAGGGTAACCTTGTTTTTACTGTGCATAGTAGTTACTATGGTAAAGTCACTTTTTTCCGTGAATAGTTTTTACCACAATAAAGTCACTTTTTACCGTGAATAGTATTTATCGCAGTAACTTCACTTTTTACTGTGAATAGTGTTTACCACAGTAAAGTTAGTTTTTACGTAGTAAGTCAAGTTTTACCATAGTTTACTGTGGTCATTTCTATTTTATATTATAGTTATTCCAATTATTTGTGCACATAAGTCTTGTTGATTGTACTTGTGGGTTGGTATTTCACTGTGGTTACTATTGAAAATGGGGAAGATTCCTGTTTTTTCAACCCAATCTAATGAAGATGCTTCCTCTTTCATTCAAGAGTTTAAACGATCTTGCATTTATAATGGCCTCATAAGAAGGGAACAATGGACTAAATTTTTTCCTACCTTTTTGGATGGTTCAGCCCTTAGGTAGTTTGAAACATTAGGTGATAACGTGAAAAATTCATGGGATTTATTAACTAAAATTTTTCTTGAAGAATTTGGTGAACAACAGAAATATGCAGATCTCATGGTCGATATCAAAAAGCTATACCAAGGAGAGAAGGAGAAGATAAGGGATTATCATGCTCATGTTCTAGAGCGAAGGAGGAACCTCGATGCCCAGATCCAAAGGGAAGGATTAGCGGATGGGTTGATGAATGGCGTGGATAATCTCCTCTGTAAGCACTTCATTCTTGGGATGAAGCCAAAGATCAAACAACAAGTGAAGTATGACCACCCAACTACTATTGAACAAGAAAAGGAGATTGCAATAAGGTAAGAAGAAAGCATGGAAGAGGAGCCCAAAGAAATTGTTAATAAGATAGAGCCTACACCAACACCTTTGGTCCAAAATCTACAACCACTCTCAGTGAGCACAAATCTTTCTCCTAGTACATCTACGGAGTATGAAGATCTACTCAGGAAGATGGGCCATTTAACTATTAATTTTCTTCAAGGAAAATAATTTAGTTCTCAGGGAGGAGATAGAGGTCCAAAAAGAAATATTTCTGAAGTTGTATGTTATGGTTATTATAAAAAGGGTCATTAGAAGTATAATTGTCCAGATAGAGCTTCTACATCTGGTACAAAAGATAATGATAAAGGAAAAGCACCTGTGAATTCTTTTGATGTAGTAGATAAGAGCATAAATAATGAAGTAGATGTGTTTGTAACAAAAAGAAAGAAAGAAAAAGATAACCAAGATGGAAATGATCCTAAGAAGATGAAAGGAGAAACTAGTAAGAAACATAGGAGAAGAAAGTTGGGTGTGCAGGATTTTCTGATTTCACAGAGACAAGGACCATACTCCATCTTAGAAGATCTGTCCAAAAGGCCTAAAAATATTACATATGGTCAACTCTTAGCAGATTGAAGAGAGAAAATATCCTTTATCTTCTCTTTGGTAATCAATTCTTCCTTGAATAGGCCTTCTTTGACAAATGTCCTGAATTGAGTTTTAATCTCTTGAAGAGAGAAAGGAACACCTCAAGTTTCATCATGAAGATGAAAATGAATATCCTTAAAGGTAGATGCCACACAAGTCTTGAAAGATTCTCCATTCTGCCAACTATTTCTCAATTCTCCCAAAGCTTCTTCCAGAAATTTTATTTTCCATTCAACACTGAACACCATGACCCTGAAAAGTTGTCCTTGGCATCATCAAAAACTTTGCTGGCCAATAATATCTTTTCATCAACCTGTCCCATCAGGTGAATATATATGATGCAACTACTCCAAAGTTTCAGTTCTTTGTCCATAGTTGTAATAGAGGAGGAGAGTTGTTGCAGGTTGACCACCTTCTCATTGGCTTTGAAGACCTCTTCAATGAAGTTCAAGCCTGCAATGGTCATGTCATCAACCATGGATTCCATAGCCCTTCCATAAGTGGAATATATATGTATATCCTTGATACTCTGAACCTCATCCTAACTTAGAATCATAATAGGTGGGAGGGCAGCTAGTGGAGTAGGATCCAAAACCTTATCCTTAGCCAATAATGACTTGAAGCTGAAAAGAACTTGATTTTGTTCTTCCAACTATTCTATAGTTTTTTACCCTTTTCCACTCTCTCAATAACCTTGATTACTATTTCTTGGAGGTTATGTACCTAACTCTCAGGAGTAGATTCTCCCATGGGAATTCTAGAAAGTTCCAGGTCAAAGGCTAATAGATCTTACTCTACCTTATCCACCTTAGGCTTTGCAACCTCTAGAAATTGTTGGCCTTGAGCATCTTCACTATCCTTGAATTTTTTTTAGCTCTCTTTGCTGGGCGAGGAGGATTAGTTCCTAACAAAGCTACCACAACATCAAAATTGGGCATTGCCAAACATGAAGAAGGTTTTCTCTTCCTGCTATCAACCAAGGGTTGCACTCATGCAAAAGTAGAAGAAGAAGAAGAAGGGAAAAGAGGTCTAAGAGCAAGTGAACCCATGGCACTTCAAGTATTCACCATTGTTTCTTCTAACAAAGAAGTGAGTGAGGCATCTGGAGCTTCTTGTGTAGAGGAATCTATCGTACTAGGAGGTTCAGAGCTAGGTACCTCCTTCTCATCTTCTACTCTATCTTCTAAAGTTCCTATAGGATTTGGTACTTTCCCATCATCACTTTCACTAAGAACAATAATGTTCTCTAGCCCAGAAGGCAATCCTGAAGGCTCTAGAAGGGGTTCTTCCTCAATTGGCTCTTGTTTAACCTCTTTTATCTTCTTTTGGTACACTTGAGTAGAAGAAGAGGGAGTAGATGATGCAGGTTCTTTAGTTGATGAAGAAGGAGGGGTTTATACAGGTACCTCTATGTTGGGTGTATGTGTTTCCTTCCTAAGTGTTGAAGTATCTCTGGAAGAAGATCCACTTTGATTCTTCTTAAGCTCTCAAACCTTCTTGTCAAACCAAACTTTGGTTCTTACAAGGATAGGGGTCAAAATCTCAACCAAGTCATCCTTCTCCTTCTTGTACCAATCCAGATCTTCCAAAGGAGTATGTTTGATTAATGTATCATATTCAAAAGATAGCAAGTCTACATCATCATCCTGTAACCCTTCAAGAATTTGATAGAGACTGAGCTCTTTAATCAATTGCAGAGAGATTCTTCCATATTGTCTCCGCCTTGCTTCAAAATCATCTACAAAATCAGCCCAGTAATCCTTGGTATCTGGTCTATGATGATAATTTATTTTGAGGTTCTACTCAATGAACTTCTTCAAATCAAAACAAGTCCTAGGCTTGAAAAAGTGGACAGTGATGGGAGCAAGGGCCCTTTGTATATTTTGGGCATCCAAAGGCTATTTTACAGGTATAGTTTCCCAAAGAAATAGAGAAGTGCAGGCCATAGATTTTCTTGTCCCTGCAGGTTCTTTACAATTTATCCAATTTCCTGTACACTTCAATTAGAGCCATCTTGTCATTACAAAACATGGGGAGCTTGAGAGGTATGTTTTCATAACCAGCCAACCTGATATATGAAAATCTCCTGAACTGAATGAAGAAAGCTCCATACTTGGCTATTAGGTTCATGGCTTCATCAAAAAATCTCCTGGCAGTATCACCTTCTAAGAGCCTTACAATATACATGGTAAAGGCATCATTAACTCTCTTGAAGTTATCGTTGCTAGTTTCAAGGGTGAATTGAGGGCAATATGCATAAATGGGCTCATCCTTCTAGCCCTCCATGTATGTGAATCCAAACCACTACCAGGATGTTGCTAGGGAATAAATGGGATAAGAAGTCATATATAACTTCTTATTCTGCTACCCATTAGATAATTGCTAGGTAAAATTCATGCAAATGATTTCTACCCAATTAATGTTCTGACTACCTTCGCAGACGATGTTGATGAGAGGGCACATTCAGATGTGAAATTCATTAGTAGAGGGAAATCCCATGACACGAGCTAGCAAAATGATGAAATCAGACAGCTCTTCATTCAAATCATCCCTAAATAATGCTTTGGAAAGTTAGGACACTCCCTTCTTAGGGTTCTTCAACCATGATTTTGCTTTTCTTGTCTTATACTTTTCACTGTCCTTCTTGAATAGGTTCTGAACTTGAGCTTGAGTGAGAATGATGGAGTCTTCAGTCTCTGGAATATGTAGGGCAGCAGTAATAGTAGTAGCATCCAATTTGGCAATCAGCTCCCCATGCACGTTATTCAATTCTTTGGTGCCTGAGTTAAAATGAGCTCCACAAGTGAGCACGGTGTTGACACATTGTACAGAGATAGGGAAACCTGCCGCATAAGCAACACCACTATCATTTATAATTTATGCCATGGGGGAAGGATTAGGGCTAGTCAATCTATTCCAAAAATCCCCAAAATCCAAGTGTCAAACTTCACTATCCCCAATATTGGGAACAGATGTCTCAAGGGGTGATACATGTTCTTGGCCTTGGAATTTGATCTTAATGTTTGCAATATACAGAGAAAAAGCCTTCAAGGATCGAATTCGTAATGAAAAATGCAAAGGGAGCAGGAGCACGAGCAAATGATCTTAATTGCAGGAATTCGAGCAAATGATGGAAAGTGAGCAATGTGTCAAATGCATAGAGAATAGTCCCATTAAATATCCATTTAGGAGAGAGAAGGTCATTAAATGCACATTAAATTCATATTACACTGACTTAAAAAGATAAGAATCAGGAAGAGTGGAAAAAACTGGTCTGTATGGTCTTTGGTACATTTGGGACATTAGGGACGTGAAGACGAGATCCGGCCGATGCGCGCGATGCGGGAAAAGTGGAGAATAGAAGGCACAGAATCTTTTATGACAGATGGGACAAAAGTATGTGAAGGGCCTGATGTGGCCAATGCGGGCAATCATAGAATAGAAGGCTCAGGTGAACTTGGAAAAATGGGTCAAAAAGTTCTGATAGAACTGAAAGTTAAAGAATTTCAGGGAATGCGGCCGATTGGGGAATAGAAGGCCCAGCAGAACTTGGGACATGAGCAACAAAAATGTTTGAAAGACCCACAAATCACCAAAATAACTCCAAAAAATGTGAATTCTTACTATCTCCTCAACTTTTCACTTCACTAGAACATCACTAAAGGGTATCAAATCAAAATTTTCAATTTTTCGACTTTTAAAAGAGGGGAAATTTTGAGAGGACAACACACGTCAGGTTCATCAATTTTTACAGATGAAAATTGACATGCAACCTTCAACCACACTTGACCCCCTAGGTCGTGTCAGAGAAGCTGATGTGTAATGTGTGGATAGCTAACTATAGGAAGATCAGTGACTATTATGTAGTAGTGTGATCTCTTGATAGCTAAATTGATAAAGGGGAAATTTAGAGGCTGTGAACAAGTAGCGTAAATTCCCTATGGTTTATTTTCCTAACTTGGATCTACGTGCTAAACTAGTTTGAAGTGTCAATGTTAACTAAGTTGAAACTAACAATCTATGCTACTACTGAAAGGAAACTAATCTAAACAAATCACAAAACTCAAATATTACAATCACAAGCAACAATTTTCTTCTATTCTAAGTAATTAAAATATTTCTACACTAAAACTAAACAAGAAAAATAACCCGGTGCGGTTATCCACCTGTGTTGAGTGCATTGAAACTAAACTAACTTAAAATAATAACTTTTCCAAATGATAAATGATGTGCAGACAACCTCCTACAGATATTGTCTCATTCATATCCACAGGGATGGGAAGAAGAGGATCCATCATCAGGATCTACTATTAATGATTTAAACCATCTTGGAAATTAACTAATTGCTTAAAAATGAAAGGAAATTGATTTCTAATCTATTTTATATGATGTAACAATGATAAATTGCAAGAATGAAGGAAATAAAACAACAAATCCAACCTGGAATTCATAGAATAGAGGTAAATCCAGATGTGTAGTAATTTGTCCCCTCAGTCTATCCTTTCTTTTTTCTGTGTGTCCATATGAGTCCAAGGAATCGGGAATGTAAATGTAGTAGTAGGAGAAGGAACTTGAGTAATGGTATCTTGAAGGCATTCTGGTTGTAATGCAGGTGGAAGAGGGATATCACAAGTGAACAGAGCTTGGTTATGCAATTTCTAGCAAGATTATGGCAGCAATACAATGTAAGATACACAAAATTCTCATACCCTTTGCTTGAATACAATCATGGAATATATAGGAATTGGTTAGGATGTTCAATCATGCACAAGGCAGACTTGGAGTGCAAAATTATTGGGTGAAGAGGCATTTCAAACTAATTAAATCTATTTAAAAAAAGAGGAGTGAAGGAATACTAAGAAATCAAGACTATTTTTAGGAAATTTGGTTCACAAACGCACCCTAAAAGTCGAGTTAAGTGAAATCAAGCATGTCAAAATCATGCATGAAGAGTTATGGAAAAATCATGGGACCGTCACCCTGCTTGGGCGGCAGTTTTAGAACCATTGTCTAGGTAGGGTGGTAGTCCTGGCACTAAAGGCCAAAGCAGGAAGCTAGAAGGAAGCGTGGAAAAGCTAAGTAAGGATGTTTAAGCTATAAATATACACTAGAAATGGGTTTAGGAACTCGAACACCTTCTAAAAGGACATGAATCATCATTGGGGAATTTTTAAAACCGTGTTCCAACAATGTAGCACAAGCAATTTTGGGTGCATACAGTTTCATATAATTGCATGCTTATTTCTTGTGTCGTATTGTATTTTATCACTTATATATCATTCATTATAGTAGTTACTATTAAATCTAGATTTAATTCAATTTAGAATAAATCATTTTGTGAACCCGCACTCGAAACCTACCCTCTTTCAATGAATGAGATTTATGAACCCTTTACCAATGAATACCTTCATGATCTCTAGGATCATGTTATTTAATACCATCAATAACTACACCTTTTCTTAATTACTTCTCCTAAAGAATCCACCTGCATAACTATGCTTAACACTATGACCTCTAATGATACTTCACTTCCTATTGTGACCACCTCTCTTCCACCTAAATCTATTGTCCATGTTTCTATGCCTACCCCTACAAATGAGTTTACCCTCCCTATCACTTCCCACACACGCCATGTCTCCTCTTTAGGAACCCACAACTTAGCTTCACTATACTGTGATTTACAATCCCAAATTCACCAATTACAACAAGCTACTTCACATTCCTCTCCATATTTAGACTCCTCACTCCTACTTCATAGTCCTTTTGCACCCGCCATTTCTTCTTACCCACTACCTCCTAAAATTTTTGTACCTAATCTTCCCACCTTCAATGGACATGGCAAACCTCAGGAGCACCTTTGATCCATTCATGTTACATGTCTAGACTACGCAGATGACCATACATTATTGGCCAAATCATTTCCCTACAGCCTATCAGATTATGATATATGTTGGTTTTATGATCTACTTGTCCATTCGATAACTTCTTTTGCAGATCTATCTAATGTATTTCTCACCCATTTTTCTATCAATATCAACACCAAAATATCCTATTCTCAACTTGCTAAGATCAAATAAGGATCCAATGAACATTTTTTAGATTATATATTGTGCTATAAGAATAACCTTTCTAAAATGAATAATGTACTTGTCAATTCCAAATTACAAGACTTATTCATTCAAAGTATTTTTCCACCTCTCTAGGAGAGTGTCAAATTTGAGACCTCTCCTTCTTTTGATTAGTTATGTCATATACTCAAATTACGTGAAACCAAATTGCTATCCATGATAGAACTCAAGTATTATGACCATCCATTTGCTTCCTCTTCTAGCAAATTCAAAACCAAATTTGCATTCAAGCCATCTCCTAAGCCTACTGATGCTCAACCCACCATCAACATTGTTTCTTCACCTACCACACTTTAATTGTGACCCACTAAGAAAACATTTACTAAGATTCCTTGCATACCTCATTTTCAATTACCACAACTCACCAAAAGCAATCTCTTTACTCTCCCTCCACCTCTCAACCTATATCCTTCTCACCCACGTGGTCATAATTATGATGAAAATGCACATTGTGACTACCATCGATGCAATGGCCATTCTACTGATTAAAAGTAACAATAAGAAGATTTTTCCAAGCCGCAAAGATCTTAGATGATAATAACACGTTAAATTATATTTTCAAAAGAGAAGAGCTAAAATATCATATATGGAAATCCATCATAATCTATAATGCTCAATACATTACTTTAGATCACATTACATTATATTTCTCAATAAGAAGGATGTACACATAGGAAGAGGTAAGTGAAACTACTACCTAGATCAGTGGTGAAGAGCTTCCACTAATTGATACTGGTAGTTAAGCTAACTCGATAAGACTAGTAAGCCAACTCCACATAACTGAGAAGATAACTTTGCACAACTAGTACACCTAAGAAAGCTAACCCAACAAGTGTAGGGCTAACACACGTACAAGAATTATCCTAATAAACAAATAAAAGGATAAATAATAACCTACACTAACACTGATCTCTTTTTTAAGCTTAGGTATATCATTCAAGATCTTATCGATAATAATGCAATCTGTTTTTTCCCAAAACCAGGGGTCATCTTCCAGAACCATTCTACATGATAGTCAAAATATTAAGATATTTAATAACCCATTACCAAAGCATGAAAATCCAGCTATTGATTCATCTTCTAACCATACATATCATGTTGTACCTCCTCCACTGGGTCTACTTCATTTCCTCTTTGCTACTGCTGACATCTCACCATCAATTATCACATTCTTTGACCATGATCACCATCCTACATTTTCCTCTAATTCGATGTACATTAACGTTTCTGTCGGTATCTATACAATCAATAATAATTTGGTTTATTCCTTGGCCCTTACTAATGCATGTTTTGTTTCTCTTCTCCTAGCTATCAACTATCTAACCTCATTAATCACTTTTATAGTCCCTATTTCTTCCGGTTAGTATCCATTCTTCCTACTCGTATTTACACCATAAATCTTGTTAGATGCCTTTTTTAAAAGTTTTGTTTTCCTTGTCATCATCTTTTCCTTGGGTCTCATTGTCTGCTATAGTTGCATCAAACTTCCTTGGATTCACCTCAGCCATTAAGTTCATCCCTCCCAAGAAATTATTCAAAATCGAATCCTCCTCCCGCTCGCACATTCGCATCCTCCTCCAACACTCTCCTAAAGATTTTGATGTTTTATGACCAGTTACAAAATTTAGATCGTGTGAGTGATATGTTTGAATCTTAGTGTTATTATCAAATGTTTGACACATAGATCTCACCCATTTGAAGGACTTGGTATTTTACAATCATTGTAAGTTGTACATTTTTGCAAGTTTGCAAACTGCAGTAGTCCCACCCCTTCGAAGTGTGTAAAATGGAATATTTTAGGTATCCAGTGATAAAAAATCATTGAAGAAAACTTTCCATTTGTATAAATTTGCAAGACAAAAATACAAGTATAAACTCCACATATAAAGTAGAATTATTCTCTCCACCCCACTTATTCATTTAAGAAAATCATCACACTCCTTCTCTTCCTAGGATACCAATTTAAGGGGCCCTTTCTCTTCACTATCATCAAATAGCTTTCTATTACTTACACACTTTGGGGAATTGCATTATTCTCCCCCCTCTCCATCACCATTTTTTAATCTCTACTTACTACTCCTAGTTCACTTGTTATATTACACACTCTGCGCTTTGCATGTCACACTTTTCTAGCAACCACTTTTAGTACACATATTTTACCATTCATTACCCAAAGATGCACTTTTGTTCTATAGTTCATGCTTGACTATCAAGGTTACAATTCCTCCACGAACCTCACTTGTCACATCCTAGTTACTCACGCTTCATTCTCCATTTCTATCTTTTTCAAGCTTAACATCACCTTTGGTATACAAATCGTACCATCATTTCCTGATGACGTACTCTAGTTCCAATGGTTCATACTTGACTATTGAGGGAGCATTCCTAAATGATCCTCATCACACACACATACGTTGGGGGACAATACGGCCCCTCTTATATACATACATTACATATCACAGTGAATCATCACATATACACCACATTTACACATCTTGGTTGCATTTACTCTTGTTAGCTTATTCTGCTTACATGTTACACTTTATTTTTTGTCCTAGTTGGATACTTAATATGTAATTTATATTTTTCTATATACACATGCATGGTCACTTGGTATCTTGAGGTGAATGCAATACCTTTCATAGATTAATACATGATGCATGATGTTTGACACTACTCTTTACCAATCCCATTGACGATCATGGGGGCATCTACCTTTTCTACTATCATACTCTACACATCACAAGTCCTATTGTTGCAATATTTACTAATTTTCGTTATTATCACTTACCTTTTTGCTGATCTATACACACTTTGATATACTATTTATCTTTCTAACATGCTAGTTGGCACTTCATGTGTAGAATTTACCTTGCAGGATCAATACAACCATGCTTATTTATTCCTCTTGTTGTAACACCCTGAACTGTTGTTACTTTCTCCTGAGCATACAAGTGTTGATATGTGATTTCTGGTAAAAGGATGTGTTCCTCGATTGAGAAATCATGCTTGATATGTACTGTATTTCTTTGCAGATCTTTGACTGAGTCAGAATATGATTAGACTCTTTTATCTATTTCATTTTGTATCTGAGTTTAATCTGATCTCGGAATAAATTATAGAGTTATCCATCTATAAGATCTAGTCTTGGATCAGTGGAATTGATCCAAGTAATGCTTTAAGTTTGTTCATGATGATTTAAAAATCACATACCTTGAACAGGTTGCAAGGTTTAGCAGCATTGAATAAGCTAGTCAGGAGTATGACTCAGGCTGAACAAGTGAAATGGATTGGTTCCCGATATCGAAGAACATCTAGAAGGTCTCGATCATGGACCAGGTAATAATTCGTTTACATACGATTTTGCAGCAGAAAAGGAGCTAACCCTGTTCAAGAAGGTAAGAGGTAGGTCTTTTCTGAGTGTACAGAATGTAGACCTAACTGGAATTATTAAATGATTAGTAACCTAAGACTAAACCTAACCTAGGGGTTAGATTAGTGTTAATCTAACCTAGACCTAGGCTATGTGTTAATGTCCTAAGTTAGTATCTATGTGTAATATGGTTAGAATGAGTATTATCCTAAATTCTAACCTAAGATACTAACCTAACTATGAGCAAGAGTATAAAGGGGCCTATGGAGGGGTGTGAACCATGGGTGGCATTTTCTATGTTATTAAATGCATGGGATAAGGATGAGGGACAGGTCTTGGCGGAGGTTTTGGGGACGGCTAATCTGTGCCGACGAGGCAGGTCGCCAAAACTGGAAATGAACTTGGGATTTTGTTTGACTATCGCCAATTCTGGCGGTCGGTGGAAGTGGAGTTTTAGCGGGAAAGTTGGTTTAATTGCATTCAATATTCTCGGTAGTCGAGCTTGAAACTCGCGAGAAGGCATGCAAACAGGAAGTTTGTTGGTTTGTTTGGCTTGTCGTGATTTTCGGGTTTCTCTCTGCATGTTCTCTAGTTCTTCGCACCAGTCTTATCTATGTTGCATGGCAAGTATGAACTTATCTAGCTCTTTTCTCTGTCAAGGAGGATATATATGTGATGGAGATAGCAAAATTTTGTTGGTCACTCTAACTTGGAAAAGGAAAAGAATGTCTGAGCTCTTCCAGTGGTCTGCTTCAGAAATTTGAGCAAAAATCCAGGCATGTTAGGCCCTAACCTTTAAAAATCTTACTGTCTTTCAAGTGATTTCATTAGAACAACTCTGTTCAAATGTTTTGAGAAAATAGATGATTTTCTATGAAGGTCTTGTTTGATTTTGGTACTGTATCTCTTCTGGTTCGAAATTTTCATTTATCCTTTGATGGGTGTTTATTAAATTCGAACTGTAGCATTAATTACTTGTGTTTGCATTCTGGCTTAATTATGCAAAACATGTGAAATGTAAGATTGCTCGGCCTATTCGGCGTGAGCCCATGAATCGTTCCTGTGATGGGTATAGGCAATTGATTGTCTGTCGATTTTTGGTCGTTGATTCTTGTTTTGGAAACAGTCGGAAGAAATATTGATGGAACTGTTTGTTTGTTCAGTATTATGAAATCATTATAAGCTCTGTCGTGGGTTTTAATGACAGTGGCTAATGATACTTTTTGGTTTCGTTCTGTCTTTTAAAATTGTTTAGGAACAGGTAACTATTGTGTTACAGTTTTCCTTTCGACTCGGTGGTAGTTGTTTTTCCTTGTTATTTTGGTAACGGGATCTAACCCGTTGACAGTGTACAGTATGGATATATGTATTTTATTCGGACGACTTTGTTGAGTCCATTGAATGATTCATATTGTGGACCACTGTTGAACTTCGTTTGAATATCTATTTGGATACTGGTAATTCGATTTTGTACTCGAAGAGTAACGGGTAGCACGACCTTTGTTATTTTACCTTTGTGTTGCAAGAATTTGTGGTTTAAACTCTTTGGATGAAATTCTACGTTTCTTTCCTGTGCCATCTTGTGCGAAATGTTGGTAAGGGTACCGTTGGATTCCTTGTTTTGGAATTTCAGTATTCTGGTTCGTTTTTGCCTGATTATAATGTTGCCATTGTTGGCACGGATGGATTTATCATCTTACATTATTTTGGTTACTGTTGTTAGGACTCGGTTGAAGTCTTGACAGATGGACAGTGTAACTGTTTCAATTAGGACTGTTGGGTTTATTCTGCTGTTTGACCCTGTGGAGGGTATCTTGTTTCTTTTGGCTTCTGTATAAGCCTGAGATTGAACTCGTGATGTTTATTTGGCCTTGATGGATTTCTGTGAATAGTTTGACATCTTGTATATCGGCTTTATGATATAGGTCATGGATAATAACCCGTAACAGTATGCAATTGTTTGACTTGTTACCACTGTTGGAATCATTTGAATTCTTGGATGGTAACTTGTATTTCTGTCTCTTATTGAACCTAATACTTGGACACTGTTGTTTGTCACTGTTTGAGTTCCTTGAGTATGGATAATTATTTCATGTTCTGGCTCTGTTGAAGTGAGTCGCGAATACCATACTTTAGACTTGCATGCGCCAAGGTAAGAATAGATTGGTTGTATTCCTTTCCGTTTACTCCTGTCTGAGTGAGACTGAGCATGTTTCGGTATTACTGTGTGGTCGTCTTGGCATAGTCTTTAGGAAACCTCAAATTGCTTAATGCAATGAAGTCTGTTGTTTACAGCTTTATGCTAAAAGTTCCTTGATTTCAACTTGTGTTGAAAAGCCATACTGTGTATAAAAGGAACCAGTGTTGGGCTTAAGGTTGATATATGGGATTGTTGATGTGTTAGCTGCTGTACAGGAGTTTTGTTGTGTTTTATTTCTTGATTTAAAACAGCGATCCTTCTTGTGGCTTGTCGGACTTGTTCATATACATATTGGGTGAATGTTTTTCAATATGTGTAGACAGTATAGTAATGAACTTATGTGAAATGAAGTATGAATGATTTGGTTCTTTCTCTTCTTTTATTTTAATATTTGTTGATATCTGTCTTATAGTGGGAATTGTTTTGTAACATATTGGTGGAATTACGAACTGTTATGATATTTTCCTTTTAGGATGAATGAAACGATCTGCCCAATGTTGTGATTTTGGATACAATGATTGTTAGTATACATTCGTCCCTTGATTCTTAATATTCGATGAAATATTTGAGAAGTGTTTAGGACTATTCTGTAACGGTGGATAGAGTTACATAATCGTAGTCATTTTGGATTACAAAGGAATAGTCTGAATCATGTTTACTTGTTTGGATTATTGATATCATTTAAACAGTGTGTTTAATGAAAACAATTGATGGATTGCAATTGTTTTAAAAGTTAGTGCTTATCATGCTCAGTTCATTGAACTGACTCATGTTGACTATTTTGCAGATGGTTGCCTTAAGTGGTAAAAGCAATGCAGATCTGACAGGATGATCAGATTATTTAATTTGTTTCATAATGAATTACAGCTTGATTATATAAATGTACTGTATGTGGAAAGATGTTTCTTTTCTGTTAAGCATTGTATCAAGTATGCTGCTTGCATAAAATGTAATTGTATAATTTTGAAAGGAATGGAAATAAGTGTTTGATACTTATGTATTGTATCCTAATTCTGATAGTTGACCTTCTTCAGTTTATATACCGGAATGGCAATGATATCTTTGTAAAATTTTGGATGCTTTTGGGATTAACTATGAAAGCTTACAAGAAAATGTCGTTGAATTCATATGAGTGTTTAGCAGATCTTATTGTTCTAGCGAAAGCAATATTGAATTTAAATAATTGTCTTTCTAAAAGATAGGTTAAAAATGAACCTAAGCAGAATGCTAAACAAGCTGGATTAAATTACTAATCCCTAGTCCTGAGTATGACAGGACAATATTAAATTGGATTCTTAATCATTTATATCCTTATACTAATAAGTATGATATAAATTCAGTTAAGAGAACTGATATAAATCAAATGAAGTTCGGATGGCAATCTCATGTGAAGGGTATGAGATATTGTCCAATTTTGTTGTTTAGAAACAGGTGTATTCTAATGACTCCTTGATGAGAGTTTGACCTTAATACCCTCTACCATGTAATGGGTTTTATAGAGGAGGGTCGTCTTAAGACGAAGAATCCAGGGATCGGGAAAGGCTAACCTTAGGGAAAAGTCTTTAAAGTAATTTAAACTCCAGTGCGTAACGCATGTTGTTAAGTAGATCTTTTCGAGGCGGATTTAAAGGTTGACGACACAAGTCAACTACAGGGTTGTACCTCCGAGAAGATTAGGATCTTCTTGAAGTTACAACAATGCAGGAGACTTCTGGCGACACCCTTTGCATTGATCGCTAAGATTTACACTTTGTTCTCGCACGAGTTACTCAGGGTTTGATTATGAACGAGGTCATGTTATAAGGCTGCCTAGGAGATTTGGGGTATCATGACACACTGGTTGAACTGCAAGGTTGAACCAGTATGTCACCATATCCCTAATCCTCGCGGGCATCCATATAACATTATCACCTTGATAATCTGCCTCCGAGTGATTCGTTTGTGAAAGGAAGGACTGACAGTAGTCGGTGTAAGACATTCTATATAACATAAGAATGGGGTGAAGGACGTATTCCAGATTGACGAGTATGCCGTTAAGGAATACGAGACATAAACAGTATGTTTCAAATCTTTGGCAAAAGTTTCGCAAGCTGTTGATTGTGTTGTCCTAATTCACCTAGTATAAGGGATGAGATGCCGATGAATAATGGTAACAATTATTCAGTTAGGTTCCTTGGACAGAGCATTCTGAATCCCAAAATAGGGAAGAGAACCACAAGAGTGAAGGGTTAAGTAATAATGCCAACTCTTATTACACATGAATAGATCGGTAGATTACCGAGTCATGGAATGAATAGATCGGAAGTAATCCGAGTCATTACAGCTGCATATGGTTGTCTGTTATATGAATGGTTATTTGATTTGTGAGTTCTAAATTATGTATTTAGAACCAGAATGCATTTATCAAAAAAAAAAAATTGACTTGTTCTATTGTCTAAAATGAGGATGTTACATCTTGGTATCAGAGCTGAAGGTTGCAGCTCTTGGACCTATTGAGTCCATAATCTAATAAAAACCTGAATTTTTCTTGTAACAGAAAATGGTTAGAACAAGGGGGAACGTTGCGGGTAGTGCTCCACCTGAAGGAGGAGCGGCAACAACCCAGAAACTTGATGAGATCCTTGCTGCCCTATTGGACACAAGAGATCGCTTAGCTGTATTGGAACAGCAGGTGATGGGAAATGAGGAGGATGAAGAAGCTGATAATAATAATCAGCCACCTCCTGAGGACAACCCCAATATGGGTGTTGATGTTAATGCTGTGAATGCACCTGTCCAACCAGAAAACAAAAAGGCCAAATTGGCAGCAAAACTCACTAATGATATAAAAAGGATAAGTCCACCTAAGTATGATGGCACCACATTAAGAGATGGAGCTGAGAACTGGCTCAGCGAAATGGAGAAGTACTTTGCAATAAGGAACTTCTCAGAGGAAACCAAAGCTATTTGGGGAGCCTATCAGCTTTCACATGAAGCATCTTCGTGGTGGGATAGCCGTAAATCTGAACTAAACATTGATGAGACCAATATTACTTGGGATCAATTTAAAGGCTATTTTAGGCAACGTTGGCTGCCACAACTTTTCTATGATCAGAAAATGACAGAATTTCAGAACTTAGCTCAAGGGAAGCTAACGGTAACTGAATTCTGGGAGCGGTTTACAAAACTCCTTAAGTATGTACCGCAGTATCAGACTGACGAAAAGTTCAGAATACGGAAATTCATCATGGGATTGAATCCCGTGATAGGGGGAGAGGTCGATGTTCACAGTCCAACCACTATGGAAGGAGTTGTTGAAAAGGCCATTAGGCAAGAACAGAAATTAAAGGCTATTTCTGCTCATAAGGAGGAAGTGCGAAAGAAGACTGCAAACCCTTCTTCAACCTCTCTTGCACCCAGAAAAGGACCGTGGAAAAAGTTTGGAAACAAGAGTAAGTTTCCAGGGGATAACAATAAGAAAGCAGCAGTAAATAAGCCTGCTGGAAATGTAAGGGATAATTTTGTTAAAAATTATAATAATGGGCAGGAGCCCTATGGAGGACAGCGTGACAATTACAAGGCTGGAGGTAATTCTGAGCCTAAGAAGGGACCTGTAGGAGGCTGCTACAATTGTGGCAAAGACCACTATGCTAATCAATGCCCTTTGAAGAAGGATGATCGTAATCAGCAGCATAAGATACATGCTGTAGTAGCAGACAAGCAAGCTGAAAAGTAAGTAACACCTATAGAAGTTCCGGGTAAGTTATTCGGCATACCTGTCACAATTCTTTTTGATACAGGAGCTACTGAATGTTTTATTTCTAATAAACTTTCTTCTAAACTTAAAAGAAAAGCTGGAAAAATGGATAAATCTTGGACTGTAGAGTATGGTAATAACTCTGTTCATACAGTGAGTGAGTGTCTTTTTGGGGCAGTCCTTGATTTACCTAACTTCTCCACGGAATTTGATCTCTATGTTACACCTTTAGGATCATATGACATTATTATTGGTGTCAATTGGTTAGCTGACCATAAGGCAAAGGTAGATTGCTATGAAAAGAACATAAAGTGTTTAGATGATCAGCTGAAAATAGCAGAGATTCAAGGGGTGAAACAGGAAATTTCAGTTAGAAAACTGTCAGCTATGCAGCTTAAAAAGGCTAAGAATAAAGGTTGTACTCTTTATGCAGTAAAGATATCTGAATCTTCAGAAGAAGATGGTGATTACATGAAGCAAATTCCACTGTTACAAAGTTTCAGGGATGTTTTTCCTGAAGAATTACCAGGGTTACCACCCAAGAGAGAATTTGACTTCACCATTGAAATCAAACCAAGAACTGAACCTATTTCCAAAGCACCTTATAGGATGACTACTACAGAGTTAGTCGAGCTTAAGGCACAGTTGCATGAAATTTTGACAAAAGGTTTGATTAGACCAAGTGTTTCACCTTGGGGTGCGCCTGTAATATTTTTGAAAAAGAAGGATGGAACACTAAGGCTGTGTATTGATTATCGGATGTTGAACAAAGCAACAATCAAGAACCAATATCCACTTCCAAGGATCGACGATCTGTTTGATCAGATGCGTGGAGCAGCAGTTTATTCTAAGATAGAGCTTCGATCTGGTTATCATCAGTTAAGAATTAAAGAAGAAGACATTCATAAAACATCTTTCCGAACAAGGTACGGACATTATGAATTCACAGTTCTACCCTTCGGGTTAACTAATGCACCTGCAGCCTTTATGAATTTAATGAACAATATTTTTCAAGAATACCTGGACAAGTTTGTACTTGTATTCTTGGACGATATTCTCATTTATTCTAAAAGCGTTGAGGAGCACAATGAGCATTTGAAGATAGTTTTGGGAATTTTGAGAAAGAGGAAGTTGTATGGTAAGTTATCCAAATGTTCTTTCTTTGATTCAGAAGTTCACTATTTGGGTCATGTCATAAGTAAAGAAGGAATTGTTGTAGATCCTTCAAAAATAGTGGCAATAACTGAATGGCCTGCGCCAAAGAATGTACATGAAGTAAGAAGCTGCATGGGTCTTGCAGGTTACTATAGAAAATTTGTAAAGGATTTTTCTAAAATAGCTACACCAATAACTTCTTTACAAAAGAAGGATAAGAAATTCATATGGAATGATAAGTGCGAAGCAGCTTTCAAAAGTCTGAAGGACCAGTTGACTTCTACACCTATTTTAGCTGTACCAGACCCTAATGGGAATTTTACTGTTGTAACGGATGCTTCTGGGGAAGGCCTTGGAGGTGTTTTGCTACAAAATGATCAAGTCATTGCTTATGAAAGTAGAAAACTTAAGATACATGAGCTGAATTATGCCCCTCATGATTTGGAACTTGCTGCCATTGTTCATGCACTTCAAGTCTGGAGACACTACTTACTTGGGAAACCTTTTGAGTTGAAAACTGATCACTTGGGACTGAAATATATTTTTACTCAGCCCAATCTGAATGCCAGACAGAGAAGGTGGTTAGAATTTTTATCACAATATGACTTTGATATAAGCTATATCAAAGGGAAGGAGAATAGAGTAGCTGATGCTCTAAGTCGTAGGAGGCACATTTCTGCTCTTATAACATTAAGAACTCAGTTTAAAGACGAGGTAAAAAGTGCCTCAGAATCAGATGCATACTTTCAACAAGTAAAAGCAGCGCTTGCTGCAGAACCTAAGGATATAAGGTATAAAGGTTTTCATTTTGATAATTAAGGAATCTTGCGTTATGAAAACAGGGTATATGTACCTATGCAGAATGAATTGAGAAAGAAGTTGTTAGTTGAATTTCATAATTCACCTTTCTCTGGACACCCAGGTATCACAAAAATGCTAGCTGATTTGAAACAGCAATACTTTTGGAAAGGTATGAAAAAGGATGTGATTAATTTTGTGACTCATTGTCTGGAATGTCAGCGGGTGAAGGCAGAACATATGCACCCTGGTGGACTGCTATATCCTCATAGCATACCACAGTACAAATGGCAAGTAATAACCATGGATTTTGTACAAGGACTACCCATGTCCAGGAATAAACATGATGTTATCCTGGTAGTTGTAGATAAACTGACTAAGGTAGCTCATTTCATCGCTGGAAATCTAAAGGATGATTCACCAGTGCTAGCCAAAAGATTTGTGCATGAAATTTTTAGATTGCATGGTGTACCAGAATTGATTATATCTGACAGAGATCCAAGAATGACGTCAATTTTTTGGCAAACACTTAATACAGCTCTTGGAACAAAACTAAACTTCAGTTCTGCCTATCATCCGGAAACGGATGGACAAACTGAAAGAGTAAATCAAGTGTTGGAGGACATGTTGCGGATGTATTGCATGGATCAACAGTATAAATGGGAAGAGTATCTTCCATTAGTTGAGTTCGCATACAACAACACTTATCATTCATCTCTCAAAATGGCACCATTTGAAGCACTTTATGGAAGAAAGTGCAGAACTCCTGTTAGTTGGGACAGTGTTGAGGATAGAGTGGTAATTGGACCAGAGATTCTCACAGAAATGGAACAACAAGTTAAGTTGATTCGTGAAAGATTAAAGGAAGCAGCGGATAGGCAGAAGAGCTATGTTGACCTTAAGCGGGTTGATAGAAAGTTTGAGCTTGGTGATAAGGTTTTTCTTCGTGTTAAACCCAGAAAGAGTTCTATAAATTTTGGCAAGGCTGCCAAGTTGTCACCTCGATTTGTGGGACCTTTCGAAATTGTCGAAATAATCAATCCTGTAGCTTATCGTTTAGCTTTGCCACCTGCTTTATCTCGCATGCATGATGTTTTCCATATTTCTTTGCTTAAGAAATACGTTTCAGATCTGTCACATGTTTTAAATTAGAATTCCTTGTAGGTCCAAGACCCAGGAATAATCGTGGTTAAACCCACACGAGTGCTGGAAACTCACCAATTGCATTTAAGAAATCGTGATATTCAGCAATGTAAGGTCCAGTGGGACCAGTTTAACGAAGAAACTGAAACTTGGGAAAATTTGGAAGAGATGAAAATTACTTTTCCTTCACTTTTTCAACAGAATGAAATCTGTTGACAAAACATACTTTTATGAACTTATTATTTCTAAGTATTTATGAAAGCCTGATGAAGGCAGACTTTATTCAGGATGAATAAAATGTGTTGTGACATTGATTTCTGGAACTATTCAATATGAAATAGGCACATTATTTGTGTACTGATAAATTGATTGACCTGAAGGATAATTTAATATGTAATTCATCGGACGATGAATCTTTTTAGGAGGGAAGCATGTAACACCCTGAACTGTTGTTACTTTCTCCTGAGCATAAAAGTGTTGATATGTGATTTCTTGTAAAAGGATGTGTTCCTCGATTGAGAAATCATGCTTGATATGTACTGTATTTCTTTGCAGATCTTTGACTGAGTCAGAATATGATTAGACTCTTTTATCTATTTCATTTTGTATCAGATTTTAATCTGATCTCGGAATAAATTATAGAGTTATCCATCTATAAGATCTAGTCTTGGATTAGTGGAATTGATCCAAGTAATGCTTTAAGTTTGTTCATGATGATTTAAAAATCACAGACCTTGAACAGGTTGCAAGGTTTAGCAGCATTGAATAAGCTAGTCAGGAGTATGACTCAGGATGAACAAGTGAAATGGATTGGTTCCCGATATCGAAGAATATCTGGAAGGTCTCGATCGTGGACCAGGTAATAATTCATTTACATACGATTCTGCAGCAGAACAGGAGCTAACCCTGTTCAAGAAGGTAAGAGGTTGGTCTTTTCTGAGTGTACAGAATGTAGACCTAACTGGAATTATTAAATGATTAGTAACCTAAGACTAAACCTAACCTAGGGGTTAGATTAGTGTTAATCTAACCTAGACCTAGGCTATGTGTTAATGTCCTAAGTTAGTATCTATGTGTAATATGGTTAGAATGAGTATTATCCTAAATTCTAACCTAAGATACTAACCTAACTATGAGCAAGAGTATAAAGGGGCCTATGGAGGGGTGCGAACCATGGGTGGCATTTTCTATGTTATTAAATGCATGGGATAAGGATGAGGGACAGGTCTTGGTGGAGGTTTTGGGGACGGCTAATCTGTGCCGACGAGGCAGGTCGCCAAAACTGGAAATGAACTTGGGATTTTGTTTGACTATCGCCAATTCTGGCGGTCGGTGGAAGTGGAGTTTTAGCGGGAAAGTTGGTTTAATTGCATTCAATATTCTCGGTAGTCGAGCTTGAAACTCGCGAGAAGGCATGCAAACAGGAAGTTTGTTGGTTTGTTTGGCTTGTCGTGATTTTCAGGTTTCTCTCTGCCTGTTCTCTGGTTCTTCACACCAGTCTTCTCTGTGTTGCATGGCAAGTATGAACTTATCTAGCTCTTTTCTCTGTCAAGGAGGATATATATGTGATGGAGATAGCAAAATTTTGTTGGTCACTCTAACTTGGAAAAGGAAAAGAATGTCTGAGCTCTTCCAGTGGTCTGCTTCAGAAATTTGAGCAAAAATCCAGGCATGTTAGGCCCTAACCTTTAAAAATCTTACTGTCTTTCAAGTGATTTCATTAGAACAACTCTGTTCAAATGTTTTGAGAAAATAGATGATTTTCTATGAAGGTCTTGTTTGATTTTGGTACTGTATCTCTTCTGGTTCAAAATTTTCATTTATCCTTTGATGGGTGTTTATTAAATTCGAACTGTAGCATTAATTACTTGTGTTTGCATTCTGGCTTAATTATGCAAAACATGTGAAATGTAAGATTGCTCGGCCTATTCGGCGTGAGCCCATGAATCGTTCCTGTAATGGGTATAGGCCATTGATTGTCTGTCGATTTTTGGTCATTGATTCTTGTTTTGGAAACAGTCGGAAGAAATATTGATGGAACTGTTTGTTTGTTCAGTATTATGAAATCATTGTAAGCTCTGTCGTGGGTTTTAATGACAGTGGCTAATGATACTTTTTGGTTTCGTTCTGTCTTTTAAAATTGTTTAGGAACAGGTAACTATTGTGTTACAGTTTTCCTTTCGACTCGGTGGTAGTTGTTTTTCCTTGTTATTTTGGTAACGGGATCTAACCCGTTGACAGTGTACAGTATGGATATATGTATTTTATTCGGACGACTTTGTTGAGTCCATTGAATGATTCATATTGTGGACCACTGTTGAACTTCGTTTGAATATCTATTTGGATACTGGTAATTCGATTTTGTACTCGAAGAGTAACAGGTAGCACGACCTTTGTTATTTTACCTTTGTGTTGCAAGAATTTGTGGTTTAAACTCTTTGGATGAAATTCTACGTTTCTTTCCTGTGCCATCTTGTGCGAAATGTTGGTAAGGGTACCGTTGGATTCCTTGTTTTGGAATTTCAGTATTCTGGTTCATTTTTGCCTGATTATAATGTTGCCATTGTTGGCACGGATGGATTTATCATCTTACATTATTTTGGTTACTGTTGTTAGGACTCGGTTGAAGTCTTGACAGATGGACAGTGTAACTGTTTCAATTAGGACTGTTGGGTTTATTCTGTTGTTTGACCCTGTGGAGGGTATCTTGTTTCTTTTGGCTTCTGTATAAGCCTGAGATTGAACTCGTGATGTTTATTTGGCCTTGATGGATTTCTGTGAATAGTTTGACATCTTGTATATCGGCTTTATGATATAGGTCATGGATAATAACCCGTAACAGTATGCAATTGTTTGACTTGTTACCACTGTTGGAATCATTTGAATTCTTGGATGGTAACTTGTATTTATGTCTCTTATTGAACCTAATACTTGGACACTGTCGTTTGTCACTGTTTGAGTTCCTTGAGTATGGATAATTATTTCATGTTCTGGCTCTGTTGAGGTGAGTCGCGAATACCATACTTTAGACTTGCATGCGCCAAGGTAAGAATAGATTGGTTGTATTCCTTTCCGTTTACTCCTGTCTGAGTGAGACTGAGCATGTTTCGGTATTACTGTGTGGTCGTCTTGGCATAGTCTTTAGGAAACCTCAAATTGCTTAATGCAATGAAGTCTGTTGTTTACAGCTTTATGCTAAAAGTTCCTTGATTTCAACTTGTGTTGAAAAGCCATACTGTGTATAAAAGGAACCAGTGTTGGGCTTAAGGTTGATATATGGGATTGTTGATGTGTTAGCTATTGTACAGGAGTTTTGTTGTGTTTCATTTCTTGATTTAAAACAGCGATCCTTTTTGTGGCTTGTCAGACTTGTTCATATACATACTGGGTGAATGTTTTTCATATGTGTGGACAGTACAGTAATGAACTTATGTGAAAAGAAGTATGAATGATTTGGTTCTTTCTCTTCTTTTATTTTAATATTTGTTGATATCTGTCTTACAGTGGGAGTTGTTTTGTAACATATTGGTGGAATTACGAACTGTTATGATATTTTCCTTTTAGGATGAATGAAACGATCTGCCCAATGTTGTGATTTTGGATACAATGATTGTTAGTATACATTCGTCCCTTGATTCTTAATATTCGATGAAATATTTGAGAAGTGTTTAGGACTATTCTGTAACGGTGATAGAGTTACATAATCGTAGTCATTTTGGATTACAAAGGAATAGTCTGAATCATGTTTACTTGTTTGGATTATTGATATCATTTAAATAGTGTGTTTAATGAAAACAATTGATGGATTGCAATTGTTTTAAAAGTTAGTGCTTATCATGCTCACTTCATTGAACTGACTCATGTTGACTATTTTGCAGATGGTTGCCTTAAGTGGTAAAAGCAATGCAGATCTGACAGGATGATCAGATTATTTAATTTGTTTCATAATGAATTACAGCTTGATTATATAAATGTACTGTATGTGGAAAGATGTTTCTTTTCCGTTAAGCATTGTATCAAGTATGTTGCTTGCATAAAATGTAATTGTATAATTTTGAAAGGAATGGAAATAAGTGTTTGATACTTATGTATTGTATCCTAATCCTGATAGTTGACCTTCTTCGGTTTATAAACCGGAATGGCAATGATATCTTTGTAAAATTTTGGATGCTTTTGGGATTAACTATGAAAGCTTACAAGAAAATGTCGTTGAATTCATATGAGTTTTTAGCAGATCTTATTGTTCTAGCGAAGGTAATATTGAATTTAAATAATTGTCTTTCTAAAAGATAGGTTTAAAATGAACCTAAGCAGAACGCTAAACAAGCTGGATTAAATTACTAATCCCTAGTCCTGAGTATGACAGGACAATATTAAATTGGATTCTTAATCATTTATATCCTTATACTAATAAGTATGATATAAATTCAGTTAAGAGAACTGATATAAATCAAATGAAGTTCGGATGGCAAATCTCATGTGAAGGGTATGAGATATTGTCCAATTTTGTTGTTTAGAAATAGGTGTATTCTAATGACTCCTTGATAAGAGTTTGACCTTAATACCTCTACCATGTAATGGGGTTTTATAGAGGAGGGTCGTCTTAAGACGAAGAATCCAGGAATCGGGAAAGGCTAACCTTAGGGAAAAGTCTTTAAAGTAATTTAAACTCCAGTGCGTAACGCATGTTGTTAAGTAGATCTTTTCAAGGCGGATTTAAAGGTTGACGACACAAGTCAACTGCAGGGTTGTACCTCCGAGAAGATTAGGATCTTCTCGAAGTTACAACAATGCAGGAGACTTCTGGCGACACCCTTTTGCATTGATCGCTAAGATTTACACTTTGTTCTCACATGAGTTACTCAGGGTCCGATTATGAACGAGGTCATGTTATAAGGCTGCCTAGGAGATTCGGGGTATCATGGACACACTGGTTGAACTGCAAGGTTGAACCAGTATGTCACCATATCCCCTAATCCTCGCGAGCATCCATATAACATTATCACCTTGATAATCTGCTCGTCCGAGCGATTCATTTGTGAAAGGAAGGACTGACAGTAGTCAGTGTAAGACATTCTATATAACATAAGAATGGGGTGAAGGATGTATTTCAGATTTACGAGTATGCCGTTAAGGAATACGAGACATAAACAGTATGTTTCAAATATTTGGCCAAAGTATCTCAAGCTGCTGATTGCGTTGTCCTAATTCACCTAGTCTAAGGGATGAGATGCCGAATGAATAATGGTAACAATTATTCAGTTAGGTTCCTTGGACAGAGCATTCTGAATCCCAGAATAGGGAAGAGAACCACAAGAGTGAAGGGGTTAAGTAATAACGCTAACTCTTATTACACATGAATAGATCGGTAGATTGACCGAGTCATGGAATGGAATAGATCGGAAGTAATCTGAGTCATTACAGCTGCATATGGTTGTCTGTTATATGAATGGTTATTTGATTTGTGAGTTCTAAATTATGTATTTAGAACCAGAATGCATTTATCAATAAAAAAAAAAAATCAACTTGTTCTATTGTCTAAAATTAGGATGTTACACTTGTTATTATTTACTATTATTTTTTGGGCTATACCCTATGTCTTTTTTATCATTGTATAATTTTGGCCTCTTTGGCCTTTATTTTCTTGTGACATTATGAGTGATGTCCTATGTATGAAATCCACTTTTCGCTGTCCATCTTGTTTTCCTAGTTACTTGTTACATTGTCTTCTATTTCATGTTAACTCATTTTAACTAACACTTGTTTACTAGTCCATATTGTTTGCATGTGCCTTGGTTTTTACCATGCACATCCCATACCCCATATAGGTATCCAATTCAAATATGCATATTAGTATCAGGTACTGTCATTTTGGCCACATTCTCATAGAATTGTCGCATGCACCCCAAATGAGGGGGGCATCATTCGGGTGAGCAAATCACCCTTCCAACAGCATTGAGTTATTAAAAAAATTAGCACAGTACATAATTGACACATGAACATAGTTACATAATGGCCCAGAATCATACTTTGGTCAAAAACATAGATCAAACACTAGCACCCATAATAGACATAAATGATGGGCGCTTGTGTCCTAGGGAAAAAATAGACAAATTCTCAATTTAGCACAGTTCTACAATAGCAATTAGTTGACTCCAGTTTCAAAACGTAGGTTACTTCTAGTTTACATACAGTAATGTGCCATCTTCAGTGGCACTTATTTAGGAAGCATCATGGAAAGAGAGAAAAACTAGACCTCTCTTGCTAACACTCTTCTCTTGGTGTGAGATCACCCAAAAAACTCGTCTTCGGTGTGAGAACACCCAAAAATTTGTTCTTGGTTGACCAAAAAACTCGCTCTTGGCATGATACTTCCCAAAAACATCACCCTTCAGCAATAAATTTAGTAAGATCTCTAAGAAAATAAGGACAATTCTCTATCTCTTACACCCTTGTACATCAGGTGCACACTTTCCTTTTACATATGTTTACACTTTTACTTACTTATACACATGTTACTTTGATTTCTCATACATATAAATTTGACTAATCTCTTCATATTATTTTATAGTTCTATATTTATGTGCAACAAGAAGCAACTCACATTAATGATCAAATCTCCAGTGACACACTACTATGTATACAGTCCACCCCTGGGGTCTACTTCCCCTTCCTAGTTTACATGCTTCGCATTATGATTACTTCATGTTTCACTCATCCACTATGCACACTATCAGATACACTCTTCTATAGAGGATCACAAGGTAAGCATCTTCTATCTAATTTATGCTATCGAGTATTCACTCAATATCATAAAGTGGGGGAAAAATTTAGACACAAAATCTATGTACTTGGGTACATTTCTAGGTCCTAGACCATACTAATATATACATGATTCCTAAGTGAGAAAAATAATAATTGATAACATCTTTTGGGAATTTTTATTTGTCTCTTATACCTTTTTTTACCTTACACACTCTACATCTCTGTCGGTATTTGATTGATTTATATTTTATGGCTTTAGACACTAGCACTTATTTAGGACAGAAGTGCCCAAGTGCCTGTGTCCCTTCTAGGTACTCCTAACCTTTTTTTCTTTCTTCTTACTCTTTTGGATCTCTTTTTCTTTTGGGTCATGTTTTACAACTTTGGTTCGACATTTTGTTTGTTTATTACAAAAATCAAACAAGGGAATTATATATATACATAGTTATATCTCTCAAATAAGGGGCTGAGAACTAATCAGTATCTATTATCACCTAATCTTGCATTCAAAGGAAAAATAATAGTTTAAAGGCATTAATCTAGCACACTCAAATAAGGTACAATGGTTTCATCACTCTAGAGACACAACATAAGGAGGGGCAAGTTCATTTTATTCCATAACACACATTTTATACATTGTTAAATTCTAGATCTAGCCTGTTATCATTTTACAACTTGTAGAATGACATCCTAAGGCATCATTACACACACATACACAAAAAACTACATGGATTTTAAAATGTAGTGCAATGCTCGGTACTAAGTTCACTCTTCTGGTGACCACTAGGGTCATTCTGAATCTGCATTGTGCATCTTATTTTTTTAGGTTTGATGTGGTTTTTGGGCATGTGTAGCTAGATATCTCTCTTTATAGGATATAGGTACAATCAATGAGAGTACATAAAAACCAGAGTGACAAAAGGAAGCTAACAATGAAGCTCCTTTTTTAATGGAGAGGACAGAACCTGAGCACCTAACTGGAAACTAGCACCCATATCAATCACTAATGCTCGAGCACTCTTGTCCTCCCATGGGTACTTTTTCCTTACACATTTATAAGTCCCAATATCTCCAATAAATCTTGAAGACAATTCCCTTAGTTTTTTCTAGCAGTACCTCAGTCTTGACCACTTCCTAATCACTTGAAAATGAGTTAAGTCACTCACCTACTCCTTATTTCTTAGGGTTTCATATTATTACATGCTTATTGGTTGTGTCTTACTATTTTTAATCACTTGTATATCATCCGTTACAATATTTACTCTAAAATCTAGATTTAATTCAATTTAGATTAAATCAGCCCCAAATGCACAAGTCCTTGAGTCTTCCATTCAACATTGTTGATCAGATGAAAAAGAAAAATGTAAATGTCACAATGTGTGATGTTTTATCTATTCCATCGCAGTGTGACCTCCTACATGAATATCTTATGCAAATCTCACAAGTTGATCCATTTATTCAAAGAACTTAAGTTGTTTTCAACTTAATTCAAGCATAGGAGAAGAAAGTAAAAAAATCTATGAAAACCCCACCCTTTTATATGTCCTTGATAGTAGGAAGACATCTTATTCACAATTACATGATTGACTCAGGGGCTAGCTATTACTTCCATTATACCTAAGAAAATTGATGACATCCTAGGTTTTAAGTACATCCCTATTTTTAAAGGAGTCTTACAAATTTATGGCTCAACTGTTAACATCCTAGGATTCATCAAATATATTGATTTAACCCTCCATGTTTGTCCAATTTTAACTATAACTCAAGATGTATCAGTCATTAACTTTCCTCCATTGTTTTCCATTTTCCTATCAAGATATTTCATAACCAAGGTGGGTGGCTACTTGTCTTCAGATTGGTCTCATATGCTCCTAAGAACTAGATATGATACTAGATTTACCATACAAGCTGAGCCTATATTTTCCTATCATGTTGAGTCATATGATCCCACTCCTCTCTAATCAAATTGTCCCATACAAGACTATCAAGAACAAGTGTCAATTTTAGAAGAGAAACATATTCCTCCTTCAATACCTAATCTATTATTAGATGAATGGGCTAAAGAACATTATGAGTTTGATCCTTATGATATAGCTATAAAAATTGGACTTGGAACCTATTGCATCCTAGAAGAAGAATCCACTTTTTCTACCCTCTCAAGAAAGAAGTGAATGATGCTTCTGGACTATGGAAGATGTTCTTTGATGGTTTTAGAAGTAGGAATGGCACAGGCATAGGTATTTTTCTAATTTATCCTAAGAATCATAAAGTATTCTTCACACATAGGTTGTAATCTGCATGCTCTAAAAATGAAGTAGATTATAAAGCATTGGTGCATGGTCTTCTCATTTCTAAAAAGAGATAGGTTAAATCACTGCAAAATTTTGGTGACATTGAACTAGTCAACCATAAAGTAAGGAATGAGTGCACGATAAAGAATAATATTTTGAAGGCTTATAAGCACAAAGTTCGGGACCTTTTGGATATTTTTATACTCTAAGTATGCAAGTGGTACCAAGTAAATTGAAAAAGAATCATATTAGATGGAATCCGTTGGATCATAATTTTCACCAACTGGGGATATTATTCAAGGAAATGCACAATACATCAAAATTGTGGTCAGGGCATCAATTCCATATAATGAAACCAGCTAAAAGGTATTTGACAGTGATACACAAATGATATAATTCATTCAAAATGAAGTTGAGTTTTGTTTAAAAATTCAATATGAATTGATTTTCAACTGTGGTGATCAATTTATTTAGCTAAAGAAAAAAAATACAAAAAATATTGGTCACCTTAGAGCATATATTCAGTCCCGATGATGAGTTCAAAGGAGAATAAAATAACATAAGAGTAAATTAAGTAGACTATCAGCTAGTCATTATTCCACCTGATATAGAATTGTTACTTGGAAAATTATATGCAGATGATGAGAAACATCCCTTCATCTCATTGTGTCAAAAACAAAATGAAATATTCTCATGGGATTATCAAGACCTTAAAGGATTTGATTCAAGAGTTTCTCAACACTCCATTGACCTTGATCCAGACATCAAGCCCATTCAAAAAACATAAAGGCATGTCAATCCTAAGATAGAACCCCTCATGAGGAATGAGTTATCCAAACTGATTAAGGAAAAAATAATATTTCCCATCAAAAACTCTAATTGAGTGGAAAATCTTGTTCCAGTAAGGAAGAAGAATGGTGAAATCATAATTTGTGTTGATTTAAAACATTTGAACAAATAATCATCGAAGGATCATTACCTCTACCTTCTATGGAGTAGATTCTACAAATTGTAGTAGGCACAGAAAGGTTTTCCATGCTTGATGGTTATTAAAGTTTCAATCAGATCATGGTTAAGGAAGAGGACCAATTCAAGAATGAATTTACATCCAAATGGGGAACATATGCCTATCAAAAAAATTGTTTAGTTTATCAAATGTAGGTGCCACTTTCCAAAGATAAATGGACATTGAATTTAAAGGGTACATCAATGAGTTCATCATATTTTACTTGGATGACATAACTATATTCTCAAAGCAAAGAATGGATCTCATCAGTCATCTGTAGAAAGTATTTGAGATATGTAGAGAATATGGGTATCTATTGATCCTGAAAAGTACAGCTTTGTTTTTGCACAGGGAAAGCTTTTGGGGCATGTTGTCTCAAAGGATGGAATTTCCATTGATCTGGAAAAAATATCAGCCATCCTCTCTCTCTCTTTTCCATCTCATATGAAGGTATTGCAGTCATTCCTTGGCAATATTAAATTTTTTAGGATATTCATTTCTAACTTTGTAGGTTTGGTTAGGCCTATCAAAATCATGCTCAAGAAGTATTTAGTCTTCAAGTGGACAACGAAAGGGAAGGAAAGCTTCACCAAGATCAAACAATAAATTACTCATGCACCAACACTTATCAATCATAATTATTCTAAATATTTCTTCCTTTATGCATATGGAACTGATACCAGTATTAATTCCATTTTGAGTCAGCAAAATGGTCAAGTATTGGAGTAACAAACGTATTTCTTCAGTAAAATAATGAAGGATTATGAATTGAAATAGAGTCATACAAAAAATTAGGTCTTCACTATTATGTGTACGCTAAATAATTTCAAAATTATGCTCGTTACTAATCATGTCAAATTTTTAGTTTCACGCTCTAGTGTGAGAGACTTCATCACGGGAGAAAAAAATAGTGACAAAAGACCTAGATGGGTGATGAAAAGCATAGAGTTTGATGTGACTATTAATGCCAAAAAATTGGTTAGAGGAAGAGAATTATTTGAACAAATTGTTGTAGATGCATAGAATGATCATGACACTTCGTTGTTTATGGATGATGAGATCATGTGCATTGAAGTTGAGCAAGATAAAAATCCAAGCACACACAACTGGATTGATGATATGGAAACATTTCTATATTTTAGTTCATACCCTCTTTTCCTAAACAAAGTAAAGATAAGACATCTTAGGCTACATTCCATTCCTTATGCACTCATTGATGGTATGCTCTTCAAGAGGAACATTGATGGTGTGTTGCTGAGATGTATTGATGACATGTCATTCAATAAGGTGCTAGAAGAATTCTAGGATGAATTTTCTAGTGGACACTTCTCTGCCAATAGTGAAGATCATAAAGGTAGGATACTTCTGGCCTATATTGTTTGTTGATGTGCATAAGTGTGTTATAAATTACAAAGAATGTTCTTTCTTCATATGAAAAAATAAATTGAGCATGCTTCCCTTCCATCCAATCCAAATGAATTATCCTTTTGCACAATGTGGTCTTGACTTCAAGCGTTGATCGAAAATGGTTTTTGTTAGCAACAGATTTCTTCACCAAATGGATGAAGTATTTCACACTCGAGTAAGCAACTAAGTCATTTATCCTTGACTTCCTTGAAGGTGTTGTGACTAGGTTTGACATTCCTCAAACCATTTTCTCTAATAATGCAAAATCCTTTCGTGGCAAGAATTTTTTATTGGCTCTTAGTCTTGGAATATATTTGAATAATTCTTCCAACTATTATTCTTAGTGTAATGGATCAAAATCATGAAATTAACAATAGATATCAACTAGACATAGTGGCATACAAAGGTCTCTGGGAAAACAGAATCACAATGAAGAAGGCAATTGGTACTTCTCCTTATCAACTTGTATATGGTAAAGAAGTTAGGATTCCTTTATCACTTACATTTTCTTCACTAGATTTGGTACAACAGATAGAATTTGAGGGCACAGATCAAAGAGAAGTCAGAATGGAAAAGTTGGTTGAACTTGAAGAATTGAGAAAATATGCCATGATCAAATTAGAACAACATAAAAAGTCATCAAACAATTGTTTGAAAGGAAGGCTAGAGCTCATATCTTTAAAGTGGGTGATATGGTCTTAAAATGGGATGATGACAGATCTAAAATAGGGTACAATTCAAATTTTGATGCACTTTTAAGTGGGCTATATATCACTAGTTCTTGTAAGGAGGAAAAATATTTCAATTTGTCTGACCTTGATGTAGATGTACTATCAATCCCAGTCAATGGCATATACCTTAAGAACTGTCATTAAGTTATTTCACTGCATCATGTACATAGTATAGTAGTTTCACTTCCTCCAAGTGTGTACTTATGTGCAATGTTGTATAAGTAGTGTAGGTTTCCATTATGTTGTGTGCTCTTGTGTGCACTCTTTTTTTGCTTCTGGGATGACATTCATAAGTGCATAGGTTTCAGAAGAAGCAGTTTCTAACAGTTCTTGTGCATTCCCAAGATGTTCAATACAAATTTTAGGAAGTGCTTCATGTGATTTCTGGGGTGAGTTTTTTAAGTTACATATCATAATTTCATGTTTTCAAGATGATTCCATGCCTAATGGATGCTTCAAGGTAGTTTTTCTTCATCATCTAGCATGAATATGTTCCTGAAAGTCACCAAACTATTGCCTAAAAAAACCACCTTGGTTATTTTAGTAACTTACAGTTCTATTCTATCTTTGTCTTCATGTTTTAAGGTTGTGCGCATCCTTGTTTTGTTCCTTGGTGCATTTCCTTAGCAACAGTTCCTTTCATGTACTCCTCCCTAAAAAAAATTTCTTCTCTTTCTTTCTCGTAACCTTATGTGCCTATGTTTCCCCTTCACTTTCCTCCCTTATTTTTTGTTTTCTCCCTTTGTGTGCATTACTTCGTGCATTCACCCTTCCTTCTCAGCTATTATGCACTATCTCATGCACACTTGTGGATTTGCCTTACATTTTAGAAATTCTTCGGCATGTTCTTGCGTGCATGCCTTTTCTTCCCTAAGTCCTACACATCGTCACATGCACTTGTTTCCCTTTACGCTCTTTCCTCACACATTTTCTGTGGTGCTCCCTTTTCCTCTTGGCATGCTTCGTGCACCATATTTTCTTGAGATATGTGTATTCCTTTATTAGAACCTCAATATTTCCTTGAACATTTGCATGCTTATGTTAATATGCATCTTTCTTGTCAGTCCCCACACACCTTCTTGCACATGCAGAAAAAAATTTCGTGCACCCTTGCTCCTCCAGCTATATGTAGTAATAGCAGAGTAGTAGAGGTGAGTGAGATGGTTTCTCCCCCTAATCAAATATAGATCAATGGTCCATATCTATATACAATATAGGGCCAGACCTTTAGTGAATTAGTGATGCATTCACTAGAAACCCATATAGAGTTCATGGCTATCTTCGAATGCCCTATACCTATATATAACTAGCGTACGAACCCTATACTCTCTATATACGGGGAGATCGGAGGCTGATAGAGGATGACACATGAATTTTAATGGACAATTACCTCTCTCTCCAAAGATAGATCCACCACCGAGTAGATGAGTGGTTCACACAGCCCCCATATGAGCATTCAACACATGCATAGGTGGAGAAGGCTTATACTGGGGATCTCCCCCCTAAACTTTTAATCGGCCCCGTAGATCTAATTTCCACCAAAGGGAGTAGAGAAAACCAAGTGATAACCAAACCAATGTTCTCGCTATGCCCCCGGATATATTATATCAATAACCTCTCCTATAGAGGGAATGTTGTGCGGGTTGAGCCCACTAATCTGATAAAATCTAAATCTAATCTAATCTAATCTATCTACATGGAGAAAACTACTCGATGGAGGAAATTTGAGATAGGATAGAGAGGGCCAACTATAACTAGAACTATAGGCCTCTACCAATCTCTATATATCTATGGGTAGAGTATTCCCCCATTGAACTCTAGATATAGATATGGCAACCCATATGGGGACTGACCCTCAACCATACTCTATATCCTACGTATATAGTTATTCTCTAGTTATCTTGATCTGGTCCTCAAACCATAATAGAAAGAGAAAGAGGAAGGTAGAGGGCTTACCTATAGTCACTCAGGTTAGATCGGGTTGGCCCATAGGCTTGCACCGAAGGCTATTACCTCCGTGTGCCAATATATGGCTGCCACATGTCCAACTCAGGGGGCTTGTTAGATAAACTACACCTCACATGGACAGCTAGAAAATTTCTAGCTATACACCAATATCAATAGTCAATGAGGTTATAACATGAGGTGAAGACAACTTGCATTCATCTTAAAAACTCCCATGACCAATCAAATAATGCCAAGTCTCTAGCTTGTTCCTCTTGCACTACAAGAAATTTAAATCACCATAATTCCTTCCACAGAGCTCAAAATCATGTGTATTTGGTCTCATTAGAAATTTTTTCATATGGGCTGCACTCTAGGCCCTTCAAATTAATTTTTGGTATAATTTATTAGGTAAAAATTGGAAAACATGACTCAGTTCATTAATGCACACTTATAGCTGGCTCAATCACTCAGATTTCAAGGGATATGGTCTCTTTTCTTCTTTCACAAGTGAAGTGATTTGAGTAGGTGGATTTCACAGAGTTCTATGTAGATCGGTAGGCATTTATTGCATCTTATTGGTGGTTGTGATTAGAAATCCAATTTTTCCCCCTCTTTTCCCTCTTCTTCTCTCCTTTTCTTATATATATTGTAGAATAATGCTCATTTTAAAATGTTGGACCCTCTTAGGATGCAAGAGCATTATTCAGAGTAGTGTATATTACATTTTGATTTGTAGGCCTTAGAATTAAGCCATTACATATGGATTCTTACATCCTCCTTTTATTGTAATCAATTATGCATTCATCTTAAGCAATAGAAGTTATGTGTTGTGGCCATTCTCTACCCTAACTCACATCTATCACTTATTATTTCCTTTCTTTATAATATTGTTATACTGTGTAAATTTTACAGGGTTTCTTTTCTATTGTACTCCATGAAAATGAGAGCTTGAAAGTTATGGATTGTGGCACGCATGTATATCCTTCCTTTTCTCATTTTCTTTCATTTTGACTCATCTAATAGTGTTATTCCCCTTATTTTAGGTGTTATCACCTCCCCTTAGTTTATGATTTCATTTCATACATATCCTTCTCACACTGGTCCCTTGGAATGATATAGTAGAGATATATAGTTGAATTTCCCTTCTTAGGAGTGCTTTTAGCAATAGATATAAGTAAAGAAATCCATACTTCTCTAGAGGTCTGTCTCAAGTGCAAGGTCCCAAAACTTGGAGAAAGTTCCATGTTGCCTCAAATCCCTGAATCATATTGATTTTGGATGTGTTTAATTTTGAGATCCAACATTAACTTTGAGTTTTTGTCAATGTGGGAATTAGATCCCTTGACATAGTACGAAGATTCAAACTTGTAGATAGTTTTTCCCTAATGAATGTGTATGGGTATTTTCAAAGTGCAGGAAGCTTTGGGTGCATTTTTTTCTACCTTTTGAAATAGGAGTTTATAAGAGTGTTAGGTCCTAAATGAGGTGATTTTCAATTGTTTATATATGCTTCCCAAGGTGATTTAAGTTACAAATGTAAGATGAGAGGAATTAAGACACCCAAAGAACAATGTGCAATGGGAAGTTTGGGACCACATTGAACTACGTTAAGACCATATACTAGGGCCATGACCATAGACACGTTCCTACCCCTATTGTATGTTATTACATAATATTTTAGAAGCTAACAAGTTTAGTTTCTTACTATGTTTCATGCATTAACTTCTAATAAACTATTGACATATGAGTGTGTAACAATAAGTGAGCCAAACAAAAGACCTAGGGATGTACCGAATGAGAATGGGTAAAGTGCACTTATTTAAGAAAGAGAGAAATGTCAAGAACAATATTTTTAAAGAGTATAAATAATACATTTTAGTGTCTACAGGGGTTTGGATTTGATAAATAAATTATCCCCTTGCTTTGTCTAATGGACATGAATTCATCAATATAACCATTGAATATTTCACAACATGGGTAGAGGAGATGCCTTTAATCATGTTTCTCATGTCTTTCATTGATAAGTTCATATTGAATCAAATCATTTATAGGTATGGAATCTCGTAAGTCATTATCTATGATAATGGCTCATAATTTAAAAATGATGAGATACATGAGAGATTCAAATTTTCTCAGCACAGTGGCTCCTTACGGTATCCCCAAGAAAATGGTCAATTTGAGGCCACTAATAAGACATTAAAGTCCATTCTCTTCAAGACAATCAAGGAGAACAAGAGAGATTAGAACTTGAAGTTATTCACATCATTATGGACCTATAAGACTTTCATTTATACGCCAATATGGGAAAATTCATTTTTCCTATTTTTGGTTCAGAAGACATTCTACCCCTAGAGGTAGAGCTTCCTAGTCTTCATGTGTTTTTGTAAGGCATATTGGGTGAAGATGAATACAAAAATGTGTGCTTAACTGATTTTAAAAATATGGATGAAAAGAGACTCAAATTTGAACAACATCACTAGGTTTACGTAAACATGATGTGTCTAAATTATAATGAAATGGTCTACAAACACTCAATCTAATTTGGTGAGCTTGTGATGAGACTTGACATCCATATAGACAAGAACTTTGGTGATGGTTGAAAATTCAGGCGCAACTAGCTTGCCCCTTATCAAATAACTAAATATTTTTAAAATGGTGCATATTGTTTATGCACTTTGGAAGGTGAGAATTTTGGTGAATCCATCAACTAACTTGATGAAGACAAGAAACATAAGCAACTATAGAATCACTCATCAGAAGGTTTACAACAACCAATTCCACCTTACTCTACAATGTGACAATCATCAAGCTTAACTAGCTACCTAAAATGGCTTATTCATGGAAATTTTCACCAATTTTACCTTAGATGAATTTCCAAGGTCTATATCCTACTTCACACCTACAATCAATGTCTATTCACTTATCACAATGATCCTTGTTCAAGATACAATCCACTCTTCTTATACTCCAAACTATCCCTCCTTTTCAATACTAGCTTCCTTAACCCCAATTAAGACAACCTTAATCCTTTAACTCATTTACAAGGCTTTACTCACATTTTCCTTTCTTCCAAAACCTTTCATACACTCTACTCCTGATGTACTTCAAGCCTCCAATAACTCATTTTTTATCCACAATTCCTTGCACATACCTTTCTAACTTTTCCCTTCAATATTTTCAACTAGAACTCCTTCTTCAATGTCCAAAATTTGGTTTTTAAATTATTTTATTACTCCCTATTTCATGTACCCTACTCACACACCTTTTTAAATGGTTAGAATTATTATCTAAAATGATTCAAACCACAAAAATTAAAATACTCGTCTCTCTTAGCAAAACTACTCGTTTCATTCCTAATACAATGTGTATTTGTACCATATAGGCATATAGCCTTCTAAGAGTACCTATGAAAATTTATAGACTCTATTAGTGTCCTCTTATCACCCTATATATGTGACTAAAATTTAAGGGTTTAGTTCTTTGTATAACTCCTACTTCCTTGTTTGTGTTTTGGTTCAAACCCTCACTAAGTCTTTGCTAGGGAACTATCATGCATAGTATCTTTCCTAGAAGGCTTCAACATGAAAGTAATATCATTTCAAGTACCCATTAGAGGGTTTTAGATGTGTGAAAAAATTTAATAGCTGAATCTGATGGATTCTGGTACTTCCTTTATAGTGGAGCTCTTATAATTAGCCCTCCCACTTTTATTCTTTGCCTTCAAACCAACTGTCAGAAAATTATAGAAAATTACCCAATATGATTTAGTAATTATTCCTGAAACACTTAGTACACATCCTTAATTTTATTAGTACAAATTTTTAGAAGAAAATAAATTGATTTGAAGCTCCAAAACTCATGCCCTAACAATTCCTTCACTGTAACACTCAGTCTGACCCGAGAAGAAAAATCTAGTTATAACTTCACTGGATGATCAATTCAAAGCCTAAGAATTTACAAGAATTTTTGTTTTAATATCACAAGGGGGATTATCTTATCAGTGGCTCATTTTTCTCCTTCCAATCTCTAAACTTACCTCCTTCTTTCAATATGAAATTGTGCATACAAGGGTTTTCATGATTAGAATGAGTAATTCTAAAGAAATAATGACTATCACATATTTTTGATGACCCCAATAACTATAGCTTATTATTATTCTTATGTAACACCTTCCAGTTGTGATAGTGAAGAGGTTTATATCCATTCCTTTGTATAATATAGCCTATGTCTCTCTTACCCTACCTCCTTTAAACAAAGATTGCGATCTTTCAAGGCTATAACCAATCTACTTACATGTTCCTTTCTAATGTTCAGTAATCAAGGTTTAATAACCTATCTAAATCAATCCCATTAGTCTCAACTCACACTATTCCTCTTTCTTTATTTCAGTCAAGTAGTGAAATGAGCAATGATTACACAACTTCTTTCTCAAAGCTCCATTAGGGTATCACACACCAAACCCTTACCATGGATGCTTCAAATTATAGGTCTATAGTTTCCTTAACATTGCTAAATATTATGTCTCCACTATGATTTAATTTTGAAACACGTCCATGGTTTCTTGTCATATCATTCAAGGATTGTACAAAGTCATGCAAAACAAAGAAGCACACACAAATGCATATATATATATAAAGGTATATCACCAAAATCTGACAATAAGAACCATTTCACATAGGCCTAACAAAGTCAATAAATATGCCAAAAAAATAGTCATATTCTAGATTTTCTTCAATATTCTTCTTGAAACATTACAAACTTTGATTCTCATCTAGATGGAATGAGAGAGAAATAGTTACACTAGGCTTTTTATACATTTTCTTTTCAGTTTTCTGTCAAATGGAATCCTTTCACGTTCTTAATTACATGATTAAGTCTTAATATAAGGGGGATTTTGGTTGGATATCTCATGACATAACTCCTTATCATTGAATTAAGGCTTCTAACTCATGGAAATACTTAATACAACCCATTTTACCCCCATTTCATTATTTTTGCAAAGTTTATAAGCTACAAAATCCCCCTAAAACATCTATCACAAGCCAAAAATGTCCTTCAAAGCTCAAATTGCACTTTTGGACGGAAAGTGAGTAATTTGAAATTTGAAAGGCCTAGAAAAAAACTAGTAACTCTCTTAGACTCCTATTAACCTCTAGGACTCATGAATATACCTGACAAACCAAAAATTGTATGATTTCATCCTATGTACACTCTAGAGTTGATCCTCCTACATCATCACTCCACCTTAAACATCTCTACATATAAACTATGTCATTTCTACATTTCTCCATATGCATCTTCATAGTTTGTGTTATTTGAATTGTTATTATGTTTGGTCAATACTTCTAGTCTATTCATTTGATAATAATTTTAACTATTTATACATTGGAAAATATCTCACCACTACACCCTACATTAGACAATCATCATAATCCCCAGTCTCCATAGGTGTCTTCATATTTATAAGGTTCTGAAGGTTTATTGAAAGTAATAACTTAGTTTGGTGAAGTCCTTTTGGAAACCATGTTTTGTGTGCATAGTCCATAGTCAAGTCTCCTAAATCTCAGCGTAGAGGTTTTCATGACCTAGTTTATCCCTGGTTAGTATGACCTTGTCAACGGTGTATATGCTTATAAAATTTCTCTCCTAGAGAATACAATCTATAACATGGGGCAACCCGAGGCATTGCTTGGAGTCTAGACCTACATAGTTTGTGCTTAGGTGATATTGCCATAACAGGTCTTATTGGCCTAGAAAATGGGTCACTTCTAGCTATCGGAGGAGTGCAGATGTCTTCTTCTCAGAAAATGATCCCTTATCAGTGATTCATTCCAAAACCTAGTCTTGAGATCCTATGAAGGCCAAAGGTGCATAAGTAACAATAAGGTGCAGAAAATATATGATGCTTATGGACCTGCCTATCCTTCCTCATTCTTTGGTGAGCATCCCATTGCTTCACTTGCATGTGACGCTAGGGTAGTGTTAGGTGACCTTACTCACTTGATGGAGTTCTTGGAAGATGAGTCACTGTACTTGGTATACTTTAGCATAGGGGGAAACTATGTCCATTCCTATGTCTATGGAAATACTACTTAACATTTATGCATAGAACCTAGTAACTATATACTTCACAAAGTGCTAGCTCTTACGATATCACTCATGAAGGTATGTCATTTTTACACTCACACACAGAGACACAGGGACATCACATGTTTTATCGACGAGTATCAGTACTGGTAGTGGGCATGATAGCCGTAGAACATGCAAGGTCCAAGTCCTAATCTTGCAAATGAGGTCAGTGGGACCCATTCACCTATGCATAGGAATTTATTTAGTGAGTTGAGTGAGAATTGAGACATGCAATCGTAGGGGTCATTCTCAGGATAATGTGCTTACAAATCCAGGTGTGTCACTCTAAAATATTAAAAGATACTTAGGGACCAAGATTCATATGTACTGAGTTCCAAAAAGAAGGAAAATGCCCCATAGACTCACAAGTGCATATTTCCATCTCAAACAGACCCAGATAACATACCTTCATAAGGATATCTGGCATGGTACCAGGTTTGCATTAGCTGATCCATTTCCAAATAAATGGGAACCTCATTAGATCATTAGAGTTACAGAATATCATAGCTAAGTCTAGACCTTAAGTCATAATTGAGGCATAAATAGGGTTTATGATCCTTACTTAGAAGGTAAACTGAAATTTATATTTATTTCAATTACCCTCGGTGATTGAGTTTATCTTCTATAATTTCATGATAGGTCCTCAACCCAATTAGTATTAATACTGTGCTAGATATCCTGATTGGAGGTCCACTCTAGGATTGACATCTCTCTTATTTTTTTATTCATTTGGTAGAACCTGTGGTCTATGAGAGGACCCCACACTACCAATTTTTCATTTCCATCAAGATGCTTCAGAATCCATTGTCCAAATGAGGTACCTGAATTACCCACCATGATATTGCTTCATCCAAGTTTGAACCCTTTGTCACTTGACTGTCCATGATGTTTCTAGAAGCTTCCATCGCATGGCATGAGCTCCTTCAGTAGGGCAAAGCATGCCCTATCGCTATGAGGCATTTATCTTCAAGGCATCGTTGCAGTTTTGGAGATCACACTTTTCCCACTGGCCTTCACCGGATTTGGAAAATACAACTAAGTCCTAAGACCTTGTTCATCGGATGCATATCACGGGTCCTTCAAAACCCTTGATTGTCATTGTACACTTACACGTTAATGTCTCAAGCTTAGATTTGTGCCCTTATGTCCTTTTTGTGGAGGGGAATAGGTTTCTAGTCTTAGGGGCTCAGGACAAATCCTTGCTCAAGCCAAAGACTGAGGTAGAACCCTTCTTTAAAATAATATTTTTTTAATCAACTGGCCATCCCTAAATCTAATTTTAGCTTGAGCTATTAAAGTGTAAATTGTTCTAAATTAGTTCAGAAAACCCCAAAGGAAAAAAAGTCATAAGTTTTCATCAAATCATATTTAATATCCTACTTTCTCTTCATCATTTCTCACTCATCTTATGTCCTTCTTAACCTTTGGTGATAAGCATTCACATCTTACTAGTTGTGTAGGGTTAAGAATGGAGTAAGGAACTTTATCTCTGCATCACTAATATCATATTTTGCTAATGAAGTGAAAAGTTTTAAATTATTCAAAACTTAGTTTTCTAAGTGTTATCATGTGTATGTGTATCATCTACCTCTTTATCATTATCACATTACACTACCTCCATAACATTAATTTAAAAATAGTAAAACATCAAACATTCCTATCCATTCAAAGTGTGTAAATAACATTAAAATGAAACATTTTAAAAAACAAATAGAAATGGAGGAATGTCAAGCCAAAAATAAACAATGTGTGTGTATTTGTCAAGTTTTAGTATAATACCATCACATTAAAGGGGAATTGTGGTAAAAACACTCATTAATGTGTCAACAATCTCAAAAAAAAAAATGATATATCCACATAAATGTATCTAATAAATAATGGAACTAGGCCTATCCATCCCTTTAAGACCCCTGAGAATAAATGACATGAATGATCCTAATGCGGCTCCTATGTCATGACCTATTATGACCTGTATGGGAGCCTCTATGTAGTGAATGGTGTGAATTTATTTATGAGACTGCAATACCCATATTATTGCTATGGGTATCTGTTGGTCTGAAAATCTATCACTTTGGGCAGATCTATGGATAAACAAGCCAACAGTGTGCAGGGCATACCCCCTCTTTGAGTCAGCAAAGCGAAACTGGTTTATTGCTATTCTACTAGCAGGAATCTGTGCAAGTCTCACAAATTCTGCCTTCAGGGGTTCGGGATCTCATCCCAGTACGGTGTTTTCGACTGCGAAAAGAAAGGAAAGAAAGAGAAGATGAAGAAAGAGCAGGTCCGAAGGAAGAAAAGAAATGAATTCCAAAGCAGAAAGGTCAGAAGGTTTATGTTTTGGGATTGGTAGTAAACAGAGCCAAACCTACTTACATAAACGAGCAAAGCAATACTGATGATGAATAAATGACAATAAAACAGAAGCAGATTTAACAGAATAAACACATAGATCTGACATAAGAAAGATCTGATGTAAATAACACATGTATTCAACACAAAGTCTAAATATTGTATTAATAATTCTTTCTGTTACAAAAAGCTCAAAGTCTTTTCTCCTCACTCCTATTTTTCATCTGAAAGATATTCACCCATGCCCAATACAACAAGTATTGGGGTATTTATAGAAGAAGGAGAGAAAAGAAGGCAAAAAGGAGCCAACCACTTATTTACAAAGATATTTACAAAATATCTAAAAGTCATGTTGACTTTTGACAACCTGATGGATGACATCATCCCATGGTGCAACATGGATGATGTCATCATTTGTGCCAACATACTCCAGATATTCTCAAAAATAAAGTCGAAGAAGAGAGAGAGAAGAAGAAGAAAGAGAAGCTATTCGTCATCGTCATCCTGCGGCCGAAAGGGGGTAGACTACTTTTGTTGCTGCTCAGGTGACGAGATGTGGAATTGAGAGCGGTATTCCATGAACTTGCTGATCATGGGCCCAAGTTGATCCTGGGAAGGATCCTTGTGCCACTCACTGATCACCTCGCAAGTCTCCCGCTCGTCTATGAGCTTCTCGGGGAGTTTGGAATAGTCTTTCTCCGCTTCAATGAGGGACCCAATGAAGTCCCGACAGGCCAGCAGGTTGTTGATAGACTCTGCGTCAAAAGTGACCTCTGGCCCCAACCCTTGAGAAATGATCTCCTTGAAGATTTGGATGGTTTCATCAGCTTTTCTTAAAGTGAAGGAAGGAGTAAGCAACCCTGGCGACATGTTGAGAACGATTCGTTCCATTTGGTGCATCGCGTCCAGGGCTGCTTCCTTCACCTTGTCGATCTTTTCAAGGACAAATTCCAGCTGATCCACCCGGTAATCCAGAGTGGACGTGACTTTGTTGAGGGCCCTGGGATGGCCGAAGACGCCGAACTTGACCAGATCTTCGACTGAACAGTCGAACATTTGTTGAAAGGTCTCGTGCTGTAGTCTAGCATGTTCCAGCTCTTCTGATATGGGTCCCGCTAACGCTTGGAGCTCTTTATTCACCTTATTGATGTTCAGATACAAGTCAGAGAACTTGGCGATTACTTTTTCACTATCTTTGAGGATCTGGCTCCTCCAAGCAGAAACGGCCATACCCTGCTCGCCGATCTTTGCATATTCATTAATTTTCTCCTGGCTCAGAGGCTCAGGAGTCTCGGCGGCAGTTGTGGGAGGTGCACTGCCCATCTTCTGTAAGGCTTGGAGCAGATATTTATTTTTCTCTTTCAATTGCCTTTTCTCCTCTTTTGTTTCCTGAAGCTTCTTGCAGAGGGCGTCAACTGCAGAAAGGGCCTCTCCCTAAAGGCTTTCAGAAGATGTCCCCATTGTGACTTGGGTCACTGTATAATCTGTCGGAGACAGATCCTTTTTATCCTTGAGGAGATTGGGGTACGCGATCTCCATTACCCTCTCTCCCGAAGCACTCTGAGAGAAGTGTGTGACGGGCTTCTGCTTCTTTGCCCCTTTGGATGGGATTACGGAAAAGTCCATCGGAGCGATGGGAACTTTCCTTTTCTGCTGACTTAAATGCTGGGAGATCCAGGCTGGACTTATGGGAGAAGGGCCGGAAATAGAGAAGGGGGCAGCTGCAGCAGTAGAAGGGAAAAACGTGGAGACACGTGGCGGCGACATAGAGAGAACAGCCGAAGAAGTGCCCACGGGAGGAAGGGAAATTGCAGCAGAGGAAGACATAGGAAGGGAAGGGAGCTCAGAGATGAGGGAAGAAATGGAGGGGGACAGATCCGCGAGGGAAGAGAAGATAGATGAAGAAGCAGGGGAACAGTAGAAGAAGGGGGAGAGGACACGACCAAAGGGATGGTCGCTTGAGTCACTCGAGGAGGGGAAGGAGGAGAAGAAGAAGGGATAGAAGGGACCTCAAGTGCTATAGCAGTGCCGACATCCTGAGTGGATGGGTCTATCGGAACATCCTCTTCTGCTTCTTTCTCTGGAGAAGCCAGAGTTATAACCTGTTCTAGTGTGGCGGAAGGAGGACTTGATGGAGCTTCTTCTTGAGTGGTGTTGGATTCACCCTCTATGCCTTTTCCTTTTCCTTTAGGCTACTGTTTAGATCGATAAGGTGCGTTACCCAATGGGGAGGTTGTGAAATCAACCCCGAGGTAGATCAATCCGTTCATTCGGCACCAATGCTTTGTTCTATGCAGAGTTTCCTTGATCCTCTCCTCAATAGTCTGAGGTGCCTTGGTCCTGTCAATGGCAGCAAAAGGCCAATCGTCTCCACCTGTGTCAAGATATACTTGATCCACTTCCTCTTCGGTGGTTTGGTAGCCTTTGGGGACGATGGCTACCCCGTATTGGATGATTTCTGCCAAGGCCAACCGAGAATGGTCCTTCCTCCTAAGCTCCACCTCATGAATGACGTCGATGTAGATGTCCTCGATCTGAGGGATGTGGATTGGATCGAGCTTAGCCCTTGGCAGACAACTTCTTGGGTCAAAGGTAGGCCTGGCCGGGAAATCATGTTTCAAATTAAGCAGTTCCAGCTCTGCGAACATGTCTTTTGCCTTATGATGAGTATGACATGTATACCTACCCACTGTGAGGGGGAAAGGAGTTCCACCCTTCTTTCTTTTGAGGCACTTCTCATGGTAGGTGATTAGCTGTCTTGACAGCTCCAGCAGAATTAACTTGGGCCCAGCATACCTTGGCAATCTAGTTGGCTCTCCCAAGAAGTTAGCTGCCCTTAGATAGGTGAACATGGGGAATTGGGTGAACAGGGCCCCCCATTTCTCAGTGGCTGCTACTATGCTCTTGGTCATGTGACCGTACGTCATATTTGGCCTCAACAGGCAGATGATGTGGTAGAAAAATACATCGTTGATCTTTGTGAATTGAGGGATGCTATTTTCCAGCCTCAACTCTGGGTAGTACTCATATATTTTGACCTGGGGCCAAACCCCACTCCGCATCAGGCCTGGGTAGTCTCTCTCTGAAGCTGCAGCATAAACAACATAGGAATTCATATAGAATCTCCCAGTTGTGGTAAACTATTGTAGCTGCTCAAAGATTATGCTGCTTATTATTTCTCCCCAGCAAAAGCGTTGATCAGGCACATTCTTGTTTATAGTCTCCAAGTACCGCAGCATCCATTTGTGGAAAAAGTGGGCGTCAGGAAGCCCAAACACTCTGCTCAGGAATGTGATAGTGTCGCTGAGCTCCTCTGAAAAATCACTGCGGTGAATAACTTGTGGCCAACGGGTCACCACCTTTTTATTCTTGAGATAGACCTCGTTCATCAGCTGCATGCACTGATCTTCATTATCGTCCCATGCCTTAATGCACTCATCTTGGCTGACGGCCACAAAGTGCCGGTGATGAGGAATGCCAAGTATTATCTCAAAGTGACGGGCAGTGAGGTTAATGATGACCTCGCCCTTGTCATTTACGACACACCTTGTGTCTTTGTTGTAGCACCGGGCAACCACCATCATGAATTCATTGTTAACGGCGCTGACTGGGATTCCTCCAGCGAAGTGCAGGGCACTGCCTATCAGCTTGTCCATCCATGGACTTCTTGTGACCTTCTGAGTCCTGACCCAGAATTCCTCCATGTCAATATGACCCAACTCTGAGTCTCTGATGTCCAGGTCACACTCGGCTTGGGAATCGGGCATTCTGACCCTCTGGTACTTATATTTCATCTCTTCTTCTGTAAGCTTGGCCTTTCCTTTGGATTTGGTAGGCATCTTGCTTGATGTTGACATATGTAACTCTGAGCTTAGTTTCTGATCTGCATGAAGGAGAAGTGAGACCCAACGTAAAAAGGTTGAATTAGTCATTTGATCTTCCATTGGAGTGTTAACAGAAGAAAGAGTTAGCGATTTTGAGGCTTCAGGGCGCAGGGCGCACAGATATAGCAAATTGCAGAGCTAAATGGGTAAGGTGCACAGGAAAAGGATGTTGCAATGGGTAAATCAGCGCCAAAGGGTGCATGGCGCATAGACACTGCAGTGTGCATTTTGTAAAGGGCACACGGAGACCTTATGTTACATAGGGACAGGACGCGCCAAAGGCGCATGTACTTTTCATGTTGCATGGAAATTTGGTGCGCCAAAGGCGCGTATATGGTATATGTAACATGAACTTTCGGTGCACCAAAGGTAGCTTGGCGCGGCGCACAGAGGGTCTACACAACATGATGTTGCTGTAAGGATGGATGCGCCCGCGCCTTATTAGTTTTGCACTTGGCGCATTTTAAGCTGATGTTGCACAGATGTAGGGTGCGCCAAAGAGGCGCATGCTTATGCAATGCAACGAATGAGGTTGGCGCACCAAGGAGGGCGCAAGGTTAGCGCTTGCAGCATGCGAAGGAGGCGCGCCTTGAGGGCGCAAATGCTTTTGATGTAACAGGCATGATGTGTGCACCTTTGGCGCAGGTTTTGATCATGTTGCAGGGGTGACAGATGCACCGAGGAAACAAACAACATTACAGCCTCTTCCAGCTATGATTTCTTCACTGAGGGATATGCATATGGTTGAGTTCTTTTTTGTAGGGTTCATGGGTCATGAAGAGGTCTAAACCAAGATTTCTTTGAGTTCAACACTTTAGGATAGAGTCCCCTTCCCAGCAAATCTGGAAAGGGGGGGTAAAAGCATGGTGAAAAATGGAAAGAACAGCAGTAGGTTGGGGGAAAAACGAACATGATCCACCAACCAAGAAAAACTAGCCAACACCCAAGCAAAACCAAAGAACACAAAAATACAAGAGTGAGGACCTCTTACCAGGATATAACAATGAAAAAGCATGAAAATGGGTCCATGGCGTGATCGAAAGTGACAGGGCAGGTACTGACAGTCTCAGAGAAAATATCACGTGATTTGCAAGGTGAAAATGACAGCACAGACGCACCTATATATAGGCGAGGAAGTAATAAATGTGCCACCAACTTTCTAAAAGGGCGCACCAAAGGAGCTGTCGACATGAGAAAGCATGCACCCTTTGGCGCACCAAAGAACCTGACAACATGAAGTTACGTGTGCCTTTGGCGCACCGAAAGTGATGTCGACACAAGAATATGTGCGCCTTTGGCACACCGAAAAGTGGCGCAACAAAAGTATTGTTGACACGAAGGCGCATACGCCTCGGCGCACCCAGGAAAGACTCAACATATCAAGGCGCACCAAAAGGTCTGTTGACACGAGAAACCATGCACCAAAGGATTTAAAGGGGGCACACCAAATGTTGATGTTACACAGTCATTCCATGCGCCCAGCCAAAAGACCAAAAATGACTAAGTTCGGAAAACCAGATTTCCCGGAAAAGGGATTTTGCAACGTTCCGAACGCAAGGGATCCCTGACGAGGGATCGGAACAAAAATTTTCGGTATGGTTATCAGTAAAATTGCCCTTGTCAATTTTACGAGATAACAGTATCCTAACCTCCTCCACCTACAAGCATCTCATGGTAGTTAGCTACCTACTTCTATAACATGACATTCTCTATTTAAAGCCAATATATCTCATCTACTTCATGTCATGTAGGTACACACACATGTGTATGGAATCTGACATGCAATTGTAATTTATGGTCAATAATCAAGGTATCTCATGAAAAACCAAATGTGAGAGTAAACAAGTCAAGATTTATTCACTAGATGAACTCTCTCAATTCTATAATGGTGGCTACAAGCAACACATTGCACATAACATGAATTAGGAAACTACTAACGCTTAGTCAATTAAATGTAATCTGACAACAATAAAATGGTAATCTAAAATTAATCACTTGAATCTCCCTTGACCCTTAACTCCTTAGCCTCTTCCTTGGCCTCTTGGCTACCCTCGGTCTCCTCTATCTCCTCATAGGAATCCTCTTCAATTTCCTCCTTTTCCTTCTCCTCTTCCTCCTTTCTCTCATCTCTCCTCTCTAGGATATTGCTCACCCTTTGTAGTCATTCTTAGAATTTGAAGAACCCCATCTCGTGATCTCTTGGCTTTGAAAGTTTTTATGGGTATAGCTCAATTTTTCCTTATCAGTACCCCTAGTACCACCACTATCTATCGTAACCTCTGTATTCATCTATCCTTAACATCCCTTGTCACTTTGAATATGGTATGAAGCACAAGAATAAAATCAACATAAGGAAGGAAAAACTATTAGGGAACCCATGTAACAAGGTACACCTCTCTCTAAACCCCACGATTTATCAGCTATGTAGTACTTGAATAGAAATTCAATGATATACCCTTGTTTCACTAGATTCTTGGCTAATTAATGAAATAGATAAGAGGTAATAAACCAAGGAGGAATACATATTTGTGATTTTTGTCGAAGATTGTGCATGCATTATGATTTCCTAATCCAAGTTGATTACGAGATCTCCCTTTTATCTTGGAAGAACTACCTGTAAATGCAAAAAAATACCACCAGATAGAATTAAACAAAAAATGAGTGGAATGCCTAGTGGGAGCTAGATCTGGGAAGCGTGATGCTTCCTAAATAGGTTTTTAATCCACTTTTATGTAGCAATATTAATGCTATTCAAAATATACATGAAAATAATTATCTTATTGGAATTGAAATGATTTAGGTATCTCATACAAAATAATAATAAAGGTTAGGTAAAAGGTGATTGAGGTCAAAATGGGTCAGGTGATTGGTTGGTGTTAAGTTGCAGGTCAAGTGTAGGCTATGGGTAAGGTCTGATAAAGGTTATAAGTAATTCTTGGTTGTTAGGAAATAGGTATTTGGCTCACTTGTTTGAGCTATATTTCCAGACACAGTGACTGACGTCAGTTGTGTGACTGATGTCGGTTAGACAAAATGACTGACGTCGGTTGGCTAATCAACGTCGATAGGGGCAATTAGCAAAAATTTCCTAGAAATGGTCTTTCAGACTCTCTGTGATTGCACAAAGGTTGGAAATTGTGAGGGTGAGTTCGTGAAATGGTCTAAAAGGTTCAAAGATGATTAGGATATGGGAATATAGGTGGAAGGTCTAGGTATGGTAAGGTGATAAGTTGGTGGGAAGAAGGGTGTATACGGACATGAAGAAAGATATATTACTGAGGTGAATAATAAATCTTACTAAAAGCAAACAGAGGAAAATGAAGAGATATTAGGTACTTATTAAAGAGTAGGTTTTAAGAATGCAGGTGATGAAGACGGTGATGGCAGAGATCTGAAGAGAAGAGAATTTGTGTTTGTGCCATGGTAGTTCAAACCTTTATGTTTCTCTGTGTGAATATGTGATCGTGAAGAAGATGATGAATGTCAATGGTTATTGGTAGTGCTCCTGTATATTTTCCTTTTCCTGAGTGCTTCATAAATTTTGAGTGCTCCAAGTCTCTATTTATATGAGATCCTGAATCGAATGACCAACCTAGGAAAAGGATTTTGTAAATGTATTTAACCTAACTAATGACGGTTAGGTGACCAGCATCGATTGAGACATAACCTACGTCAGTCAAGTCTGGAACATCTAGGTTGGCCCAAAATAGTCTGATTATTGTTATTTTTGGCATGGTCTATAATATTCGTCTGAGTCTTGAGTGATAGATCATGGGAGGATAAGTAAGAGTATTTTTAGGTTTGTTGGTAGGAGTTAAGTATAGTTTTAGACTAAGTCCCAATTGGTTAGGACAGGTTTAGACTTGGTCTTAGTTCATTAATGAGGTTTGAGTTGGTCATTTGAGTGAGGTGGCTAGGTGAGTTGGTTGGGTAAGGTGGTTAAGTGAGGATATTAATTAATTAAATTAAGATAATTAATTCAATTAACATGTGTACTAGGGGATATGAATGGGTAGGATATGGTTAATTTATTTTATGAGGTTTTAATGGAAGGAGGACCCAATTTTGGTGTCTACAACTCTCTCTATCCCACAATCCAATCATGCCCTCATAAGGCTATATGACCATGTCACTTATGGTCAATGTGTAAGTTTACTATGGTGTCATCCTAATAGGATCCATATCCACCTTGTTTCTCTGATAGAAACTATATTTGTAGTACCTACACCCCTCTAGTAGGAGGTAACTCTCTCATTAACCCACAATGACAAGTTGGGGTGAGTCAAAGATATCAATCCAGATCTGACTATCCTATATAGGTCATGGTAAGTGGCCAAAATATACTTAACCCATGAGTAAATTTAATTGTAATCCTCTATATTACAGACAATAGGATTCCAATAGAACAAAAACATGCATCTTCTCTATTCCCTATCAAATGTAAAGCTAATATACCAATAAAGGCCTTACACAAATTAAAGATAGGTTAAATATTCACTTACAAAAATCAAATATTATGTTTGACACTTAAATTGAGTTCCCCTAAATCACCTAAGTAACCCATCTATAGGATTCATTTGTTGGAAAATTAAACTTCTACGGAGCAACGAGAGGTAATCCGAGCACATCGGGAGTAGGGTGTTTAATTAGAGATTAGAAAGGTATGTTAGTGATTGCGGGATCCTTTCCTTTAAAATATGGAACAAGTAACAAAGCTAAGGCTCAAGCCTTGCTTGAAGGGATAAAATTAATGGTTAGTGTTGTATGTGAAGCATTGGTTATGGAAGGATACTCCCAAGTTGTGATAAGTGATGTTCGAAGAGGAAAAACTATGTCCTGGAACTTAGATTTCTTTATTAGTAATATTATCCATTAGTTGATTCAAATTCCAACATGGAATCTAAGCCATAATTATAGGGGGTATAGTTCTATAGCTGACTACTTAGAAAATCAAGATATTATGAGGAGGAAATTTCCTATCATATCCACTCATGTGATCATGTGGGAGGAGCACAATGCTATCATTTCTCGAGAAGGGAGATTTGGTAGTGTAGACATACAAAATGTCAACATGGTCATTTAGCAAATAATATGATCATCATACTATGATAATCCATCCGCATTATCAACCATATAATAATTAATTGTTATATGTAACCATACTTCAATTATTCTCTCATATATTCCATAATCCCATTGTATCCTTAGAAATATTAATACATCATTAATATTCTATTTACCATATTAACTAATCTTCATTAACTATTTTCTAGCAATTTAAAATTATCTGCCCACTTACTTTGTGCCTAATCTACACCTAGATTCTCCATCTAATCACCCCACTAAACATAATTAATTACACCTAACTACATGCTAAATGATTCTCTAAATATAGAGGCTTTTATCTCTAGAAGCCTCTCCATTCTTTCCTCCCATTTTCAAATATTCAAATGAATATGCACTATTCCAATGAATTTTTAATACAATGGAGAGTTGTCGTGAAATCTAGAATCATCCACATCTAGAAACTCCTCCACTCTCATGCATCCTCAACCATTGATCTTATCCAACATGGCAAGATATCAACCATTGATTTTTTCCTCCTCTATCTATAAATAAAGGTGTCACCCTCCATGGCAAGCACCTTATAACTATTGCAAACTTATGTTGCCAAAATCTCTAAGCAAATAAGTAATCTTCATAGCATTCCATCAAACCAAAAATATCATTTGATCAAAGGGAGGTGTTATAAAAATCAGTCCACAAATCTTAAGCATTCCAAAATCATCCAAGGAGCAAATCAATCCATCAAAGAAGGAGGATTCTACTTGTAGGTAAGTACAAGTATATTATCTTCTCCCTCTTTTCTATCATTGGTTAATCTGAGGTAGTTGAATTATTGTGTTAGATTTTTTATTGATTTGGTTTCGTATTCATTTCATGAGTGTATAATAGCACGATTTTTCCTCTACATGCAGCAATTAAATTCATGGGTGGTGTTGTCCTCTTCTCACTTTTTCACAGGTTTGGTGGTGTTTGGTCACGGCATCATGGGTTTAGTTTTCGAGAATGAATTTCCCTCCACTGCGAAGTATGTTTCTATGGGGATAAGTGAGAGATTACATTCTTTGGAATTATTTTTAGGACCCGTATTTGTATCATCTTTCGAGCTGAATCAAGGTCCATTTGTGAAGCGATTGAGAGATTCTTAGGTGAAGAATATATGGAAGTTTCTACAAGGGCCAAGGTTAATTCTAAGGTGGCATCCTGGTTTATTTCTCAAATGATCCTAGTGAGGTAGAATGTTAAGGAGGACAAATATATTTCTCTCCATTTCATTAAACCCCAACATCATTTCAATTTGGAAGTGGCGTTGGAAGGATACAGTTGGACTCATCCATTTTTGTTCATGGATAGGGAGGGGCAGGCTTCAGAAGAGGTTCAGTGAGTGATTGTTGTTATTTCCTCCAGGAACTCAGTGCTTATGAAATTTGTGTTGGATGCCCATGAGGTGTGTTCTAAAAGGCTCTCAGAAGGAGTGAGATAAAGAAATTGGATCTGTCAGAGTTATTGGCGTCGGTGGTCTTCAAGTCTGAGGGTATCACCAAATTCTGCAGAAGGTTGGGGTTCACGTATAAGTTCCTGCTTCAAACCACTTAAGCTAGTGCATCTATTAGAGGTAGGAATTTGGCATGTCCTAACCTCTCTACTTATTCAATGTAATTCTTTTAGTTCATCGACGAATTATTTCAATGTTTCGCTTGATTTTTGCTTGTAGTAGTCGTTTCTTGGTTCCTTCGGTTTCCTACTTTGTTTGTAATATTTTTTGGTCTTGGTTGGTTTTGGTAGGTTGTTAGGGGTATTATGTTAAGTAAGTACTCAGGTTAGATCACTTCAATCCCCTGGTTCTAAACTCCAACTAAAAGTGTTAAACTATTAAAAAAAGAATTCATCTATTGACCTAGCCTTCTTCAAGACTAACTTCCTCCCTATAACTAACACCCCCAATATCCTATATAAATGTCGCAGGGTAATCATCCACTCTCCTTGGGCACTAGGGAATTGGAACATGTTCTAATATGCATCCCATTATGTCAATAAGTCACATAATATCCTATAAATTAGGTAAATTGGTCTATTTTGTGCCAATTTTCAAATCTCCGCCCTCTCAAGATGACCTATCTTTACTTGATTCAGTAAAGATAAAAACTAGGAAAGCCAATATTAATCCCTAGATATGCTACATATCATGTAATCCCCATGTGCCATCAAGATAAAATGATGCATTAGAAAATTTCATCAAATTGATAAGTCCAAAAAATATAAAAACAAGAAAAAGTAATCTAAAACCCTCATTTCCCTCTTTTCTCCTTAGCACAGGTGACTGTTATGTAACTTCCACTCTACAGAGAGTGGAATTTATGCAACTACTATGTTGATCATGTCACCCATCGTAGTATGGATCTAAACAAGGAATATATAAATTGTTAGAAATTATTAGTGATTTACTATATATTTTGTGATAAATCAATGTATTAATACATTTTTGTTATTATTAGTGAGAGTTAGTGAGATATTTGGTTGTTAAAACAAATTATGTAGATAGATAATTAGATTTGAATCCCAACATTTAGTATCTTACCAAATATATAAATGTAACTGTGTGTCAATGAATTCATGTAGAAGAAGAAAGAGTTTACTGTGTTTTTAATCATTTGAATTTCTAACCAAATCTACATAAATGAATCAAAAACAACAAAATTAAATTACGTTTGCATAATCCCTACCCCTCAATGGTCATTTTAACTTTAAATTCATGAAAAATCCCATCCACTAAAGCATTTTTTAACTAAAAATCAAAAACTAGGGAAATAAGATGTAGTCTTTCTATTTTCCAACACCTAGTTGGGCACTCTAACACATCACTCCGACTATTATCTAAGTGATCACATGAAGTGCGTGCAACCTACCAGGTCCCTCCTTAGTTGATCATGCAAGATGTGGATTCATCAATAAACCATTGTGTAGCACAAAGTAGAAGATAAAGTAAATAAAACAATACACATATAAGAACAAAAAGAGCTTTGATCATTCATTCATAAATAACTAATAAGAAGATCTGAATACCAATTACATCTCTTCTACTAATCCTGTTGGGAAAATAATTTTTCGTGAGGAAAATTTTTAGGATTTCAACAGTGTTGTGGGATTAAGTCCCTTTTCTTGAATGGGGCATCTCCATGTATTGAAAGAAAGGAAATGAACACGAACTAAACTAAATTTTGGGGGTGGCCCATGGACTGGGGATCACATAGGAATACTTCTTTAAACCTGTGGAAATTTCATGTATGGAATTCAATAGAGAAAAATTACTTACAGAGTGAGATAGGAGAGGGATATAGGAGGGGGATTTTAACCAATAAATACCGTATTTGAGTTCATTACATTAAAATCATATTATTTCACTTGTGTCAATCATGTTGCATAGTTCACAATGCTCTTAAAGTGTAAGTTGAGATGGAGATAGAACAAAAATAGACAAGAGAATAGAGGAAATGAAGGAAATTGTTCTTAGAAATAAAATGGGATCTAGTAAATAAGAATTAAACATCCCCTTATAGTGAGGAGTTCATCTCCTTTTATAACTTTATAGTCCATCTCTTTATCTACCCCCCACATGACTTTTCATATTCCCATTACAAGTGACTTTTCAAATATCCTTAGGAAAGACAAAATAAGTCCCCTTTTTATAATTGCAAAAGGGACTTTTACATTACACAAATATCACATAATAACTTTAATGAATAAGAAAAAAATTCATTATTACACACAATATATAATTAGAAGAAAGGGGTGGAAGGAGAGTAAGAATATATGAAGAAGAAAGAAAATGTAAAAGGATGAAGTAGCTCCATTGCTTAATGAAGACCATTCCTATGATGAAGATTCTTCCTCTGATGCATCCTGTGGGAATTCAATTGGCATGAATTCAATTCCTTTCACTTCTTTGACAAAATTAACAACTTCTAGTGTGATTCTCTAACTAAGGAATGCTCACATATTCCAGTGTGTTGATCTAAGTCTCCGGGATGTGGCGTAGATTCTTGCATTCAGTGAACCAAATTTTGTCATCCCAAGCAACGTTTGAAATAGAGCCACATATTGTTGTGAGTGACTCCATGGTGTCTTCATTGAAAGAGAAGGCATCTCTTTCTTCATTCCAAACCATTTCTTGAAAAGGATTCATGATATCTTCCAAATAGGTTCTTTCATTGATATGAGGTGACCAAAGAACTTGTACATATTTGCTTGGATCTTCAATAATTCCATGAGCATTGTTCCCGTACTCCTCGATCTACGAAAAATCATATTTCAGTACAACACACCTTACAGCCATGGTATGGAACCAAATAGGGGACAATTTCTTAGTTGGGGCTATGAATGCATTTTTGCATATCAATAATGAGGAGTCAAGAAACCTCATTTCAGAGGTCAGTGGCAGAACATTATCCCATATCATCTTTTCTTTTTCCATTTCCACCCTAGTTCCTTTGATTCTTAAGATGGTACCTAAAATGAAGTGGAATAAGGAGAGGACCTCATGAAAAATAACATTCCCTTTTTTAGTGATTTTCCTTATCCACTTTTCATTTTCTCTCCTGTGCATTGTGAATCCTTGGGCTTGCTTGAGGACTTGCAGGTCAAATCTACTAATGGGTGAGACCACCTCAACTAGAGGCAAGGATGATGAGCCTTGTTCTAAGAATTATTACACATATGAAAACAAGGTCCTCAAATGTTCCTCTAATCAGTCGATGGTTCATTTTTATTCTTCATTCTGATCCATTATTTGAGTCTAAGAATCCTTGAAAAGATAAGCATCACACTCATGTATAGCTTGACCAAGTGAGACTCTGGTAATCTCATAATCATTAGGAGTCATTTCTTCCAAATGCTTACTCATCTTAGGTATTGAAACTTCTACGAAATGAGCTCTGGAAGCTTCGGTGTAGAATCTTGAAGTAGTTTGTTCTTTCCTTGATTTCTTGGCTTTTATATAATTTGAGATGGCCTCAAAGTTTGGTGTTGTAACTTGTTGCATTGTTCTTGATTCTTTGCAAGTAACAAACCCATGGGAATGAATCTAATGGTTTTGATAAGATGTCAGGGAGATTTATTGCATGTTACATGATTAATTATTTCTCATTATGAGCACACTCAACTACCTCGGATGAGACATTTGGATCCACTTGATGCATGAGAGATTAAGAGGAGTCAATCTCTCTTTGTTCCAAATCTTCAATTTTTTCTTCACTAACTTTATCTTTCTTATGAGACTCTATGGGAGGTGACAATTTAGTTCTCTTGATTTCCACAACCTTCCTCTTACAGGTCTTCTCTGAATGAGATGAACCAACATCTCTCTCAAGATCATTGAGATATGATGAGCTTGATAGTTGTCTAAGTAAGGTTAAAGCAGTGCCTTCTTACCTACTGTAGGATCTTCATTGTTTCCTGGAACAGTGATAGAATGATGAGATGAGGGTGTATGAAAAATTTTTATTTGATTAGAGAGATTAATATTTTTATTAAATCATTCCTCACCTTTACTTTCTAAGTTTAGCCAATTTTTCCCAATTTCCCAATTTCTAGTTTTGGAGTCCTGCACTTGAGAATTGCACAAAGGGTTTCAGATGGTTATGTATTCATTATCAAACTTGATATTTTTATTAAGGATTAGAGGAAAATTACTAAAAACATAAGTAATCCTTCTAGTTTTCTGATTGGGGTGAAAATTTTCTTGTTCGATTAGGAATTTTACTGTGAGTTCTTTCTCTAATTTTCAAGTATTTCTTTATTCTAGGTCTCTCTCAATCTGAAAAGGAAATTTTCTTGGGTAGGAATATTCATATGAGTATTGTGAAAAAATCAAGGGATCAATGGATATGATCTTTGGATGATCTTAAATGTTTTTTCAACTGGAGTTCTCATGAAAAATAGAGCACAAACGGGGGATATATGAGCAAGTTTTTCATTTTTGGCAAAGGGTTTCATGTAGAAATCTAAGCATGAGCAAGTTATAGCAGCAATGGAGGAAGGAGAGATTTTTCAAATGGCTCTAAAAATTCATAAGTGAAGTTTAAATATTTGAATTCTAACCATGGTTAAGAAAATCCACTCCTTGACCCACCTAAGCACTTCATTCCTAACCTAAGTGAAAGGTGAGTCAAGACTTACTAAATGGGTCTAGGAAGCTATCTTACACCTTACCACATTTGGTATGAGGTGAAAAGGTGAAAATGTGCAACAATCTAAATAAAATATGCCATGGGAGTAGCAATCATGAGATGGAAACAATATTGTTGATTATAGTGAGTGGAAAACAACACCTCAGTTAGCACGTTTGAATTTTGAGTGACGAATTAGGGAAATATTCCAAGGGTTCACACTTTTTTTTCACCTGATGCACTTTTACACCAAGTTTAAAGGTGAAACAAGGCTTGAAAATTGCACCATGGGTATGCTTCATCATGGGGAGGGGGCATTTGAATGGTGTTATGTGTTAACATCAACCTGTCACTCAAAGTTGTCACTTAAGTGAAGAAAGTTTCATCCTCCCTTGGAGTCACACATTTTGCACCCATTTCACTTTTGCACTAAGTGAAAAGGTACAAAAAGGATTCTCAAGTGTGTCATGGGGGTGCTTGATCATGGGGAGGGGGAAATTTTAATTTGTGATTTGTCAACACTCGCCTAACCACCAAAGTTACACATTAAGTGATGAAACACTCAAACCAATCTCTCCTCACCTTGGGGTAGCACAAAACACTCAAACAACCAACCTTATCTCATGAATATATATATGAAGATATACTTATTTGAAAATTCCTTCAACTCAATATCAAACCTGTAAATACTTTAGAAACCTGCAATGACATCAATCATGATATGAAACTAGCATTCAAACATAATTCATCAAATCTATTCTCCTTCTTTAACTCGCCATTAAAGAAACGTCAGCATCTTTTCTTCATTCAAATCCTCCTCATGAAAAAATAACTAGCTACTGACTTAGAATGAAATTCCATGGGTTTTGGTTTAGGTCTAAGGGGGTTTCCTTTGCAGCAAATATTTCTTCAAAAGAAGATAAAAGGGTTCCAAAAGATTGGCAATAATGTACCCAAAACATCACTTTTATAGACTCTCCTTGTTTCAAATTCAAAATAGGTTGGTTTCCCTCCTTTAGCACAACCACAACAACCTACAAACATCATATAAGAATCACTATAACATTCACAATTGACCCATATAGGTCAACCTAGCAAACACCCTTCATCCATGCACCAAAAATCCTCAAAATTCCATCATTGGAATGAGAAAAATACCCTAACACCAAAACTATTTTTATTTAAGCTCTAAAAATCATTACACGTGTTTAAAATGACATATAAAAATCATCCATGGTTGCAATTTTCATAAACTGGTCAAATTATTTTGTTTAAAGGGCATTTTATCCAAATAATTCTTCTACTTATTTGGATAACTTACATACATATTCTAGCTCAGAGATCTTCATTACAAATAGCGCACACCTCAGTTATCTCCTTAGCACATTCACTTGGTCGCTATTTCCTCACACACCCTTAAATGCTTCCCCTTTGCCCTTTCCATTTTCCTTTTCCTCTTTTTTCCAATCTTACCTTATACACTTCCTTGTCTCCCCTTTCCATTTTCTTTTTCCTCTTTGTTCCACTCTTACCTTACACACAACTTTTTCACATTCACCTTCTTCCTAGCAATTATTCATGTTGCTCGTGTGCCTTGCACTAGCTTTAATCAGCTAAGTCCATGGCCCTCTCGCATACCCCGCACATTACCTTGTAATAGTTGTTCCTTGACCATACGTTCTCCACCCACCATTTTCCCCCATATCCTCCATGTTTTATTACACGCGCCTTCCTTCTATCATCCCCCCACGCCTCATTCTTCTACACGCATACCTTTTTTCCCTCCTCTGTGTCATTCCATGTCATGTCATTCTCTGACACGCTTGAGTATGCCACACAAAACCTATCAAAGCATGCTAGTTGAGTGTTGAATCATTGCTATGGCCATTCTTTAGGCCAATCCAAGTGCATCATGTGTATTTCATATGCAGATGACTCTGAAAATCTTCTGACATCCATATCTTTTGATACAAATCTTTCATCGGAATGTGCCTAGTCTCAATCGATAACTATTGACATAGGCTACAGTGCTAGGTATTCAAATTCAAATTATTGATGGATCTGGTAGGTGAGAAATGGGAAAACATCTTTCTGCGAATTAATGAGAAAATTTTATTATACCAACCACCCAATTTAATCTGATCTGCCCTCTTTCCTTCTCCAACACACCAAACAGACTTAGGGAAATGTATTTGACAGATTTACAGGTGGAATTGTAGGAATTGAATGCTTCTTATTGGTGGTTGTATTTCAAAATCAATTTTTCCCTCCTTCTCTTCTTCTTCCATGGATGCATCTATAAATTAAGATTTGGGGTCATTGTTAATGTTAGACACTTTTGATCCTTATGCATTTTGCTAAGTACTTCATATTTATGTATTTTGAGTTACAGACCTCTAGATTTGGCTTGTGCATGTGGATATCGGCCTCTTTCACCATTGTAACAGCTCTGTGCATTTCTTGAAGTAATGGAAGCATCATTTTATGACTATTTTATGTCCTAATGAGGTTGTATTCCTTCTTCTTTCCTTTTATTTTGCATTCTGTGTTTGTTGTGTCATTCTACGTCCCTTGCAGCTCCATATTTAGTTGTGTTCCATGAAAATGATCTGGTAAATGCATTTTAGTTGTGTTACGCGTATCTAGCCTTCTTTTATGCCCCTTTTTCTTCTCATTTTTTTCTCAAAATGAATAGTGTTCATCCCTCTTTTTCTGGTGCTATCACCTTCTTAGTGTAGTTTCCTTTCATGTTATCCTTGTATCCCTAGTCCCTTGGTATTATTAGCTTAGTTTTCCCTTTCAACATTAGGATTAGAAGTAGCAGTAGCAGTAGAAATAGATAGAGGAATCAGCCTTCTCAGGAGATACATCTCAAGCTTGCAAGGACCCACAACTTGGAGACAGTTCCATTTTTGTCTCAAACAACTTGGTTCTTCCATATCTGATAAACAGGTGCAAGTTTAACCACCAACAGTTTTTGGCATGCCCGATGAGACCAGCAGTGAAAGCTTAAATTTCATATTGCTAAGTTCTGATGTGTGAACTTGGTATTTCCAGCCTAAGGAGGCTTATTTCAACACATCTGGTGACTCCCAACATTTCCAGAGCTCTTGTTTTGTAGTCCTAAGCACCTTTTATGAAAAGAGTACATATTAGATAAAGTGTTTTAGCTGAAGGATCTTTTGAATACCTCCAGCTTTCACCATGAGAAGCACACATGAAATAGATCTTCCATGTGTGCACACATCCCCATCTCTAGCATGCCTCCCATACTCTACTTCTCCTCAAAATAAACAAGCATGCCCTACCATGGACCTTCCAACCTCCTCCTCCAAGGAACTTCACCAAGTTTCACTAGTGCAGAAGCCCACTCAATCTCAATTCCCAACATGATATGACAACAGGCCGCACTCAAGAGTATTCCATACTTCACAAGAGAAAATCAAGTTCAACCCTGTTGAACACATTCAAGATGTGGCCAATGTATGCTCTGTCTATCTGATTACACATGATGTTGTTTTGTCAAGTTGCTTGCAACCTCTTTCAAGGTTAAAGCGCTCCAATGGTACCGAGGCTTGAGACTTGAATCTATTACTACCTAGGATGAGCTTGGAATGACTCTATGTAATTACTTTGAAGATAAATCAGATCATCTATCACTAGTGGAGCATCTGACTACAACAAAGCACATGCACCTAATGAGTAGATGACTGATTTCAACATCAGATTCCAGAAGACTTGGGATAGAATTACTTAAGTGGTAAGGCCTACATCCCAACATGATTTCTTGCATTATCTAAGGGCTTTGAATATTGACATTTTGGTCATTATTCAATTAATGGGAGGTAGAACCTTACCAAGTGCATACAACATTGCAATAAGGGAAGAGAATAGTCTCATTCAGGATGGTAAGTTGGTGCATAGGCCTCTTACACCCTTGTTCCCAGAGATGTCTCCAGTGCCCTATCCTTCTATTGCACCAGTTCCAGTGCAGAGTGCAGCAACTAGTTGCATCTACATCCTACTCTCCTACACAACAAAAATAAGATGATGAATTGAATGACCATGATTAGAAACTTTTCCTAACAAGGTCATATCATTGGAGAAGTAGCAAGTGCACAAGCCTACAGAGGTAGTTCCAATCAGGCACAAATCCAAAGCAAATCAACCTTGGCTGGAATCAGTATGGGAATCAAAGATACATACAGACACCAGTACAGAATGACAGATGGCATGCTAATGTGCACTTGCCTTTGTAATTTATTCCTCCTACACAACCTCTTCCAGTACCCAACACAAGTCAGTAAAGTACTTATCCTAGTCCAGAACAACATGGGGTAGGAGACTAATTGGTGCTTTTCTTGCAATATGCCTCATAGTCAATATTATTTTGCCAATGTTAGGCACGTGTAAGACTACATGATCCAAAATTCTTCCATTTGTGAGCCTTCAACAAGCCCACCTAAAGAAGATAACAAAGAAAGGTTAGAAACTCCTCCAAAGGCAAATTTGATGGTACTTAGTGTTGAGGACTTATTTTAAATTAATTAGGTTGTAGATGATGCAAATAGATTGTGTGCCTAGATTATGGACAACACAAGATACAAAAGGAGAATTATCGAGTTTGACGTGCATGTCACAATTCCAACAACATAGGCTGATCCTCATAAACAAAAATAGGTAGTCAAGGCATCTGATGGTATAAGTGCCCAAGTTCCTACATGTGAGGTTCCATGCAAATATCCTCCTGAAGTGGCACATATCCCTCCTTTGGTAGGTCAAGCCTCTGCACCCGGTAAGGTTCTTTCCTTTATACCCAAGTAACCAAGAAAGGATGTTGTTATTCCTCAAATGCACAAGTCAGTGGGCTTTCCATTTTGCATTCTGGACCAAATGAAGAAGACAAACATAAATGTTACAATGTGGGATGCCCTGACCATTCCATCTCAAGGTGACTTGTTACATGAAGATCTAGCTCAACTTCCGTGCACTGATCCAGATGTCTAGAAACTACACGTTTCTGTCAATATCTGCCAAGAAGAGGAGAACCAAGTAAGTAAATTTTTTAGAACCCCACACTTCTATATGTATTTGATCATAGGAAAATATCTTGTCCATAACTGTATGAATGAATCATGTGTTAGTACTTCTATCATGCCTAAGAATATTGTTGATGTCTTACGTCTTAAGTATAGCACCCTGACAAAAGGAGTCCTGCAGCTTGATGGTTCGACTGTCACTACTCTAGAGTACATCAAGGTTCTTGAGTTAACCCCTCCATGTATGTCTAAAATAGGCAATAATTCAATATGTGTCAGTCATTGATGTGCCCCATTTTTTTGCCTTATGTTTGTCAAGATATTTTACCGTTAAAGTGGGTGGTTACTTGTCTTCTGATTGAACCCATATATTACTCAAGACAAGATATGGTACTCGGTTTACCATACAAGATAATTCAATATTTTCCTATCATGTAGAGTCATATGTCCCATCCCCTCTCCAAGCCAATTATTTAATCAAAGAACAACAAGCTTTAGATTTCTGAAGAGTAACGATCTTCCACCTTCTATTCCTGGTCTAGTACTTGATGAGTGGGCAGAGAGGCACCATAAATTTCACCCATATGCTGAAGAGTTGAAAGATTATAAAAATAGGCTTGGTACTTACTGTATTCTTGAAGAAGAATTTGTGTTGTCATATGCGCTCAAGTAAAGTGAAGATAACCTTGGTCTGTGGAAGTTATACATTAATGGATCTAGAAGCAAAAACGGTGCGGGATCAGGATTAATTCTCATTTCCCCTGAGGATGAGAAATTATTCTTCACGCACATGTTGCATTTTACATGTTCTAACAATGTGGTAGAGTATGAGGCATTGGTGCATGGTCTGCTTATTGGTGAAAAGAAGAAGATTAAGGCATTGCAGATCTTTGGAGACACAAAATTGCTTATCCACCAAGTCACCAAAAAGTGCATGACAAAGAATAAGATTATAAAATCTTATAAACATAGAGTTTGGGACCTTCTTGAGAGCTTTGATGCTCTAAATATGTAGGTGGTGCCATGCAAAATGAATAAGGAATCTAATCAGATAGACACACTTGGTTCACAGTTCTCTCCTGTTAAGGACTTTGTCAAAGGAAATACTCAACACATTAAGATAGTTATTAGACCATCCATCCTAGATAAAAACACCAGCTATCAAGTGTTGACAATGACACACAGATTGTCTAGTTCATCCAAAATGAAGTTGAGTTCTCATCAAGCATGCAAGCTAATTTACATGACATCTATGGTGACCAAGTAATACAGCTAAAGAAAAACAAGTTGCATAAAGGGCTGGTCACTTTAGAGAAAAAATTTACCCCTGATGATGAGTTCAGGGGTGAAGAAAAGTATATGTGTGCCATGCAAGAAGACTTCTCCCCAATCACTATTGCACATGAAAAGGAGTTACTTCTTATTAAATCTTGTGTGCATGATGAAAACTAAGCCTTCATCTCTCTAGTCAAAAATATAATGATATCTTCTCATGGGAGTATGAGGACCTCAAAGGTTTTAATCTAAGTGTTTCTCAAAAATCCATTGACCTTGATCCTGGTATCAAGCATGTTAGACAAAAGCAGTAAGCAATCGATCCAAAGATAGATCCCCTTATGAGAAAGGAGTTATCCAAACTCATTGAGAAAAATATTATTTTTCCCATCAAGTACTCTACCTGGGTCACAAAACTAGTTTCGGTGTGCAAGAAGAATGGTTAAATAAAACTCTATGTTGATTTCAAAGATTTGAAAAAGGCATCTCTAAAGGATAATTATCCTTTTCCTTCAATGGAGAAAATTTTGTAGACTATAAACGATGCGCAAAGATTCTCAATTTTGGATGAATACTTTGGCTTTAATCAGATCCTGGTTAAGGAAGAGGATCAATTCAAAATGACATTTACAACCAAGTGGGGAACATATGCATATGATAAGATTATCTTCGGTCTATCAAACACATGCACAATTTTTTAGCATGTCATGGACATTACCTTCAAAAGTTACATGAATGAGTTCATCTTGGTTTACCTTAATGAAGTTACAGCCTTATAAAAGTAGAGCACAGATCACATGGCACACCTGGAGAAATTATTTGAGAGATTCAAAAGGAATTGGGAATCTCTTAACCCTAATAAGTATAATTTTGGAGTGGTACAAGGAAATATATTAGGTCATGTGGTTTCAAATAATGGCATCAAAATCAATCCTGAGCATGTTTTAACCATCCTAGCTCTTCCCCTTCCAGCGCATAAAAGGCCTTACATTCCTTCCTTGATAAGATAAAAAATTTAGGAATTTTATTGCTAACTTTACATGATTGGTTCGGTCCATCACCCTAATGCTTAAGAAGGACATAACTTTTAGATGGATAGTAGAAGGAAAATAAAGATTCAACAAAATCAAGCAAGAGATTTCTTGCATGCTAACACTCATCAACCTTAATTATTCAAATGATTTTATCCTTTATGCGTATGGTGTTGAGGTGAGTGTTGTTGCTATCCTAACACAAGAAAATGAACAAGGGTTGGAACAACTAGTGGATTTCTTCAACCAGACACTGAAGGATTAAAAATTAAGATATAATCATATAAAGAAGTAGGTCTACGCCATTATGTGTGCCCTCAATAATTTCAAAAGTATGCTTGCCACAAATCATATCAAGGTGTTAGTCTCCCACTCTTTTGTTAGAGATTTCATCATGGGAGAAGAAATCAGTGAAAAGAGAGCACGATGGGTGACCAAAATCATGGAGTATGATATGACTATCAAAGCTAAAAAGCTAGTAAGAGGTAGCACACTCTGTAAGTAGATTACTGTAGACGCACATAATGAATTTGAGACTTCATTATTCCTTGATGAATCTCTCCCACATGTAAAACTTAAGAAAAATATAGATCCTGGCTTTGCACAACTGGATGAAGGATATGATCAGATTTCTTTCTGAGGGCGCATACCCTCCTAGATTAAACAAGGAAAAGAGAAGACATATGAGGTTATAATCTATCCCTTACATTTTGATTAATGGAATTCTCTTCAAGAAGAATCTTGATGGTGTGTCGTTAAGGTGTATCAATGGCACACAGACTAAAAAAGTGTTAGCATAATTTCACGATGGATTCTCTAGTGGATACTTCTCTACCAAGATTACAACAATGAAGATCATAATGATAGGTATCTTTTGGCCTACTCTATTTGCATATGCACACAAGTGGGTCATAAAATGCAAATAATGTGCTTTCTTTGCATGAAAGAAGAAATATGTGGTGCTCCCCCTTTGACCAATCCAAATATATGAGCATTTTATGCAATGGGGTCTTGACTTCATAGGCATGATCAATCAGCCTTCAAGCGTTGGACACAAGTGGGTGCTAACAGCTACAGATTACTTCACCAGATGGATAGAAGTTATCACACTCAAGGAATCAATTGATTCATTTATCCTTGAATTTATCGAGGGTATAGTCACAAGGTTTGGCATTTCTCAAACCATTATCTCTGATAATGCAAAATCCTTCCTATTGGCATAGCAGTTGATTAACATGATGAGATCCCTCTCCACCTTAAGTTCAAGTTTTTGGTGTGATGGAAAATCATTTGGTATCAGAGCTAGGCAGTTAAGTGCGCTAGCCCCAGAATAGTGTGGTGATGGGTGACCTCCCAGGAAATTCCTGGTTTCATTGTCTCCTAATGTTGTTGGGCCGATTGGGTGTATACCCGACTACATCATGCGGGAGGGTGTTGGCGTAGCAACTGATTAACATAATGAGATCCCTCTCCACCATCAATTTGAGCTTTTGGTGTGACGGTAAATCATTTGGTATCAGAGTCATGTAGTTAAGTGCGCCAACCCCAGAGTAGTGCTAGGATGGGTGACCTCCTGGGAAAATCCCAGTGTCACTTCCTCCTAATGTTGTTGGGCCTGATTGGGTGTATACCCAGCTCCATCATGCGGGAGGGTGTTGGCGTAGCAGTTGATTAACATGATGAGATCCCTCTCCACCTTAAGTTCAAATTTTTGGTGTGATGGCAAATTGTTTGGTATCAGAGCCAGGCAGTTAAGCGTGCCAGCCCTAGAATAGTGTGGCGATGGGTGACCTCCTGAGAAATTCCCAATGTCACTGTCTCCTAATGTTGTTGGGCCAATTGGGTGTATATCATGGTGTATACCCTGATACCAAATGTTTTGCCATAACACCAAAAGCTCAAACTGAAGGTGGACAGGGATCTCATCATATTAATCAGCTGCTACACCAACACTTCTTTGGCACTAAAATAACTAATTGGGCTATAAATCTGGGCATCTATCTAAAAACTTCTTCCAACTATTTACTACAAGCACAGGAATACTGAGAGGGGGTGAATCAGTATTTGACAATAAAAAACTATCTCCAACTTATTAATTTTCTTTTTCACACTTAACAAGATATTCAAATCTAAAAGTAAAATGAGAGTACACACAAAAATCAAATGCACATAACACCATGTATACTGTGGTTCACCCAGTGTGGGCTACATCCACCAAAAGAGACTACTTAGATCTACTGTCCAAATCTAGCTGAAAAAATAGTGTTTACAAAGTGTGAGAACCCACTCACAGAAGACACCAATCTCTAAGTTGAACACCAATTCATCCCTTGAATGCAAACACCACTGACTGCATAATCTCTTATTCAAAGTACCAACTTCTGGAGACACCAATCCCCAATCCGAAGCACCCACTCCAAAAAATCTGTAATACAAATCAATGATAATTTTTCCTTATATATTCTCTCTCACACACATACTCATACTCACTTAAGAGATTTATAATATCAGCTCACATACATATCACACTCATGCAAAATTCTCTCTTTCTCACTCTCCTCAAAATGTGCACACAACACTTGCTTATATAGAAAGAAGGAGAGGGAAAACCACTTGTGGTTTCCCTAAAACCATGTGCCTATACCATGGGTGAATTTTCTCCAAATAGCAATATTCTCTTACACATGTAAGATTAACTCCTCTTATGCATCATAGAATCTCTTATGCGTCATAAACTACCATAAAAAAATTTACGCACCATAAGCTGTCATAGAATCTCTTACACATCATAAGTTGTCATAGAATATTTTATGCATCATACGCTGCCATAGAATATCTTACGCAACACAAAATATCTTACACATCCCACCATGTGTCGTAAGATTCCTTGGTAATGTTGACTATTAAAATATTCACATTTTGACATCACACTAATTTTGACATGGATAAATATTTTACGAACACTAATGTTGTAATTATGAATATTAAACAAATATTCAAACCTCAATATTTCCATCAACACTAATGTTGTACCTTTGACATCAATGAAAAAATACTCAACGAACTCCCCCTTTTTTATTGATGGCAAACCCCTACTAAAAATAGACATGAAAACATGTTTGCTCTTAAATCCAACTTTCTGCCTATGAGCTCTTTCTATACTGTTGCATTATACATGTTCTATGCCACTCTCCCCCATTCTACAATTCTCCCCATTTTACATTAATGGCAAGGGGATGACTAAACTTGTCACCTTAAGCTGTACTCGAAGCTGAAGATACTGTCGACACTAAATTTTTCCTCTGTAATTTTTATTTCATTAATGTATGTATTAGGAATAGGATGTTGTTAAGTATAATTAGTAGTAGCGTCTGATAGAAGATAACGGCACTACCAGTATGATGCCGCCAATAATGTATAGTATGATAATAGTCAAAAGTACAATTGGAATGTTGTGGTAAAAAGTAAATATTTGTCGTAAGTGGTTCGGTAATGTTAAAATGTCAAAGTTAGGGTAAGTAGAGAAGTAGGGTCTACATGATTAGGAATTATAAATATTATATTGGTAATAAGGATAAGGAGTGAGGTCATAAATATTTTGTGTATTTTATTTGTAAAAATTCTAAAAATGTGGAACCCATGTGAGATGATAAGGTTTATCTTATCATAGAAGATAAGCCTACATGTATAGATAAGATTTAAGGTATGGAATATGATTCGTCAGAGTAGATTTCTTATCCTATCTTAGAGATAAGATGGATAAGCCTAGAAGTTCTATAAATAGAGAGGCCACCCCCCTCATTTAGCATAGAAGGAATTTGTGAGAAATATTGTATGAATAAGTGTGTAAAGGAAGCCATCATTTTCAAGGTGTGTTAAAGAAGCCATTAATAGGTATAATTGTGAAGTTTATCCCATAGTTATTGTTGGAAGGCAAGTGAAGTCAGTAACACTTGAAGTAACTCATGGGTGACATTGTAACAATTTCATGTTGATATGGTAATTTAAATTGATATTCAGATTTATCATCATTCCTTCTTATCATAGTCTATGGTATTCTTGTGTTATGTTTGTTTTTGTGTTTCCAGATTACATCCACCAAACTAAAAGCTATGCATTAGTAAATAATCATAGTACGAGAAATTCTTAGTGAAGAATTATCATAGTGTCAGATTGGTGATAAAATTTTCGTTCCGTTACCAGGACCATTCCTCGTTGGTGGATTTTCTGGAGAGATATTCCCACTTACTCATAAATCAATAGGATGGTAACCTTGTTTTTATTGTGCCTAGTAGTTACCATGGTAAAGTCACTTTTTTACCATGCATAGTATTTACCAGAGTAACTTTATTTTTTACCGTGAATAGTATTTACCATAGTAACTTCATTTTTACCGTGAATAGTGTTTACCCCAGTAACTTTATTTTTACCGTAAATAGTGTTTACCATAGTAAATTCAGTTTTTACCATAGTAAGTCAAGATTACCATGGTCATTCCTATTTTACTGTAGAAAGGTGTAAAGTCACTTTCTATTGTAGTGAGTCCAATTATTTGTGCACATAAGTCTTACTAATTGTGCTTGTGAGTTGGTATTTCACTGTGGTTACATTTAAAAATGGGGAAGATTCCTATTTTTTCAGCCCAATCTAATGAAGATGCTTCCTCTTTCATTCAAGAGTTTAAACGATCTTGCATTTGTAATGGCCTCATAAGAAGGAAACAATGGACTGAATTTTTTCCTACCTTCTTGGATGGTTTAGCCCTTAGGTGGTTTGAAACACTAGGTGATAATGTGAAAAACTCATAGGATTTATTAACTGAAAGTTTTCTTGAAGAATTTGGTGAACAACAGAAATATGCAGATCTCATAATCGATATCAAAAAACTATCCCGACGAGAGAAGGAGAAGATAAGGGATTATCATGCTTGTGTTCTAGAGCTAAGGAGGAAGCTTGATGCCTAGATCCGGAAGGAAGGATTAGCGGATAGGTTGATGAATGACGTGGATAATCTCCTCTGTAAGCACTTCATTCTTGGTATGAAGCCAGAGATCAGAAAACGAGTGAAGTATGACTACCCAGCTACCATTGAACAAGCAAAGAAGATTGCAAGAAGGAAAGATGAAAGCATTGAAGAGGAGCCCAAAGAAATTACTGCTAAGATAGAGCCTACACCAACACTTTTGGTCCAGAATCCACAACTACTCTCGGTGAGCACAAATCTTTCTCCTAGTACATCTACTGAGTATGAAGATCTGCTCAGGAAGATGGGCCAGTTAACTATTAATCTTCTTCAAGGAAAAGAATTTAGTTCTCAGAGAGGAGATAGAGGTCCAAAAATAAATATTTCTGAAGTTGTATGTTATGGTTGTTATAAAAAGGGTCATTATAATTATAATTGTTCAGATATAGCTTCGACATCTGGTACAAGAGATAATACTAAAGGAAAATCACCTGTGAATTCTTTTGATGTAGTAGATAAGAGCATAAATAATGAAGTAGATGTGTTTGTAAAAAAAAAAAAAAAAAAAGATAACCAAGATGGAAATGATCCTAAGAAGATGAAAGGAGAAACTAGTAAGAAACATAGGAGAAGAAAGTTAGGTGTGCAGGATTTTCTAATTTCACAGGGACAAGGACCATACTCCATCTTAGAAGATCTGTACAAAAGGCCTACAAATATTACATATGGTCAACTCTTGGCTGTGTCTTCTGAGAAGAGGCGGGAGCTACGAAGTGGACTCAATGCTCGACGAAGGAAGGAGGTTGAGGTCATTGTTTTGGAGGCAAAGCCGGATCCCTATGCTCCACAAGTTGAGGTATTATGTAATGGTATTTCAATTCATGATGTCTTAGTGTATGGAGGTGCTGCAGTTAATGTAATGACTGAGTCTGTAATGAATATGTTGGGTTTAAAAATTGATCACCCCTCAACACTTATGTTAAGGTCATTAAATAAGGGAGAAACTAAACCAAAAGGTGTTGTTTCAAACGTGGCAATATCTGTTATGGGTGTTATATGTGTGGTAGACTTTCAGGTGATAAAAATGGTACTGTTGCGTACCTAATGTTGTTGGGAATACCATGGCTAAGGAGAGTTCATTCAAGAAACTATTGGAATGAAGGCTTCATGAAACTTAGATGTGGTAGAGAGAGGGTCAAGATAAACATGATCCTTCTGAATCATAAAACAGAACATGTGGATTCAAGTGAAGAAACTGATGATTGGACATTCTCTTATTACTCTAGTACCAGTGAAGTGGACACAGAAGATGAATAAAGTGAGGTTGATGTTTTGGTCATGGATATCCTTCCAGTCACACCAACTCATGAACCCATAAAATTATTTGAAGAAGAAATTGATGATCATCTCCAACAAATAAATATTGGTGATGCTGTGATGGAGAGTGAGAAGGAATCTTACCTCTAGCTCTTTCGAAGGTACATACACATATTCACTTTTGATTACAAGGAACTCCATCAAGTAAGTTGGGTAGAACATTCTATTGAGCTGGTAGATGGTGCTAAGCCCATAAATCAAATGCCATATAGAATGAATCCTAATTTTTTCAAGACTGTAAAAGAAGAAATAGATAAGTTGCTTGATGCAGGATTCATATTTTTTGTGGAGAATTCAGAATGGGTTTCTCCCATTGTGATCTCAATAAAAAAGAATGGGAAGCTACACATTTGTGTTGATTATAGGAAGCTCAATAAGGCAACAAAGAAGGATCATTACCCTCTTCCATTATCAGATCAGATCTTGGATGAAGTAGTTGGCCAGGAGTGCTATAGTTTTGCTGATGGATATAGCCGATACAACCAAGTTCGTATAGCGGAGAAAGATCGGCTGAACACCATGTTCACCACTCCTTGGGGAACATTTGCTTATAGAATTGTGCCTTTTGGGTTGTGTAATGCTTCGGCAATGTTCCAGCGCTTGATGAATAGGGTGTTTGAACCCTACATTGGAAACTTCATCAAAGTATTTTTGGATTATTTTTACATCTATGGGAGAAAGATGGACCACCTACACTAGATGGAGAAAATATTTCAAGGGTTAGATGAAGCACAAGCCTCACTAAACCCTAAAAAGTGTGTCTTTGGATGTTCTAAAGGCATTTTGTTAGGGCATGTTGTATCCAGAGATGGTATTGGTACTGATCCTGATAAATTTTCAAAAATAAAAGAGTTACCATTTCCTATGAATAGAAGTAAGTTGAGATCATTTTTAGGCCATGTGGGTTACTATAGAAGGTTCATCAAGAATTTCTCAAAGATTGCACATCCACTAACCCAGTTCTTGAAGAAGGATGTTACTTATGAACCAGGAAATAAGGCGCATGAATCTTTTGAACAACTGAAGGAAGCCCTAGTGTCTTCACCTATTTTAAAGAATCCATATTAGAGAAAGCCATTCATTGTGTATACTGATGCCTCAGATGCAGCACTAGGAATTACTCTGAGCCAAAAGGATGAAAATGGGAATGATCATCCAGTTTACTTTGGGAGCAGACAAATGAGCAGTGCTGAGGTAAATTATACTGTAACTAAAAAAGAGGCTTTAGCTATCATTTTTGTTGTAAAGAAGTTTAGAAATTACTTGCTAGGGCAGAAATTTATAGTTATAACAGATCATCAGGCTCTAAAATATATTGTAAATAAGCTTAACCCATCAGGGAGGATAACAAGATGGATAATTTTGCTACAAGAATTTGAATTTTATATTATAGACAGGCTAGGAAAGAAGCATGTCAATGCACTCTCTCGAGCCTATGCTGGTTTAGGTTCATCTTGTGTTGATGATGATTTCTCAGATGTAGCATTATTATCCCTTGACACAATCCCTAGTGAATACATAAATATTTAGAATTATCCGAATGAATTCAAGTTTCCTGATGGTGCCAATGTAAAGACTAAGAGGAAGATTACTCAAGCCAGTCATCCATATTCTATTCTGTATGGAGTATTATTTCGGATAGGACCTGATGGACAGTACAAGAGGGCAGTTGGATGTGATCAAGGGAAGGAGCTGATAGAAGAATTCCACAATTGTACATGTGGAGGACACTTCTTTGGACAACTTACAGCAAGAAGGATCTTGGATGTAGGTTATCACTGGCCCACCCTTTTTAGATATTGTTATAATTATTGTAAGACATGTGATATTTGTCAAACACATGGTAACCGTAAGACTTCATCAGCTCCATTATGCCTTATTCTTCTACTTGGTCCCTTTGAAAAGTGGTGAATAGACATTGTAGGTCCACTTCCAACTACCCCACGCCAAAATAAGTATATTGTAGTTGCCACAGATTATTTAACCAAGTGGGTTGGAGCTAGGCCATTGAAAATAGCTTCCATGGATGAAGTGACAAGGTTCATATATGAACGCATTGTCACTAGATTTGGTTGCCCATTAGAAATTGTAACAGATCAAGGAAGCCAGATCATTAATGAGGTGGTAGAATCCCTAGTCAATAAGTTTTCTATTAAGCACAGGAAGGCAACAACATACAAGCCAAGCACAAATGGACATGGGGAATGAACAAATTTTGTGTTGTGTCAAATTCTAGCAAAAGATGCAGCCTTGCAGGTACATAAGTGGGATAAACGGATTCGTGTAGCATTGTGGGCATATAGGGCAACATTAAAGTCAGCAACAAGATACTCCCCATTTCAGTTGGCTTATGGCATTGATCCAGTTCTTCCTATTGAGTTTGATATTCCCACTGTGAGAGTTATGAAAAATGAAAGGATGGATGAAAGAGATTCAGTAAAATAAAGGCTGGTACATCTTCATTTTCTAGAGGAAATGAGGAAAATAGTGAAGGATACAAGCTATCCAAATAAAATGAAGCAGAAGGAATACTTTGATCAAAATATCCGTTGGTCTCCATTTCATGTGAATGACTTGGTTCTAATAGATGATTCCAGATACAAAAAAAGAAGACAGTGAAAATTTCTTCCAAAATGGATGGGGCCCTACAAAATAGCAATTGTGCATGAAAATGGTACATACTGACTGGAGGAATTGGATGGCACTCCCATTACAAAATGGGTCAACCATGACAAGTTAAATATTTTCCAAGCACCGGAATAGTCTACTCCGAGGACAAAGTAGAAGCTAGGAAGGGGGAAGATATCGACACTAAAATTTTCCTCCGTAATTTCTATTTCATTAATGTATGTATTAGGAATAGGATGTTGTTAAGTATAATTAGTAGTAGCATCTGATAGAAGATAACGGCACTACCTGGTACGACACCGCCAATAATGTATAGTATGGTAATAGTCAAAAGTACAATAGGAATGTTGTGGTAAAAAGTAAATATTTGTCGTAAGTGGTTCGGTAATGTTAAAATGTCAAATTTAGGGTAAGTAAAGAAGTAGGGTCTACATGATTTGGAATTAGAAATATTATATTGGTAATAAGGACAAGGAGTGAGATCATAAATATTTTGTGTATTTTATTTGTAAAAAGTCTAAAAATTTGGAACCCATGTGAGATGATAAGGTTTATCTTATCAAAGAAGATAAGCCTACATGTACAGATAAGAGTTAAGGTATGGAATATGATTTGTCAGAGTAGATTTCTTATCATATCTTAGAGATAAGATGGATAAGCTTGGAAGTTCTATAAATAGAGAGGCCAACCCCCTCATTTAGCATAGAAGGAAGTAGTGAGAAATATTGTATGAGTAAGTGTGTAAAGGAAGCCATCATTTTGAAGGTGTGTTAAAGAAGCCATTAAGAGGTGTAATTGTGAAGTTTCTCCCATAGTTATTGTTAGAAGGTAAGTGAAGTTAGTAACACTTGAAGTACCTCATGGGTGAGATTGTAACAATTTCATGTTGATATGGTAATTTACACTGATATTTCAGATTTATCATCATTCCTTTTTATCATAGTCTATGGTATTCTTGTGTTATGTTGTTGTGTTTCTAGATTACATCCACCAAACTAAAAGTTGTGCATTAGTAAATAATCATAGCATGAGAAGTTCCCGGTGAAGAATTATCATAGTGTCAGATTGGTGATGACAACACTGTAAGGTGTAGCTCCCTCGATGTCCATACTCCCCCTGATATAGTCAATGAGTAAGAGTGACAGGAGTCACTCCTAACTTCTATCTGAGTGAATCAAAAGATTCCTTCGGTAGGGGTTTTATAAATATATTAGTAATATGATCCTTAGTTCCAACATATTCTAATCTCACCTGCTGATATGTAACTTTCTTTCTCAAAAAGTGATACTTAATGGGAATGTGCTTTGTCCTGGAATGCATGACTGGAGTTTTTGAGATGTTAATAGAACTCATCTAGTCACAGAAAATGGAAATAGGATGCTCATACTCTACCTTCATGTCATTTAATGTTTTCTTCATCCAAATCACCTATGTAAAACATACCACTACTACAATATACTCTACCTCTATTGTAGACAATGAAACTGAGGCCTTTTTCTTGTTGAACCATGACACTAATCTGTCACCAAGATAAAAAGCTCCCCCACTTATACTTTTCCTTTCATCAACACTTCCTGCCCAATTTGCATCTATGAATGTTGTAAGAGTGAAATCATCACTCTTTGGATACCATAAACCATAATCCAATGTACCTTTCAAATATTTGAAAATTCTTTTTACTGTTGCCACATGATTTTTTTTTGTGCTGCCTAAAACCATGCAACCAATCCAACAACCTGCATAATATCTGGTCTAGATGTTGTGGTATATAGCAAGCTACCTATCATGGACCTATACAAGGTCTGATTAGCATCGGGAGACTCATCATTATTGCTCAACTTGCAACCTGTAATCATGGGTGTACTAACTGGATTACAATCTTCCATTCTAAACTTTTTCAACATCTCCTTTATATACTTGGTTTGTGAAATAAAAATTCCTTGACTAGACTACTGAATTTGTAAACCAAGAAAATAAAAAAAATCACCAAGCATAGACATCTCAAACTCCTTTTACATCTCCTATGTAAATTCTTTTCATAGTCTCCTGTAACCGCTTCCAAAAATAATGTCATCCACATAAACCACAACTATCACTTAATGTTCTCCTTTTGTCTTGATGTACAAATTGCTATCCGCAATTCCCTTTTTGAATCCTTGTTCTTGCAAGTAATTGTCTAGCCTAGAGTACCAAGCTCTAGGAGCTTGTTTCAAACCATAAAGAGCCTTTTTTAACTTGCACACAGAATCTAAATTTTCTGATAGAATAAGACCTTCTGGTTGCTCTATATAAACTTCTTCCTCTAAGTTTCCATTCAAGAATGCTGATTTTACATCCATTTGATAAACTTTAAAATTATTGAAACAAGCAAATGCTAAAAACATTCTTACCACCTCCATACAAGCAACATGTGCAAATGTCTCCTCAAAATCAATGCCTTCAACTTGTGATTACCCTTTGCACACTAATCTGGCCTTGTTTCTGACAACTTCTCCTTCTTCGTTCATCTTGTTTCTAAGGACCCACTTGGTACCAATGATATTCTTATCCTTTAGCCTTGGTACTAACTCCCATGTGTCATTCTTTTCTATCTGATTAAGTTCTTTTTCCATGGATTTTATCCAAAACTTATCCTTACTAGCTTCATTAAAATTACTCAGTTCAACTTTTTACAATAAGAAAAAGTTTACCTCTTGTGGTGCACTTGCTAGTCTCCTCCTTGTCTGTACTCCAGTATCTTTGTTTCCAAGTATTTGATCTGTTGTATGATTCTTCTGAACGAATCTGGATGGTGCCTTTGTGTTTTCTCATTGAGATTTTTCTTCATCTTCTTCTTTTTCTCTTTCTCAGATTTGATTTCTTCATCCTCTTTTTGCACCACTGAGTGTCCTATTTTCTTCTTCGGCTTCCAATCGTCAACTTTCACATTTATAATTTCCACTACTTTATGTATTCTCTTGTTATAGCACCTGTAAGCCTTGCTTCTCGATGACTAACCAAGGAATATGCCCTCATCTACTCTAGAATCAAATTTACCGAGCTCATCTTCACCGTCTCACTTAATGTAGCACTTACTTCCAAACACTTTGAAGTGTTTCATGGAAGCTGGTATTCCCTTCCATAGTTTGTATGGTGTCTTTTCTATGTTTAATCAAATTTTTTCTATGTTCAGAATATACATCGTTGTGGACACTGCTTCTCTCCAAAAATCATCTGGTAACTTGGACTCATTTAGCATTGTTCTTTTCATTTCCTGCACTATTCTATTTTTCCATTCAACTACACCATTCTGTTGTGGTGTTCTTGTTGTAGAAAAATTGTCTTCTGATTCCATGCTATTCACAAAACTGATCAAATTCATTAGACATAAATTCACCTCCTCTGTCTGATCTCAAACACTTAATCCTAGATTTTTTCTCATTCTCAATCAAAGCTTTAAAAATTTTGAATTGATCAAAAGCTTCTGATTTTTATTTTAGAAATGCAACTAGTAAAGTCATCAATTAATAACATAAAATAAGAATCACCTTGCGAGCTTTGTGTTTTTGTTGGCCTAAAAAGATCAGTATGAATTAGCTCTAATGGCTTCATTGTAGAGTACTCCCTGAATCTAACCCTTATCTACTTCCCATGTTGACACTATCTGCAAATAGTACTTTGCGGTTTTGTGATCTTGGGTAAATCTCTCACTGCTTGTTTTGAGCTGATTTTTACCATGTTGTCAAAATTAATGTGACCCAATCTCTTGTGCCATAACCATCTTTCATCAATTTGACTCATGCAACACTTTTCTCCCTTCACATCACTTAGCATGTACAGATTGTTCCTTGTTCTATTTGCATCTGCAACCCAATTACCTGTATCCTTCTTTCTAATTTCACAACCCTTAGCATAAAATGTGAGTGTATAACCTTGATCACACATTTGACTGACAATCAAAATATTATGTTTCAATCCTTCAACAAGTAAAAGATTTTCAAATTTAGCTTGACCATTTAATTTTATGTTACCTCTTCTTGTGATCTTGGCTGTAGTGTTATCTCCAAACTTTACTGTACCTTTACTAGCCTTTTTCAGTTTCAAGAACTTGCTTATGTCACCTGTCATATGGCTGGAACATCCACTATCAATGTACCAAGGTTGTTCTTCATCTTGTGCATGAAGCGCAGTTTATACCAATATAGCCTCTTCCTTTTCTCCCTCCTTTATTTTGTGCCACACTTTCTTATTGTTGGCTTTCTGAATGATTTGCTTTCCCTCTTTCTCTTGCTTTGGATTTTCTATAATGTTACTCCTACAAAATCTTGTTATGTGGCCAACTTGGCTGCATTCATAACATCTAATCGCATGCTCATTCAAATTTGACAATGCAGCAAAATAATTGTAGTTTCTAGCAAGAAAACTCTGATTCCAACTATGAAACCTCGATGTACAGTCCATCATCTTATGACCAAAATTGTGACAGGAAAAACAATAATCGTAAAAAGAATACCTGGTCATGTAGGGTTGCCTTTGATAAGATAAACTTCTGAAACTTCTTATTGGTATCTTATTGCAATTGCTCTCTTCTTTTTTTTTCTGTGGAGAATGATCTTCTTGTTTCTTGTTGCTTTCTCATTTACTAGAGACTTTTAGGATATCTGCATAGTTGGATTTCTTCTCTGGTTCTTTGGTCTCTTTCTTTTCTTCTTCATTGAATCCAATAGCACCTTTGAATGATTTTGGTTTCTGTTCTCTCAGAATTTTTCTCAACACCTTAGAAATTTTTTCAAACTTGAGTCTCTTGTTCAACTTGTTAGTTTGTTGTCTTAGTGCGACAATCTCTACCTCCAATCTCTTGCATTCTTTTTTGTTTGATTTTAGTTGTTCTCTGATAACTTCCTCTATTCTTTTTGCCTCTTAAACTCGGGCCTTTAGATCAATAATAGTATTCTCATGTTCTTTGTCAGCATGCAGATTTTTCTTTTCTTCTTCATACTCTTGAAGTTGACTTTTTACTTCAGGGTCTTCTTTTTGAGTCTCTTGATCTCACCCAAGGCATAGATGACTTCTTCTTCTAAGTTTACCTCACCTTCTTCATCAACTTCATCTTCAGCTTCCACTTTTCTGGCCATAAACAAAATTTCTTCAATGTCACCTTCTGAACAATCTTCCTCTGAGCTATCATCTTCTCTAGTGCATAGACTCTTCTTTTTTTTGTTCCAGTTCTTCTTCTTTTCAAACTTCCTTTGCTTGAAATTATTTTTGTAGAAATGATTTCCTTTCTTTGCTTTGACAAGCTCTTCATCATCACTTTCACTTTTTGCATGCAAACACTTAGCTACAAAATTTCCAATCTCACCATAGTTAAAACATTTAAAAGGAAGTTTACCTTTGTACTTGCCAGATCCTCTTTTCAAATTTTTCACCAATAGGGATTCTTCTTCCTCACCAGATCCATCATATGATTCAACCTTCTTCTCCTTTCATTTTGAATCTTTGAAAGCAAATTCTCTTTTTCTTGGCTTATCTAGTTTTGTTCTCATCTCATAAGATGTGAGTATTCCATGTAACTCATCCATTTTCATTTTATCTAGATCTTTAAGTTCTTTAACAGTTGAAACTTTAGCATCAAATCTAGGAAGTAGATATCTTAATACCTTTTGTACTATTACTGGGTCTTCCATCTCTTCACCCAAGCCTTTGATCATGTTTACGGTCTCATCCACACAGAGTAGATATGTTGCAATGTTCTCTTCCTCTTTCATCTTTAGACTTTCAAACTTTCTTATGTGTGTCTGAAGCTTTGCCATCTTTACTTTCGAATCTCCTTCATATAAACTGTTGATCTTATCCAACACCTCCTTGGTATTTTTGCAAAGCATAATATTTACAAACTTTGAATCTACTACACCACAAAAAATAGCATTCATAGCTTTGGCATTATTTTCACGTGCTCTCTTACCATCCAAATCTATCGGTGACGTTGTCGGTGTCATATAGCCATTCTCAACCGAATGCCAAATATCATGTCCAAGAGAATTCAAATAGGTTCACATCCTTATGCTTCAAAAGGCATAGTTTGATCCATCGAACAACAGAGTGTTATTTGTGGAGAATCCTTCCTGAGCTACCATTATGCTTTCTGATTTACCTTCTAGTTTTTAAGCTACACAAAATGAACCTACTCTAATACTAATTTTTAGAAGCACGGGAATACTGAGAGGGGGGTGAATCAATATTCGACAATAAAAAAAAATTTTCTCCAACTTATTAATTTTCTTTTTCACACTTAACAAGATATTCAAATCTTAAAGTAAAATGAGAGTAAACACAAAAATCAAATGCACATAACACCATATATACCATGGTTCACCCAGTGTGGGCTACATCCACCAAAAGAGACTATTTGGATCTATTTTCCAAATCCAGCTGAAAAAATAGTGTTTACAAAGCGTGAGCACCCACTCACAAAAAACACCAATCTCCAAGATGAACATCAATTCAGCCCTTCAATAAAAACATCACTGACTTTGCAATCTCTTATTCGAAGCACCAACTTCTGGAGACACCAATCCCCAATTTGAAGCACCCACTCCAAAAAATTTGCAATATAAATCAATGATAATTTCTCCTTCTATATTCTCTCTCTCACATACTCATACTCACTTAAGAGATTTATAATATCAACTCACATACATATCACACTCATGAAAAATTCTCTCTTTCTTGCTCTCCTCAAAATGTGCACACAACACTTGCTTATATAGAAAGAAGGAGAGGAAAAACCACTTGTGGTTTCCCTAAAACCATGTGCCCATACTATGGGCCAATTTGCTCCAAATATTAAATATTTTCTCCAAATAGCAATATTCTCTTACACATGTAAGAGTAACTCCTCTTATGCATCATAGAATCTCTTGCACAGCATAAATTGTCATAAAATATTTTACACGTCATAAGTTGTCATAGAATATCTTACACGTCATAAGTTGTCATAGAATCTCTTACGCATCATAAGCTGCCATAGAATATCTTATGAGTCATAAAATCTCTTACACATCTCGCCATGTGTCATAAGATTCCTAGGTGACATTGAATATTAAAATATTCAAATTTTAACATCACACTAATTTTGACATGGATAAATATTTTACGAACACTAATGTTGTAATGTTGAATATTAAACAAATATTCAAACCTCAATATTTCCATCAACACTAACATTGTACCTTTGACATCAATGACAAAATACTCAACACTATTACCCTCAAGTAAATGGCCTAGCATAGTCAACAAACAAGAACTTGATTAGGATCATGAAGCACACAATGAACATCAGCCAAAGACAATGGCATACAAAGGTCTCGTGCATGCTCTGGGCAGATAGAATCACAGTTAAAAAAATGATAGATACTTCTCCTTACAAGATTTTCTATGGAAAGGAGGCTACACATCCTTTAACACTTGAGTCAAACTCTTTGATGCTTTCCCAACAGTTTGAACTCAAAGGCACAGACCAGAGAGAAATCATAATGGCAGAGCTGGTTAATCTTGAAGAATCAAGGAACTCTATCATGATCAAGCTAGAACAGCATTAGCAAGCAACAAAGAAATGGTTTGACAGAAAGGCTATGCCTCAAGATTTCAAAGTTGAAGACTTGGTCTTGAAATGGGATGCTAACAGAGCTAAACCAGGGTGTCATTTAAAGTTTGATGCACTTTGGAGTGGCCTATACATCATTGGTTCATGCAAGGAGGCTAACTCTTTTGAGTTAACTCATCTTGATGGAGGTGCACTACAAATCCCAATAAATGGGATCCATCTCAAACCTTTCCATTAAGTTTAATGCACCATTTTGTATATATTAGAGTATTTTAAATTCCTCCAAGTGCATTACACACACATTGTTTGTTTGTACATAGTTATTTCTTCTTGCACGCACTCTTCTTTTGCTTATAAGGTGTCGTTCTTCTTTCAGTAGTTTGCAGGATTCAAAATAGAGTCAAGAAATGATCCTTCAAGTGACTTCAAGAGTAATTTTTCAAAGCTAAATATTAGAATTTCATGATTACATAGTAGACTCTATGTCTAATGGATGCTCTAGGCTACTAATTTCCTTCATCTAGCCAGAAGATGGCCCCTAAAGTCGCCAAAATTGTTATCCAAATAACTCTTCTAGTTATTTGGACAACTTATAAACATATTCTACCTCAGATATCTTCATTACAAGTATCGCGCACCTCAGTTGTCTCCTTGGCACATTCACTTGGTCATTGTTTCCTTGTGCACCCTTACGCGCTTCCCCTTCTCCCCTTTCCATTTTCCTTTTCCTCTTTGTTCCATTATTACCTTAAGCACATATTTTACGCATTCACCTTCTTTCTAGCAGTTATTCATCATGTGCGTGTGCATTACACTTGCTTCAATCAGCTAAGTCCCTGGCCCTCTCACATGCCCTACACATTACCTTGTAATAGTTACACCTTGACCATGCATTCTCTGCTCACTAGTTTACCCCATTTCTTCCACGCGTAATTTTTCATGCCTTCCTTCTGTCTTCCCCTGCACCTCATTCTTCTGTGTGCATACCTTTGTGCCCTACTTGTTGCCATTATGTACCATGTCATTCTATGACATGCTTGAGTATGCCACACGCAACCTATCAAAGCACATCATTTGGGCACTAAATCCTTGTAACAAATCAATGAGTGACATGTGGTAGAAACAACAAGAACATTTACACAGTTGGTCATCCTTTCAGCCAATCTACACGCGCCACGTGTCTTGCATGCATAGATGACTCTAAAAATATTTTGATAGCCATAATTTTTGCTATAAATATCCGATTGGCATGCACATAGTCTCAATCAATAGTTGCTAACATATGCTACAGTGTTAGATATTCAAATTCAAATTCTTGGCAAGTCTGGTACGTGAGAAATGGGAAAATATCTTTCTGGGCATTAATGAGCATATCTGATTATTCCAACCACCCAATTTGATCTGATCCACCATCTTTCCTTCTCCAACATGCCAAAAAAACTTGGGGAAATGTATTTGATATATTTGTAGGTGGATTTATAGCCAGTGAACACTTCTTGTTGATGGTTGTATTTCAAAATCATGTTTTCCCTCCTTCTTCTCTTCTTCTTCTATCGATTCATCTATAAATGTAAGAGTTGGGCTCATTATTAATGTTGGACACTTTATATCCTTACGCATTTTTCTAAAGACTTCATATTTATGTATTTTAAGTCGCAGACCTCTAGATCTAGCTCATGCATGTGGATATCAGCCTCTTTCACCATTGTAACAACTCTATGCATTTCTAGAAGTAATGGAAGCATATTTTTGTGACTATTCTCTATCATACTGTGGGTGTATTCATTCTTCTTTCCTTTTCTTTTGCATTGTGATCTTTCTGTGTCATTTTATGTCCCTTGCAGCTCCATATTTAATTGTGTTCCATGAAAATGATCTGATAAATTCATTTTAGTTGTGTTACGCATATTTAGCCTTCTTTTATGCCCCTTTTCTTCTCAATTTCACTCAGAACAAATGGTGTTCATCCCTATTTTTCTAGTGTTATCACCTTTTAGTATATTTTCCTTTCATGTTATCCTTATATCCCTGGTCCCTTGGCATTGTTAGCTTAGTTTTCCCTTTCAACATTAGGAGTAGCAGTAGCAGTAGAAATAGATAGAGGAACCGGCCTTCTCCAAAGATCCATATCAAGCACACAAGGTCGCATAACTCTAAGATGGTTCTATTGTTATTTTAAACAACATGGCTCTTCTAGATCCAAGATACGGGTGTAATTTTGACCACCAACAGAGCCCAGTGGCTCATTGCCTTCACAAAACACATGTTTCCAACAACCTAAATCTATCTTTGGGCCTTAAGACCCTTCTAAATGAACTCAAATATAGAAAGTTACCACTTGATGGAAATTTTAGAACATGTATAAAACATTTATTTAATATATACCTCTTGAAACATCCACTGGATCAATCCACAGCATTTTTTTCCTTCACCAAAACAAGATGCCTAAAAAGGAGTTTTACAAATGCGACTAGTTAACACCCTTCCTGAAACTTTGAAGACCTAAAAATTTATTAATTATATTCTAAATTTATCCCTATTTACATTCCATGTAATAAAAATCATCAATCAATCCATCTCATACTCCAACAAACTCGTTCTTTCAGCAAAACCAGTTTTGTCCTAAAAAGCCAAAAATTGTGTTTTCTACAAATAACCTAGAAACCACATCCAAACTCATCATCATGAGAAAAAAATATATCAATGTAAATCTATCCAAATCCTCTTTCCAACACAACTTTAATCGCCTCCTAAATCCTCTTGTAGCTCCTGCAATGTCCAATTTACTAAAGACTTCTTCTTATTGCTCCAAAACTACCCTTTGACTAGTCAACCTATATGTAGCATACATGACCATTAAACTACATCACCATGACCTGAAACCTCTTTGGTAATCAATCAAAACTCACATAAATCACATAAATCACATAATGGTCATTTAGTTTGCAACTCCTTTGGACAACCTTGTCCTAACCAAAACTTCTTCAGAAATTAACTTGTTTGAGTGGGGTCCACTCATCACCATAACCGCTACCAAACCTTTTTGTAAATATGAACGATTCCTCTACATGTTACAATAATCATAAATGCCCTATCAATAAATTATTACCACTTAGGAAGAAAATATCTCCTACCACTTTTGGGCTAGGGTTTCAAACTCATAAAAAGTTGTTTACCTTCTTGACATTCATTCATAAAAATGTGACGATGAAATGACCTCATTATTTTCTTGAAATTTTCTAGACTCAATGTAAAAAAATACCTTAAATTCACAAGATCCCATGCAAATCACACAATTCAAGGTGAGCATCAGAAGATCAAATTCGAGCTGGAAATAGCCTTGCTCTTGACCCTATTTCACCAAAACTGACATAACATGAAAAATTATCATTATGGAAACCTAAAAATTTTCCCATAGTAGAATGATATTCTCTAATAACATCTCCAATCATCATAATGTCACAAACCACTCTCAATATTTCTGTCCACTGAGACTTGCATAGCTAGCTCTTAGGGTTTTACACTGTAAAGGCTAGGGTCAACTGAAATATCACCATAAAACATCATGAAAACACTCCAAATGGTCCTAAAATACCCAATACATCATAATAAACCTTCATATATGCATCCATGAGCTTGTATAGCTCCACAACTCAATGTCATGCAATTTAACAACCTTACCCGGTCCAAATGAACACCTGCAACATGCTCACCAACCTGCATCTATACCCTAAAACTCATGTGAATTCCCAAGAACTCCCAAAACATGTTATCCATCATGCCAAAATGCTTCTTAAACTACCAAAAATTTCATACCACTATGCACTGACTCCTGGGGTAGCTAGGTCACTTGATTGGGCTTGCAAAAACAAGCCATCCTCACTTAATCAAATGATATCACTATGAACACATCTGAATCATCATGTCATCATCATCCTTAGCATGTATGACCCTACTCCATCATCCAATTTTTCATTAATTTGGTTTTGCATCAATGACAACACCTATGTAACAACATGCGAACAATGTGCATGGAATATAATGAACTTCCCCTCCTACGAAGTGTATGCAGAATAATGTACTCCCTTTCCCTTGAATGGATGTTAGAATGGATTCTTGAATACCATTAAATAGCCTTTAGATGCAACCTTAGGTGGTGATAGCTAATTTTTAGTTCTTGGTCCTTTATTATGATCACATAACTTTATATTTATATGATTCCATTGCTTAAATTTTGTAATTAACCCCGAAAAGGCTGACTACCAAAAAGATAAGATGCTCAAACGGCTATAAAGGACCTAAAGGATGTGAGTAAATAAAAATAGGTTAGGGGTTCTGAGAGGGGATGGGGTAACTAGTGCCAGCATTTTGGTTGGGCACTAGTGTCTAAGCTTAGAGAAACTAAAGTGTCGGGGGTCAGACTGAGCAAAAAGGTGTGCAATGCCAAAAGTGGCAACAGAAAGAAAAGACAGATGGTCAGAGACATGGGCTAATTAGTACATTTCTTACTTAGGAATCATATTAATAGTATTATTTAATCATGACTAGATAATTTCCCAAAGTGCGTGATTTTGTGTCTACATAAATCAATTACATAGCCAAAAGGAGTTTTCAACCATTAGTTTTATTGCTTAGGAATCGTGTTTACATTAGTATGCTTTAGGACCTAGAAATGTACCCAAGTGCATAGATTTTGTATCTATAATGTGTGACAATGAAACCCTATAATGTAATTAGAGCAAGAAAGAGTGTAGTGAAGGTGATATTATCATATCTTTGTAGTCACCTTTCCCTACTCCCTTTAAACACCAAACGCATTGGAACATCATCCAGTCTTGACTGGGTGCTCACCCAAGCCGTGTGAGGACAACAATCCCCTCCTTTATGTGAGCCTTGTAATAATTATTCATCGTTAATGGAGGAATGTTTTTAGAAACATAAACACATGTATTCATTCTAGCACAGAAGTGAAGAAACTAGATCTTAAACACAGATGCACCATAATGTAAAAGTAAACATTACAACATCACAAAGAAATCATATCTGAACCATGAGTAATATTAAGAACATTAAGCTTTGGACCCATAACCATATATATTCATAATAATCCATCATAATCATTGATTCACAGCTGGATAAAATATTCAAACTACATCAAAAGGGTCATAGCAAATCGAATACATCATGAAATAACATCCTAGCCCTACAAAATGACTATGCTCAAAGGGTTTTATCCATGCTCTCTCTTATGCACCTAGACTACCTCATGCCTCGCATCACATATCATCTTCCTTTTGCATCATATCTCATTTCCTTTCATCCCTTCACATCCCCATACACAACTTTACCTATGCCTCCTATTTTGGACCCAAGCACATTCTTAAATAGAGTGGAATCTCTCCTCCACCGCCTCAAGATTACTCATGAGCAAATCACATGCCAAGAGGCATCATGCTCCATCATACTCAAATGCCTATTCTAGCTTGCTAAAGCTCTGATTAATTTCCACTTTACATCTCCTTAAGCACAATGATTAACCCTTGATTATTCCCTAAAATGTTCTTTTCTTAGGCCACAATTTTTCATGCACTAACCTTATCCACTTATCACACCTACCCACATCCTCACGTGTTTTACATACAACACCATATTCCACAATGTGGATAAGTCTCAAAATCATCCTCTGTGTCCATGTGCCAACCTCTGTGTGTTCCATGCTTGCTCAAGACCTTCACTCCAACTGAACTATTCAAGCACTTAGTTCTCCCTACACACTCTTTGTCACACGCCTTCTTCCTATCTTTCCTTCCATGCGCGCTCATCCTCTGCTCTATAAATTAGTCATTTCTGGGATCAACATTACCCCACACTAAACAAGTTTTCCATCCTAAAAAACAATCTGATCTCCAACAAAGAATAAATAATGGAAGAAAAGAATAACCTATATCCGGCTTACACCAAAGAACAAAAGAATTTTGTCACTGTTGTACAAGGATTGGGAAAGTATTATTCAAGGAGGTTTCAATCTCATTCCAAACATCCACCTTCTTTTTCACCTGTGTAAAAAAATACCCTATCAGCGTGTTGACTTCATCAAATTTCAACTCGTCACCCTTAGCCTTCAGTGTATCAATAATATTCTCCATCTGCTTGTTAAGGTTGTTCAACCTGTGCATACACTTCCTTTACCATATTTTTAATAGAGGCCCTTAAAATATCAATTACCTCAAATTTCTTCTCGACCTTTGCCAATATTTTGTCACATTCCACCCTATTTCCTTTATTCTTTGCCTATAATTCCTTCAGATCTGCATCGTGCGTAGCAACTAGCACACTTGTCACTTTGTCTTTGTCTTCATAGTTGTCATAGACAACCTCGGTCATGTGCATTGTGGTCTTTACTAAAGCAAGGAGTTCAAAGTAATAAGTTATGGTTTCCTCAATATTTTATTTCTCCTATTCCTTCTGTCGTGACATAACTTCCTCTGTTGACTCTAGTACAAGTGGTTTCTTCTCCATCATGATTAAGCACATCAAATACTCCATGCAGTGGAAGGCTGACTCATACTTCTATTCAGGGGGGATAAATTTGAGCACTTCAAAATAATGGAGTCTGAGATATTCTCCACTTTCTTATGGGCTTCATGCACCTTCCCCTTTTCTTCTCCCAACTTATCCCTCAGCTGCGTAATTATTGACTCCTTCCCCTTTATCTCCTTGTCTCTTTTGATGATTTCCTTGTTCTTCTCCTCTGACTCCTTCTCCAATGCTTTGATTTTTTTATTCCTCCCAAACAACTGTCCTTCAATTTCCACCGACACCTTGTTCAGATTACATGTTTTCTCATCAATTAGTTGTTGTGAATCCATAATGGGATTTACCTCCTCAGATTTTTTTGTATCTAGCAATGCGCCTGCATTGACTTTGAATTTTGGTTCATCAACATGGGACTCAAAAAACCATAACATCATCTTCCTAGTGCGCAAGTACACACTATCTTTTTCAAACAATGACCAATAGAAGAATTGTTCTAAAGTCACCATACTTTGGAAACGTGAGTGTAGGACCTTGTTTAAATCATCATCGTAAGTCATTACAAGGCCTTTAGATGTTGTTGTTGTGCCCTTACCACCTGTGTGTGCTCCTATTAGGAAACCAACTGCTAAACTTGTTTCCCCATCCATGATTCCATACTTCTCCTTTTCTACTTCTCCTGTAATGCACTCCACCTCGTGCTCTACCAAGTCCTTGATGATGCCTGCCACCTCCTTCCCCACCGTGTCCTCTAATTGTTCACCAGATAGGTGCGGGGTATCATGTGTCATGGACCCCACTTCTTCTTCACTTCTTTCTCCCTCATGAGCACCCTCTGAGGATTTATCCCTCTCCTCATCAGATTTTTTCACATTGTATACAGGTGGGTTCCTTTCTTCCTCACTGTCCTCATCCTCGGCCTCACTACCCTTCATGTTCTTTGTCCTCTCGGAGTCTAAACTCTATGCTAACTTATGCTTCTTTTTCACTAGAGATTCCTCTATCACTGGGGACTTATCCTTCATAGGATACTTCTTCCTCTGAGTATAAGTGCTCATGCCCACGCCTAACTCATGCAATCCTATGGTCTAAACCACACACATGTTTCGTGCCCTACTTGCCAAAGTTTCCTCCCTATCTCTCTTTGTCCCTTTCTTACTTTCGGCAGGGTATTTAGGGATGGAGACATCATCCTCAACATATGCACCCTTTACAAGCTTATGCCTTAGGTGTATGTTCACCCTCATCACCATTTTTCCTGCAAGTGGTAATGTTACAGGCCTTAGCATATGTATGTCATGGGAGACATGCTTCTCCACATATGCTTGCTTCTTAGGATACATCGATCTCTTGCGCATTATGCAGTGCTCCTGATCTACTTCACTTAGATCAAATCTAATTCTCTTGGCCTCCTTAAACGTGTTGAGTGTATTTTAAAAATATTTTTATATGAAGGAAAAAGGTAGTTTACACCATGGGCTCTTGGTTCCATCTGTCAATGTGAACCTACCAATGTAGAACTATTATTACACTGTAAATTCAACCTCATCCTTCACCAAGGATAGCATTTTTTTTGGAATTCTCCACTCTGCTTGCATCGTGCATCCGCTTGTACCACTTCTCCAAATGCACCTTGTAAGCAGGTGTCATTATTTCACAAGTGTATGCCTCAAACCTCTTAGTTGGTGAGGGGTTCTCATTAGGGTATTCCCAAATGTAGTTGTTCATCCCATCGGGCACTCCAATCTCTAAAAATACAATGCTTAAAAGAATAATACCATACATTATTTTATCTCTGTCGTGCATGAAATCTATGATATCCTCCGTAATGAAGGCCGATATATTTTCGATGGTCCCTTCTGAAATATTTCTGTAAATATTTAACCATCTCTTGTTCACTTATGTCCACCATTATTTTCCATTCAACTTGGTGAGCAAGTGTGTGGCCATTTTCATAATTGGGTCAGTGATCTTAGAAATATTGAACTAGCACCCTTCTTGTTTTCATATGCCTTAGTTATTTTGATGACAGCCTCCTTATCGCCCAAGTCATCATCCAGTGACTCTCCCATGAAAATAAGTCCAGTGTACTTGGAGATCAACTATGTAGTTATGTGTATTCTCCTTCCTACAAAGTAAAAATAATATTCATGCATGCATGACATCAGCCACTGGTATAATCTCTCAGGTTTTCTGAAAAATGGCAACTCATAGAGTTGCAAAAGCCCATCCTTCTCCAATTTCACCTTCATGGAGTCATCATACACTGATTTTTCATCTTTTGTTCTTTCTCCTGTAGGTCAAAAAAGCTCCAATGTCATCTATTTTTTATTTTTATCTATCCTATGGTTATAATCTCTTATAACCATCTTACCTACATGAGATACCCAATCCATCCCCAATGAAACACCATCTAGGTATTGCATCTTCGCATATCACTCTTCGTTAAAACTTGTTGATTCGATTGGTTAACCCCTGCCCTTTCCCTTCTTCTTGGGTTAAGCATTTGATCCCTTCCTTGGTGTCATTTTCCCTTGTCGGGTCCTTGTCAATTCTTCCTTGTGTCTTGTTTTCTTACTACTCGATCCTTCAATTCAAATACCTCTACACAAATTCTTCAAACACATGCCCTAGTTTTGCAAACCCTAACTTAGAAACCCCTTCTTCCAAAAGACAACATAAAAAATCACAGGATTCCTTCAAATAACCACTTCTGTGCACGCCCATGTACTCCATCCCAATTTGGTTCACAAATTTTTCAAATTCTTCACTTCGCACACAACTTTCATAGATTTCTCACAAGGATGGCCTAGTTCGCAAGAGCTCTTCGACAAATAAACACAAGGTGAAAAATAACATACATCTGACTCCCTATTTATATTTTTCTACTTTTTCCCACATTAATTTCCATGCCACCTACCACCATACTTTTGCATTAAATTTGGCTTTTTCCAACACTTTCATCCCATGCATTTTTTCTTAGCATTTTTTCTTCCACGAGCACACTCACGCATAACCTCCTTCAGCTTCTAGCATTCCAAAATATATCAACCATAGACCTTTACACACACTCATAGTGTTGAATTCCATCTTCCTCTACATCTTAAACCTAGTTTTCCTTACTGCTACCTACCTCATTTTTCTCTACGCATTCGTCACCCTACGTAGTTTTTATAAAGCTTTCTTGACTCCATTTCATATCTAACCCTTATCACCCCTGTTACACACATTCCTTCTTAGATATCTCTTACTTATTTTTTCTCTCCTAGGCCACTAATCAACATTACTCCAACCGTGTGCCACTTCTACATTCTCCACACTCTCCTACCCCACACTAAAATTATGTGCGGTCCTCTACGCATGAAAACCTCTTTAGATAGTAACTGCCTATAGGCACGTAATCGCACTTATTACACAACACACCAAAATAAAAGACAAAGGATAACAATGATGAAAGGAAACACATATAAAGAAAAATGAACTTAAGGGAAACCTAAGCTAAATGGAAACACTGCCTTATTTACAAAGACCAAGAAGGCTTATTTATAGTAGGGCTTCAGCCTACTCCCATTGAAGTAGTTAGGAAAGCATGTTCCATCTAGCGCTTGTAACTGATAAGTTCCTGAATCAAGTATATGTGTTATAACATACGGTCCTAACCAATGCACTTTGATTTTCCAAGGATGGCACATAAACTTTGAATCATATACAAGAACCATCTTCCCAACCTCAAACTTCTTGTTTTAATATGTCAATCATGTCATGTATTCTGCCTAGCTTTCTTCTTCTTCTAACTCCACCTAGAAATTTCTCACATTTCATCCAACTTTATAAGTTTTCTATGCATTCTTCAAGTGCTTTCTCATCAAAAAATCCTCTTGCACATGCAATACCCAGGGATGATAACTTAAATTCAGTGGGCAGAACAGCTTCCATGCCGAGCACTAAATGAAAAGGTGTGGTCTTGTTAAATATTTTATAAGTCATTCGATATGCCCATAATACTATAGAAACTTTATCATCCTAATTTATCCTTCCAACATCGCAAATCTTAGTTAATGTGTGGCTCAATATCTTGTTAAAGGCCTCAGTAGTCCCATTAGCCTGAGCAGTGCCTGAGGGTGATAGGGCTTTTTTTTTAATGAGCCACCATAAAAAATTTCAATAAGATTCTAACAGTTTCATTCAAGAAATGGGTACCCCTATCACTTGTTAAACTTAATAGGCATCCATACTTGTTGATTATATTCTCCCATAAGAACCTAACAATTGTATCCACTATGCAATCCTTCATAAGTGCCACTTCTTCCCACCTCGTAAGATAGTCTGTACAAGTGATCATATAGCATGAACCTGTCATGCGCATGGCTGGGGAAATAGGGCCTACAAATTCAATTTCCCATTTTTCAAATGGATATGCACTAGCAATAGGTCTTAATGGAAATTCATCTCTTTGCCTTGGCTTTCCAAGGTGCTAGAAATTGTTACAAGCCTTGTAATATTCTATACAATCCTTATAAATTATCTCCCACCAAAGGCCTGCCAATATGATCTTGTGGGAGGTTGCATTTCTTGTATAGTGACCACCTACAATACCACCATGAGATTTTTCCATGATTTCAGTATGTTCATGTCCCAGCACACACCGGTGAAAAATATTCTCTTGGCCTAGTTTGTATATGTCTCCGCTGACCAACATATAGGGTGCGGCGGGTATAGCCAACCGCTTCTTCTCTAGAACCTTCATTACTTCAGGTGCCACACCCGTTCGCAAGAAAACAATAATATCTTTCAAATCATAGGGTGCACATTGTAATCTAAACAACTTTACATCTGATATTTTTTCCTTAATGCTCTGTGCATCCTCACATGAATTAATCTGTGATATATGGTTAGATCCTAAATTGCTCTTTCTTGGTTTTATTATGACCAAAAATTCAATCTCCTAAAATAAAAATATCCAATGGCATATGTACCCTTACAAAACAATCTTTATTACCAAGTACTTGAGCGACATGTGATCTGTGTAAAAGATAAATGGAGTAGCCAACAAGTACTGCCTAAATTTATACAATGCATAAATCATCAACAACATCTCATGCTTTGTTGTTATGCAATTATTCTCAGCTGGGTTAACTTTTTGCTTGTAAAACATAAAGGGTGATCAACAATCCCTTCTCTAGGTTGTGCTAACACTGCTCCTATTTCCATCCCTGATGCATCAACATGTAAATGAAAGGGCTTGTCCCATGAGGGAAAGTGAAAAATGGGTGTAGTAGTAAGTTTCTCCTTCAATCTGTCAAAAGCCACATGTTGCACCTCACCCCAATAGAATTTACTCTTATGTCTCAACAAATCTTCTAATGATGTGGAGATCCTGGCATAACCTTTGATGAATTTTTTGTAGTAACATGTATGCTCTAAAAATATGCACACTGCGCTTTGACTGGTAAACTCCTATAATCCCAAGATAACAACAACTTTGGCAAGATCTACCAATAAGCCTTCCTTACAAATATTGTGACTTAGTAATGTGCCAAAAGGAGTAGCAAAGACACATTTCTTAATGTTTAGGGAGATGTTTAACTTCCTGCACCTCTCAAACATCATTCTTAAATTTTCACAAAGATCTCTTACTAAACCATACACCATCCAATCATCCAAGTAAACTTGCAGAAATTTATGGATGAAGTCTTGAAATGTGATGTAGCCTAGAATATACCCACAAATCCCAAGGCACACTGGCACATCACTTAGCCAAAACTGAGTGCTCACCTGAAGCGCACAAGGGTACTACGTCCCTCTTTAGATTTGCTTGTCTAGAATGTTGGCATGATTGTGCATGTGTATTTTAAGATTTATAACAATTAATCAAGTAAACCACAATGCATGAACTAGATCTAGAACTAAACCATATGAAATAATGACTAAACAATGATTATAATGAGATTTACCATGCAAAAAACATATTCAGTCACATCTAACACCAATATCTAGCTAATATAATCCATTATATTAAATACTGCAAAACACATAAGCTTCATACATCATAGTAATGTCATAATGAGTCATGTGCACTAACAGATCTGCAACATAACTCTACAATAATCAGTATTGTCTAAACCATGAAAATCAATACATATATATAGGGATGGGGACTTTCCCTTCACAACCTATGCACCTTCAAAAATAGGATACATGTTAATAATAGCCATATTCCTTTACAAGGGAATATAAAACATGCAAGTGCTAACAATAGATCTTCTATTAGTTAACTCCTAGAATATATCCTATTATTAGAATAAGAATTTTCATGGCACTCGAACTGATGCAAAACCCAAGATAGCCTTGCATGATTTGCAATTTTCCACGTGATCGTGTGCTTAGCACTCTATCTCCAAAAATAGTCTAGATCTACCAAAGTGATTAAGTCCTGTGTATACTTGTACTAGGTGCACGTTGTTCTACTATAGTTCCATGTCCTTCTACCTACCATGTGTCCACATGCCAAATCCTCATGCACTTTCATACTTGAACTATCTTTCATATGATCAACATTACCCCACACTAATGGCATTTCCACCCCAAAATGGGTAATCTTAACTTATCTCTCCATAGTAAAGAATAATGAATGAAAGAATGAAAATTTGTTCAAACAAAAGAATGAGATATCATTCACCACTTTCCTCCACAACAGGCAGTATTAATTTTGGATACTCATTCTTAACTTCTACCTCAAATTCTTGTCAATCACTTAAGGCCTCACCTATTTTGTCTCGGATATCTGTGACTATGACATCTAGCTCATCTTGAGTCATGTTCTGTTTTTCGTTCTGTAAGATTCTACAAATATTTTCCATACTAGAAATCATGCCCTCCATATAGTCCATCTTCCCTGTAATCTTGTTTCCTATCTCCTTCAGCCTGTTTTCATGTGGTTCTTGGGAACTTGTAAGTGCTTTATGCTTCTCTCCCATCAAAGCAAGTATCTCCATGTGCCCAAGTGTCTCATTCTTCATGGATTTGAGGACTTCATTATCTTCTACAACTTTTCTCGTCCTAACGATTACATCTAGTATGGTGTACATGTTCAAGGCTTGATCTTCCTTCTTCAATTCATCTTTAAAGGCTTGTAGCAATGACTCATAACTTTCAATTTTTCTGGCAATGGTGGATTTTACCCTTGTTTCTTCCTCGGCAGGGTCTTTTGGTGCGGGTATACACACGGGCCCTTCCTCTATGACTAGTTTTACAAGTGTGCGTATATAGTGCATTACAGATGGAAATTTTTCTACAACTTGAGATTCCATTTGTGGCCTTACCTTAAGAATATAATCGCTAATCTCCTTGGACATAATGATCAATTCTTCCATTTTTTCCTCATCCTTTTCCTTCTCTTCTATGAGGTACTTTATTTCTACATCCCTATCCTTTTTTTTATCCATCATCACCCTAATCATTACCGCTTTTTCTATGTTCCTACGTGCAACCTCTACAAATACCTTTACCAATGTGTTTCTCACTTGTTCACCTGACATACAGTTGGCTTAACATTTATGTGCTAGATTTGAGGTGCTTTCTTTATTCTAGGCGATACGCATGATTCTTTACACACATTAAAATTAGGCTCATCCATATGAGACTGCATTGACCATGACAACTACTTCCATGTGCATGCATTTGCCATCTCTGCATCCATCAACTCCTAATCATACAAGTCCTTAGCTTCCATGATACTCTAGAAGTGCGCACATATGATCTTGTTGGTATCATTCACATATCCAACTACATGATTCGCATAGTCTTCACCTTAATTTTCTCCTGTCCCCACTCCAAGTGCTCACCTTGGTGCCATAGTAATTAAAAAGGTGTTATTTTTTATCTTTGTCAATCTGTGTGACTCAAAATTTCATTCCCTAGCCCAAAAATACGTGCCCTAGCTCTAATTCAAACCTTAGTGCTTGATTTCTCCTCCCCATAAGCCTACGCTTTGCTTAAACCCTTTTCTAATGGGAGAACAAGTCAATCCCGTGAACAAATCTGATCACAACACCTGGTTTCTCTATTCTCTGCACTTCAACAATGTCTCATTATCTCATTCTTAAATATCTCGCTCAAAAATCTATAATTGCAAAGGTAAAAATTAATCTGCATTCCATCCTTATATATATTTACAAAAATTGCTACATTTATTTCTATGTCACCTACCACTAATCCTAGCATTAATGCATCGTTCGTCAATATTATAGCACTGCTTATTTCCGCACCATAGTCATAACCTTATGGTGTGCCTTCTACTTCTTGGCCACAGACCTCCTTCTACATGCCCAATGCACCGAAGTACTTTGCCATTGTGCCTTCTTCCAAGTATTTTCCTCTACTATAACCTACCTCACGTTATACTGTACATCCATTTTTCCATCTGTGGTCTTCATTTAGGAGCAAGTTTTTTCTATCCACGCCTTTCAAAAATCACCTACACAAAATTTTCCTTATCTATACCCATCTTCAAATGATAATCAACTATTTTTAACTTGGTAATGAACCCAGTATGTAAACCACCCCACACTAAGGGTATGCGTAGTCCTTTGCGCATGAAAAATGCCTAAATTGTAATCAGCTGTTGGTGCGCAAGAGTGCTTATTACACACAATATTGAACTAAATTGACAAAGAATAACAATGATGATGGAAACACATATAAGGGAAATGTTTTAAGGGAAACCTAAGCTAAGTGAAAATACTACCTTATTACAAACACCAAGAATACTTATTTATAGTGGGGCTTTAGCCTACTCCCGTTGAAGTAATCAGACAACCGTGTTTCATCCAGCGCCTCTAACTGGCAATCACTTAAATCAAGTATATGAGTGATAACATACAATCCCAACCAATGCACTTTCAACTTTCCAGGATGGCACAAAAACTCTGAATCATACAGAAGTACCATTTTCCCAAAATCAAGCTTCTTATCCTTGATGTGCCTATCATGCCATGCCTTTTGCCTTGATTTTTATTACTTTTGACTCCATCTCGCTATGGCATGCCTTTCATCTAACTACATCAATTTGTCACTATGTTTTTCTAATGCTTTCTCATCATCCAGACCTCCTGCACGCGCAATACGCAAAGAAGGTAACATGAATTCCATGGGGATAACTACCTCTATGCCAAACACCAGTTTAAAGGGTGTTTCTTTATTCAACCTCTTGTAGGTTGTCATGTATGCCCAAATTAGTGCAGAAACCTTTTCATCCCACTCTCTCCTTCCAACATCACAATGTTTTTCAAAGTATGGCTCAATAGCTTGTTGAAGGCCTCAATAGTTCCATTTTCCTGAGGGTGATAAGGGGTAGTCCTATGGTGTGCAACCATGAATTCTTCTAATAATATTCTAATAGTCTCATTAAGGAAATGATTACCCCTATCACTTTTCAAACTTAAAGGGCAACCATACATGCAAATAATATTTTCCCATATAAACTTTGTTGTTAAAGTTGTTTTGCAATCCTTTGTAGGTGCCACTTTTCCCCACCTTGTAAGATAGTTTCTACAAGTTATAATATAGCATGACCATGTCCTACGTGTGGCTAGGGAAATAGGGCCCACAAAGTCAATCGCCCACTTCTCAAAAGGTTATGCACTAGTAATAGGTCTCAAAGGCATTTCATCTCATTTCCCAAGCTTTCCAAGGAACTAGCAATGATCATCGGCCTTACAATATGCTTTGTAATCCTTGTACGATGTTTCCCACCATACAACAGCTAGTAGAATCTTGTGTGTGGTGGCATCCCCTACATAGTGTCCACCTGCAATACCGCCATGAGCCTCTGCCATAATTTCTTCACGTTCATTCTCAAGCACACACCGGTGTAAAACTTCATCACGACCTAACTTGTATAATTATCCACTTATCAACATGTAAGGCACGACATGAATAGCAAGTTGTTTCTTTTCTAAATCCTTCATTCCTTTGGGTGCCACACCTGTGCATAAAAAGACAAAAATATCCTCCAAGTCTGAGGGCACATGGTTCAACCTAAACAAATATGCAACTGGCATTGTTTCCTCAATGATCTGTACATCCTATCCTAATTTAATCCTTGATAAATGGTCTAGACCAAAATTGCTCTAACATGGGTTAACCACCAGTGTAAAATTGAATTCTTGAAACAACAGTACCCATTGGCATATGCGCCCCTATAAAAGGTCATGTTCACCAAGTACTTCATTGCCATGTGGTCTATATAAAAGATGAAAGGTGTGGCCATCAAATACTATCAAAACTTATGCAGCTTTTAGATCATAGACAAGTCCTCGCACTCTATTGTTTTATAATTATGTTTTGCTGGAGTCAACTTTTTGCTAGCAAAGTAAATAGGATGATCAACAATCCCTTCTTGAGGCTGAGCTAAAATGACACCAATGGCCATGTCAGAGATGTCTATATGAACGTGGAAAGGCTTGGACCATGAAGGAAAGAAAAAAAAAATGTGTTTTAGTAAACCTTCCCTTCAGTGTGTCAAACGAGAATTGTTGTGCCTCACCCCAATAGAACTTTCCTTTTCCCCTGAGTAATTCTTCTAAGGGCACGGAAATCTTGGCATATCCCTTGATAAATTTTCTATAATAACCAGTGTGCCCCAATAATCTACACACCTCACTTTGGCTAGTCAGTTCCTCCAACCGTAAAATGATAGCTACCTTAGCAGGATCCACTAGCAAGCCTTCTTAACAAATGATATGTCCCAGAAAAATCCAAAGGGTGTGGAAAATATACACTTCTTGATGTTCAAGAAGATGCTCAACTGTCAGCACTTCTCAAACATCAGCCTCATATTATCACCGTGATATTTCATGAGCCCATATATTGTCCAATCATCCAGATACACCTACAATAACTTGAGAATAAAATCCTGGAAAACTTGTACCACTATGCACAAAAATATTGTAGGTGCATTCTTTAAGCCAAAGGAGATAACCATGTATGCAAAACTTCCCAACTCGGTGGTGAAAAATGTCTTCTCTTGATCTTCTTCAGCTATCCTTACCTGATGATATCTAGAGAATCCATCAGTGAAGGAGTATATTTCATGCCCTACAACGACTTCAAAGATTTCCTCAGTAAATGGTGTGGGAAAGGGATCTATCACACATAACTCCCTATAACCCACATAAATCTTGATTATGCCATATTTCTTGATGTTGATCACCATAGGGCTCACCCATTCTAACTCCTCAATTAGCACAATGATTCCAAAAATTAACATTTTATAAATTTCTTCTTTTATTTTGACGTGCAAGTTCGGATTCATCTTGTAAGGTCTCTTTTGAACTAGGTGTGAACCTTCCCTTCAAATTTATCTTCATCTCTCCTAATGATTAATGCACACCTTTTAATTCATGATAACCTCTATGGAACAAGTCCTGAAATTCATGCAATAGTTTAATTATTTTAGCAACTTCAGAGTCAAACCAATAATCTCCAATAATGGCTTCCTTGGGTTTAGCATCCATTCCAATGTTCACTTTCTTAGTCTTCATAGGCTCATGGTAGGCGTGTACCTTCTCATCTGCACTGTCCAAGACTTTTCATGTACCCTTTATGTGCTCAATGTCTAGTTTCTCTACCTCTTTATCATCAACCACATAGATCATCTTACCCTTTTCTCTTTCTAGGTAGGCGTGCCCAAGATGCTCTTCATCTATTTTTTTCATCTTCAAAGTGCACCACCAGATTTGATTCTCCTAACAACTCCTGAAGTAACTCTTCATCCTTTGCATTGTCCCCCATAGTTAAATGCTTCATAACCTGCAATGCCTCATTCACCGAAGGTTTAGAAGAAAACTAATCAAATGTCTAAGTCATACCTTTAATAAGTTTTTCCCAATTTCCAGTCACCCTATTCAACACTACGTATACATACCATGCACGAGTGCACACTCACAAGGTGAAATAAAACTTGTGCACCCATAATGAAGGTAGTAAAGATTCCTACCCCATCATCCAAAGTCTCTCACACTACTGAACGTGGTGTTGAACAAGATCTTTACCATGAAATGAAAATATCTGAGTATGCGCATTACTTCTTAGAAACTGAGTACATAAAGCAATCCTTAATTCTCTCCACTCTAAAATAGTATCCCTGTAAACCATCCACCAGTGCATTTTCATCTCATGTAAAGTATATACTAACATTTTACTTCTTTCCACCTAACATTCCCATTAAAATTCCATAGTAAGCAAGAATGTTTCTAGATTATCTGCATCTATATACTTTGGTACTTGGTTTTTGCCCAAACGTCTGATACTGTGTGGCTTAGTGACACACACGGTTGCACTTCGTACTTTGCACCCAACCATTTCAAAGGTTTCATGTGCCCAATTATCACATGTAACACTTGTAGTATCACTTATTGACTATGCATCATCCCATTGGAGAACTCTTTCTTTTGATGGCTCAAGCACTTCCAGATCTCGAATGGTGTGCACATAAATTCTATTCAAGTGTTCTTCACTTAAGGGACCCACATAAGGCATAGATTTCCCATCTGTTAGAGGTATGATGACATGTTCTTATTTGTTCTCAAATTTGATATACCCCTTATTGAAATTCAAGCTAGCATTGTTTTCATAGCACCAAGGAAACCAAAGTAATGCAGGAAAACTACCTACTTCTACAAGCGCTAAGACCTCAAAGTTCCCAATGAGCTTGGCCCCCTGTATAGTATGGATGCATATTTTAAAACTCTAATGGGTGTTGCCTTAGTCTAATTTTCCATGAACAACACATTGTAAGATGGCTATAATGGAGGTCTTCCCATCTAAACCCACACATCTAAAGTGAGTATGTTTACTTCCGCGCCTATGTCAATCAAGATGTTACTAAAAATCCAACCATGGACAAAAACATTTAGAGTAATATCCTTTTCATAATCCAAATTTTCTGGAGGAATATTAGCATCTAGAAAGTGTCGCTCATGCTCAATCCCAGTGCGTGGAGTGGTTCCCTTCAACTAGATCCCCAAAAAAGGAATAATCTTATGTTGGCGCAACATCTTGCAAACTTCTTTCAAGTCATCAACATATGTCTAATGGAGATCAGTTGCTTTCTTTTGTTCCAACTTTTTTGATTGTTCCTTCAAACATTGTATCTCACCCTGAAAATTATGAATTACCTCAATGGTTTCTTGATCAAACTCCTTTTGATGCATAGGGTTTGGATACTTGGCATGCAGGACTTCCTCCTTAGTAATGGTAGGCTTATGTTGTAGAGTTTCCCTGGTGCGTGTTTCCTCAGCACATGTAGTAATCTTCACATGTACCAACTTAGTATATAGTGCTAACTTTAACATCCATTAGTCTTCCATGACATGATCTACTCTAACTATTCCTACACTCTTATTTTCATGTTTGTGTTTCTTGCTTAAGTGTTCATACAAGTCGGGGAACTCTTCATAACTATGATTCTTTCTACAAAAAAAACACATAATATTCTGTGGACATTCGCACTTGTAGTGATCAGGAGACATGCATATATAACAAGTCCCATGAGGCAAATCACTCCTTCCACCCCCGTGACCTTGACCCTTGAATCCGCCTCTGTAACCTCAACCTCTACCACGACCGCCATCAAAATTCCCCTCATTGTGATCATAGTCATGATGTTGGGCCCGTAAAATATTTTCTAAGTACAAAAGGGCGCGTGGGCATACAATGCCTATTTGAAGAAGGGCGCACAAGGAGAAAGCATGCAAGACAAGCTTTAGGAGGGTTTTACTATAACCAGTGGTGTGTGCGCAAGGTAGAGCAAAGATCTTGAGACTTAGCCATATTTGACATATCAGGAAGAACATGAGGAAAGCATGACTTGACTACGCATGCAAAGTGGATAAGGTGTCAGCCTGACAACTTGGTGCCCACGAAAGGAATATACCTTGTGATAGAATATACTAGAAGGTCATCATGGAAAAAGATGGTGAGATCACATCTGAAGAAGCATGCTCCCATGGCTGACCACTTGGACACATGGCAAGCAATATACAACTTCAGAAAGGCATGGCGGTGCTTGATAAGGCTATATATATGAGCGCCCGGTAGAAGAAAAAATATATACATAGAGATAGATGGAGAGGCAAGAATTGAAGAGAGGCAAAGCCATACAAGAATACTATGAGAGCTCCATAGGTTAGGTTTATAGGATTTGTAGGAGTATGTTGTATCAAGGGGATGGGTTTGAACAATTTTTCTTTGTACTATGAAGGGCCTAAGTCCAGTTTCGATGCATGACATTGGTCTGCACTATCATATGGATCTATGATTGCCCTAGTTGATGTAATTTGGTTATCAACATGCTTAATATGAATATATGTGTGGTTCCAGTTCTACTTACATTTTCATGGATCGGTTATATATATATATATATATATATATATATATATATATATATATATATATATATATATATATATATATATATTCATTTCATATGATTGGATGTAAACCCTTGTACATTTATTTTATATTATGATTTAGATCTATGTTCTGTAATGCTTTTCTTATATGAATGAACACGTTGGTCTAGAGGCCATTCTGAGCTCTAAGATGAATGTATGGTTCCTTTTCAATCTATTCACTTAATTTTCTATTGAAAATAATGCATTCTCACACAACTCACATAAAGGAGGGACTCGGCACCCGCACGTGCCTCGGGGTGTGCCTAGTGCCCGCTGATTCATAGGTCGGTGTGCATAGGATTTCCTTGTTCTTTGAGAGGGCATAAAAATGACTACATCTTGGTTCCATTGTCGAGACCTCTTTTTGAAGTTGTTGTGAGAAATGACATGCATCTTTATCTTTGTGATGTGTAATGATAGAGCACCTGACTCTAGAAAATGTTGAAACATGGCTCAAGAGCATGAAGGATGATTTTTCTCAAAGATTCAGCACTAGACCTGAGTTCAATACGCATATATGGATAGAAGAGAACCTATACTATGAGTTGTATGCGACATTATTTTTCTGCTTCCCAGTAGATCTATATGAATGGCTCTCGGCATATGCATCTAGATCAAGTTGGTTCTATAGATCACGCGTATGGACCCAAGATAACTATTAGAGGCTGCAGGATGCAGATCTAACTTGGACGTGTGTTATTGATCACTGGTGGAGGGAGTGTTGGCTAGTTACATTTTAGAATACACCATTTTGACGTATTCTTTCCCAGAAGTTGTTGAGTTTGAGTTTCTGAGGGAGCCTAGAGGGTCACTTTTTAGTGATATTCCTCTGGCTATGAATATCTTGGTCATCATTTTGAGTTTAGAATCATTCCCCATGGCCCGCTAAGCTACTATTAGTTCTCGACAAGGAAGCTAGGGTGGAGGAAGATGGTGGACATTACGGCTGAAAAGGAAAGGGAGGAGAGATGGCTCAAGTATAGTGAAGCTCGTGAAATAGAGATGACTAGACAATGCGAGGTTACAAGTGTGATGGATCTATGGAGGAAGAAGTTGCAAGAGGGTGTTGAAGTTCATACAGAGGATGTGGAACCTGAGTAGTTTGTGTTACCCCATCTTGGCAAGTGCATGAGAGAGGCCCCTTCAGCTTCTGATGAGATTTCATCACATGGAGAAAGGAGAGCCATCGGCTCTCATTTGAACCCACCTGGCGACCAACCCCTGATGCTTGGTTTTTCAAATCAAAGGAGTATTGATAACCCAGTTGGTATCAGCACCTAGGAGGTATAATTTTTCATTTGGAACGTCCATGGCTGCACATACCATTCCAATGTTTGGAGGAATTTTTGGGCAAATTACAAGTACATAAGGTTTAGGAAAAGCATCTAGGAGTGGCGCAGGATACACTTTTGGTAGTGGAGCAATCTCGCAGACCACTGGTGCGTAGTTCAGTGGGACGTTGGGGACACTAGGTGTGACCACTTCAGGCCCATTTTCTAGTTACAAGAGGATCTGGAGGTGGAACTGGTGGATCTGGAGGCACAGGACCTGGTGGATCCAGTGGATCTGGTGGAGGGAACACTAGAGGAAACCAAGGATCTAGATTAGGAGGACAGGGGCCTCAGCCACCTCCTCAGGTGTTCTTTGAAATGTCTTTACACTTTCTAGATTACCAAGGTATAGAGGATGTTGCAGAACATGTGCACAAGTGTGAATTGCTATGGCGCACGAAGGGGATCACTACCCCAGAGTGGAAGGCTAGTCAGTTTGTAACAACATTGCAAGGATGTACACATAGCTGGTATAGGAAGTATGACCCCTATCAGACGGTGGTAGACTACACTGCATTGAAAAATTCCTTCCTAGTAGAGTTCTATATACCAGAGTTCGAACAAAAGAGCATCAATGCTTTGAAGGAGATCCAACAGGGAATGGCAGAGAGTGTGCGGGAGTATGATGCACAATTTAAAACTCTCCTGTCAAAATTTTCATATGACATTCACCCTTCACAACATGTTCAATGGTTTGTTGGAGGGTTGATCACTCCATTTAGGAGGGCATTGTCCCATAAAACATTTACTGACCCGTGCAAGGCTCTAGAAGTTTCCTTACGCGTTGAAGTAGTTGGGAGCGTTGATACTAGTGTGAGCCCTTTTCTAGAGGCTCAAATCACTACCATAGTCAAATAGTTAGAGAAGTTATCTACAAACTATGCACATGAGACTCATAGTGGTCTTTGGTGCATGGATTAGGAAGTAGAGGGTTATGCCAAGGATAGTTTCCCCTAGAAGTCAGTACACACCATAGTGGTAGATTGTGAAATTTGTCACCGAGGACCATGATGCAAGTAGATGCCCCTTGTTGCAGCACATAATTCAAAAGAATGTGTTTTGCTATTGTAAGATATGCACTTGTACAACCCATGATATTAAGGATTAAAGGCTTATTGACCAAATCCATGAGGCCATTGATCATGGTGTGCGCCAGACCAGCCTTGCCAATGGTTCCAAAGAAGATGATCGCCATTATGAAGGACATGTAGATGAAGGGGCACGTGGAGAGGTTCTCGTGGAGCATTCCATGGTCGTAATAACCATGGAGGAGGAATAAGTGAGTTCCTATAAGGAAACCTGCTATAATTGTGGATCTACAGAACATTATAGGTGTGGGTGTCCAGATTCGTTTGCAGTGCTCCTGGTGCAGGAAAAAGCATAAGTATGAGGAGTGCCCTGAGTTTTTGAGCACATGAGCTAGTAGCACCGAAAGGAAAAGGGCACTGGGATGATGAGTATAAAGTAGGCCGACACACAATGGATTCCTAGAGTGGCGTGTGAGTTAGGGTTAGAACCTGTTTTGGTGAAAACATGAGCAGAGGTTGTGCGTGCCAAAGAAGTACCAAGGAAAAAGACTCTAGTCTCAAGAGAAGAAGTGGTGCATGGGAAGTATCTGGACCATGCCCACTAGAAGGAGGTATATCAAGAGACAAATGGATGTCATTCAGAGTTTATAGGGAGAAATCCAGTGTCTAAAAGAGAATTCCAGGAAGTAGGAGCAAAGAAGGAATGTTGAGGCTCTGCAGAAGGACCTAGATGAGGTCAAGGAAGTGTACAAAATGTTAAGGCAAGAGAATATTATTCCCTTCTAAGGAGAATGGCTATGGGAGAAGATGCCACGCACTAGAGAGGAGTGTGAAAGGCAGGTGTTGCATGTAAACCTCCCTCCCCATAGCCTTGACTATGACAAAGAAATCACACTAGACATAGTTGTGGATGGTTGGTTTCTAAGAAACATATTGATTGACACAGGAGCAGAAGTCAATGTTCTTACATTGGATGCCTGACATCAAATGGGAAGGCCCACATTGCAGCCATCTTTGAATGTGTTGTATATGGAAAAAAAACTAAGGAAATGCCCATTGGAGTATTAAAGGATGCAGTTGATTAGCATTCAGGGGGCCAATTTTACTGGAGACTTCAAAGTCTTGGCACTTACCGAGGAAGACAATTTTCCAGCATTACTTGGGTGCCCATGGTGCTATAAGAACAACACTGACCTGAGGTTCAACAAAGGATATATCAGTTTTGAGAACAAGGAAGAACAGGGTCATCATCCCTCTAATGGATGGGAAGTTCATCACCTTACACTTAACCTTTAGGAGAAGAAGTCCTTGATAGAATTTATGTGCACTCCATCAAAGACCTGGAGATAATTCACCCTACAGAAGGAGTTATCCAATTTGAGGATGCCCAGTCTGTGAGTGATACCACAAGCATGGCATGTGATAATTGGGTGCATGATACCTATGAGTTAATTAGGTGACAACTGAGGGGGTCTGTAACAAAAGTGACCAAGGTGTGCTCACTCAAGCACCTAGGAGGAAATAAGTTACCAAGTTACTCTGGAGGGGCATACCCTGAAATTTTCTTACGGGACATGGAAGCTCAGTGGAAAAATGAGGACAAAAGAAGAGGGATGCTCAATTATAGCCTACTCGGGACTACAGTGCGCTGTAGCACGCTGGTGGGCTACACATCGAGAGAACCTCCTGGAGTGGCATGAGGTAAGAATCACATTCTCTGTAAGGTTTTCTAGGAGCAACATGCACCTACGGTCATTCAAGTCTACCATGGTAAAGAGACCACTTCATTTCATATCCAAGCATGTGAGAAGGCTTGGATATGAGGCATAGAAGCCTTGCCACCATCATTATGGGTACATAAGTTGTATTCCACATTACAAGGTTGTGTGCGTGCATGGTATATCCATTCAGAAACATGAGACAGGAAATTGGCAGGAGATGACAACTGATCTCATCCAAGATTTTGAATATCAGAGCACAAAGCCATCAGTGGATAAGGAATTGCAAGTGATCAAGCACCTTACGATGGGGGATAGTGCCATGGTAGAAGACATGCTACTAGATTTTCTAGGTGAGCCCAGTTTAGAGGCACATTTTGATGAGGATGAGTCAGAGGAGATGTAGTTTGAGCAAGCCTGCATAGAAAAGGAAAAAGGAAAGATGGTTTATGTCATAGATGGAGAGGAAATGGAGAGTCTAGATGTTAACCACTCTGTAGGTATGCACGATGTTATAGATAGCACTGATGAAAGGACACACGCTTACCATGAGCCTTAAAAACAAAGAAGGTTAACATTGGGTCAGAGGCATAGAACCCAAGGAAGCAATCATTGGAGACTATTGGTCAGAAAAAGGAGGTCTCAAAGATCATTGATCTGTTACGTGAATTCTAGGATTTATTCCCTCGTGGGTATCATGAACTCAAGGGCATCCACCATTCCTTGGGGGAGATGAAGATAAAACTGAAGGAAGGTGTGCACCCAATCCGGAAGAGGCCATACCGGATGAATCCAAATTTACGCGTATGGGTCAAGGAGGAGATTGAAAAAATGATAGTGTCAGGTATCATTGAGGTTGTGGAAGAATCAGAATGGATAAGCCCAATGGTCATCAACATAAAAAAGGATGGGAGGATAAGGATCTTGTGTTGACTACAGGGACCTGAATGCAGTATGTGTCATTGATCCCTTCCCAACCCCATTTACTAAAGAAATTTTAGAGGGAGTGGCCATGCGTGAAGTCTACTCCTTCACGGATGGGTTCTCAGGGTACCACCAGGTGAGGATTGTAAAGGAAGACCAGAGAAAGACAACTTTCACCACTGAATGGGGAAGTTTTTCCTATACGGTCATGCCTTTTGGATTGAAGAATGCCCCTGCTTATGTTCTCATGCATTGTGGTGAAAGCCTTTCAGGACTTCATCCATAAATTTCTTCAGGTCTATTTGGATGATTGGACTGTGTATGGTCTAGTCAAGGACCATTGTGATAACTTAAGACTAATGTTTGAAAGGTGTCGACAGTTGAGGATATCCCTCAACATCAAGAAGTGTGTCTTTGCTACCCCATTTGGAACCTTATTAGGACATATCATATGCAAGGAGGGCTTACTAGTAGATCTCGCCAAGGTTGCAGCCATCATGGGTTTAGGGGAGCCTACTAGCCAAAGTGTCATGTGTGGATTCCTTGGGCATACGGGTTACTATAGGAAGTTCATCAAGGGATATGCCAAGATTGCCCTTGGAGGAATTACTTAGACACAAGAGTTCCTTTCATTGGGGAGAGGCGCAACAGAGGGCATTCGACACTTTGAAGTATAGGCTTGTCACAACACCCATTCTCCATTTCCCCATTTGGGATAAACCTTTCCATGTTCATGTGGATGCCTCTGGTATAGCCATTGGAGCAGTATTGGCACAACCTAGTGAAGGGATTGTTGACCATCCCTTGTGCTTTGCAAGAAGAAAGTTAACATCAATAGAACAAAATTACACCACTACTGAGCATGAAGCACTATCCATGATCTACGCGTTGCACAAGTTTAGGAAATATCTACTGGCAACACCATTTGTATTTTACATGGACCACATGGCATTAAAATACTTGGTAAACAAGCCCATTCTAAAAAGGGTGCATATGTCGATGGGTCCTGCTATTCCAAGAATTTGAGTTCATAGTGGTTGTCAAGCCAAGAAAGAGTAATTCTGGGCCTGATCACTTGTCTAGAATTGACTCAGGAGAGGACGCGCAAAGCATTGAGGATACCATGCCAGATGTGTAACTGTTTAGGTTACGGTGCACACCCTCAGACTTAGAGGATATTGCAGTGTTTCTCAAAATAGGTATGGTGCACCATAAGGGATGAAAGCATTAGAGAGGAAGTAGTTAGCCATATGTGCCACACCCTACATGTTGGTTAGTGGTGATTTGTACAAACTAGGACGTGATGAAGTGTTGCGCCGGTGCGTGCTAGAACATGAGCACCTGGCTATTATGGAGGAGGTGCATGGAGGAAGCGTAGGTGGACACTATGTAGGGGACGCCACTATGCACGTAAGATATTACAAGCTGGGTTATGGTGGGAAACCCTATATCAAGATTGTAAAGAGTATTGCAAGGCATGTGATCATTGTCAGTGCCTTGGAAAACTAGGGCAGATGGATGAAATGCCTTTGCGCCCTATTCCAAGTGTAGAGCCATTTGAAAAATGGGCCATAGATTTTATAGGCCCCATTTTTCCAGCCACATGTAGGACAGGGTCACACTATGTACTCACTTACATGGATTATTTAACAAGATGGGTAGAAGCAACACCTACCAAGGATTGTATAGCGGCTACAACAGCCAGGTTTCTATGGGAAAATATTATTACAAGGTATGGATGCCCGTTGAGCTTAACCAGTGATAGGGGTACACATTTCCTAAATGAGACTATCAGGATTCTGTTAGCAGAGTTCATGGTGGCTCATCATAAGACTACCCCTTACCATCCACAAGAAAATGGAACTGCCGAGGCATTTAATAAAATACTGAGTCATACCCTGACCAAAATTTGTGACATTGGTAGACGAGATTGGGATGACAAAGTATCAACAGTTCTATGGGCGTATAGGACAACCTACAAGAGGTTGAATAAAGCCACACCATTCCAATTGGTGTTTGGCGCAGAGGTTGTCTTACCCATTGAATTTATGTTACCTTCTCTATGTATAGCACGCACAGGAGGATTGGCCGACGAACAAGCGCTAGAGGAAAGGATTGAAAAATTGATGAAATTGGATGAGAGACGATCATTGGCCAGGTGGAGTCAAAAGGCTGAAAAGGCTAAACAAAAGCATGGCATGATTGCCACATCAGAAACAAACAATTTGAGATTGGGTAGATGGTATTGTTATATGATTATAAGTTTCCGTGCCATCCCAGAAAGCTAGAATTCCATTGGTTGGGGCCCTATATCATCTCAGATATCCTTAATTCAGGCACATGCTAGTTGAGAGCACTGGATGGAATGAGATTACTAGGCCATTTCAATGGAAGTAGGCTGAAGCCCTACTATAAATAAGTCTTCTTGGTGTTTGTAATAAGGCAGTTTTTCCATTTAGTATAAGTTTCCCTTTATGCAATTTTCCTTTCTTGTGTTTCCCTTTCTCGTCGTTTGTTCTTTTGTTTGTTTTATCACCTTGGGCACTGGTAACCACATTATTTTTTGAAGGTTGTGCATGTGTAGAGGACCGTGCATTTGTTTTAGTGTGGGGTGGAGTAATGCGAAGTATAGGGCCTGTAATACAAATTGAACTGGCAATAGAAGTTGCGATGAATTTCCCAGTTGATGGATACAAAGTGCGCAAGGATGAAGGAAGCGCATGGAAGAAGAGGTGGATGAAAAAGGTTTGTGTTAGGGTAAGACTTCCCAAAAACCACGTACAGAGGAAGAAGCACAAAAACAACATGAGGTAGGTGAGAGCAAAAATCAGGTGAAGGGAAGAAGAAGTGCCTTCGGCGCTGTTAACACGTGCATAAGAGTCTTATGTCAGGATGGATTGTTTACATACCAGAAGGTTGTAGAAGTTTTTCATGCAAGATTGGGCACGTAAGTGAAGGCACGTAAGGTTGGCTTGGTGGAAAAAGTCACATTTAGTACTAAGTACGGTGGTAGGTAAAATAACATTTAATGCTGGAAAGAAGGAAAAGCTATAAATAAGAAGTCAGGAACTTCATTATTTACCTTGCATTTACAAAGAGAAAAGAGATCTCATGAAACTAGGGCATCTAAAGGTGGTCTGTGTGAAGAAAAATTGAAGAAATCTGAGAGGACGTGACAAGAGCAGATCCGCAAACCAGTAGGAAAGGAGTAAACGGGCATGGAGGAAGTTGTTAAGAAGGAAGTTGTGGAAGCATCATCTTGTGGAAGAATTGTTCCAGTTAAGGTTTGGTGGCTAGGGCATGGTGTAGGAAGATTTCTTCGCAAGGTTTTGCATTAGGGTGGGATAAAGTAGTAGAGTAGAGCAAGGAAAATACGCTTAAAGTAATAACCTAAATAGAAGAATGGCACCAAAGAAAGAAACCATCTCACCTAAAAAGCAGAAGGGCAAAGGGTAAGGGGAAACAAACGGTTGTTGTCGCAAGTAAAAATTAGGAATGGTATGCGGAGATGCAATACCCGGATGGGGTATTGCTAGGAAAAGAATGGGAATCTCATTTACGGAAGATGTCTGTAAGTGACTATAATCACCGCACCAGCATGACAGAAAAATAAATGGCTTTGGAGTTGGTTCGCCCAACAAATAAGAGGACACCAGAAGGCATGCCCATCTACAGTGATGAAGTAAAGGTTAAGTTGGAGAAGGCAAGATTACTACAACTTTACGAATTACCCTACTTTGGAAAACCTGAGCACCTCTACCAGTGGCTAATGGTGTGCATTCACAAAGACCATTTTTATTTCATGGGGCACAAGATGTGCATAACTCCCCAGTTAATTTCCAAGTTCACAGGCCTTATCTGTGAAGGGGATAACATTGATGATGACCTAAGAAAAAAGGAGGCCATCAAGGAAATAGTTGCTGCATATGACTATAAGAAAGGATCACGATACTTTGACATCACAGAGATCCCAGACCCCATGATGAGGATGGTTGTGCACTTGGTAACCAAGCTCAATGACCAAGAGAGATGGACTCAAGTGAACAAGGCATGGCTAAATGTGTGCCAGAAAATATCTGAGGGGACCATCTACAACTTGTCCACATTCCTCATGGATGAAATCATTAGTAGCATGTAAGAAGGTGAGAAGATACTATTTGGTAATTTCCTCCTCACAATTGTCTTCTCAGAAATCGGAGTGCCCAATGGGCTGGAAAGGTTTGTTTGGGAGTACCCAGAAGAGGATCCCTCACCCGCGAAATGGTTCACAAAATATACTTGTGAGACCATGACAACCACTCACAAGGCACGTTTAGAGAAATGGTACAAGTGCATGAGGGACGCATTTGGGGTGGAATGGAGGATTCCAGAGTAGTTACCCACACTCATGCAAGGAGAAGTAGAATTCATGGTATATCAACACTTCTACATTGGTAGATTTAGGTTGACAGATGAAACAATGAGCCCATGGTGCAAGCTTCCCTTCTCCTTCACCGCGCAATACTTCCAAGCGGGGGTGAACAGATTCAAAGAGGCCAAGAGACTAAGGTTCAACCTTAGTGAGGTGGATCAAGACCATGGGAGCTGCGCAGAAAGTTAGTTTACCCCAAGAAGCATGCATACATGGAGAGATATGTCTCCCACAAGATACAAATGATGAAACCAGTGACATTACCAATCACTGGAAGGGCTACAGCAAGAATATACCTTCACATCAGGCCAAAATTTGAAAATATTTCATACTTGGAAAATGATGTATCCATCCCTGAGGACCCCACAGGAAGAAAGAAGCCCACAACAAAGAAGAGGGAAAGAGGAAGAGGTGTAGAAAGCACCAAGTGTTCAGGCTACACAAGCGGTAAGCATGCCGGAGACAAGCACTAAGCCCAGTACTTACACGCAGAGAAAGAATTCCCTGGTGAAAGAAAAGACTCCAGAGGAAGAAGCACCAAAGCACAAGAAACCCATCACCTAGGAGAGGTCACCAGAGGAGGAGGAGAAGGAAGTAGAATCTCCTCCTAGGAAGAAGCAGAAGGTGACAGAAGAAAATGATTCGGAGGATACAGAGAGCTTGGAGGCCTATAGAGGCGAGAGAGATGATGATGATGAAGATGAACTAGGAGGCGAGGACCATCCTATCTATGAGGTTCATGACTCGGAGGAGGAAGGAGAGGAAGAAGAAAATGAGTACATCTTTGTCAAGAGGAAGAATGACAAGGAAGAAGAGGATACTCAGGATAAGGGGGTAAGTGAGGAAGTTACAAAAGAACAAAGGACCCCAAGCCTCACTAAGGAACAGATAGATGAGGCCATGGAGAAAGGAAGTAGCCAAGATCATCGAAGACCTAGTAGAGCAAGAGATGGAATGCAACGTGGACCTAGTGATGAAGGAAGCAGAGGAGGAAAGCGTAGAAAAGGAATATGGCAGCATGGGAGGGGATCCCAGTTTGGCTGTGAGCTTTCCTAAGGCCACGCATAGGGAGAAAAAGTGCAGAGGCATCACAGGTTCAGAGGATGGGCTATATTGATGATCTGAACAAGGTGTTGTACACATGCTTTCAAAGCACCATACCAACAGAGCAACTCTTGGCTATGGCATCATTTGATGAGGAAGGTGCATACCCTCAGATGAGGAAAATGCTTTCTTGGGCATTTGAGTCCCACATCGACGAACCAAAATTTGAAGTAAGCCAAGGGGAAATAATGAAGGTACCAGAGTCAAAAGGTGACAACCCCTTGGTAAATTCTCAGTGGCTATCAGATGAGAAAATCTATAATGCATTGAACAAGGTTTCGGTGGAAGTAGAGGCCAGACTCTTTGGAAGGAACGACAGGGTGAAGTCCCTAGAGGTAGAACTAGAGAAAAGGGAAGAAGAGCTAGAGAAAAGAACCAAGGACTTAAAGTGGGAGGAGCTAATCAGTGCACAGCTAAGGCGTGAGTTGAAAGAAGAGAAGGAAAGGGTGCGTGAGGTCTACAAGAAAGCAGAGATGATCACAGATGCCATTTTCTTGAAGCATCCAGATCTAACACCACCAATGTAGAAGTATGGATCCACCCTGGAGTGTCTAGAGGACTTGACCCACATCCTCACAATGGAAAGATGACCACTGGCCTTGGAGTCTGCAGAGGAGGCATCGGCACGTGCAAAGAAAAGGAGGACAAGATGAAGGTTGTGGCCATTGTGGCCCAGTACAAGAAAGTCCTCATGGATGTGAAATCCACCACCCAAGTTGCTGAGGCCACTTATGACAACTGCATAGATAGAGATAGAGTGGTGAGCATTCTGGTCGCCACCCATGAAGCAGAGCTCAAGGAGTTCCAGGAGAAGAACAAGGGGAATAGGGTGGAATGTGACAAAATCCTAGCCAAGGTTGAGAAGAAATCAGAGGCTATTGAGACCTTGTGGGGCTCAATAAAAAACCAGCTAAAAGAGTTGTATCCCCAGATCACTCGAAGGATGGACATGCTCGAGGATTTGGGAAAATAGTTGGAGGGAATCGTGGAAATGATGAATACCCAAGGAGAAGGGCTAAGCTTTGAAGAGGTGAGCACCTTAGTCGGTGACCTCTGTCAACAGGCACAGAGCGAGGTCAATACCTAGAATAAGTTGGAGGCAGACTTGATGAAAGATTTCCCTCTCCTCTTGCAGAAATAATCATAGTTTCCCCATTCTTTCATTCTTCCCCAAATTCTTCATTCCTTTATTCTTTCTCCAAACTATTCAAGGACAGTCATTCTTTATTCTTTGAGAAGGTGTTCCTGAGGGCAGAGAACAGGCATAGTGTGGGGTGATGTTGGGCCCCTAAAATATTGGCTAAGTACAAGAAGGCGCATGGGCACGCAAGGCCTATTTGAAGAAGGGCACAAGGAGAAAGCGTGCAGGACATGGTTTTAGGAGGGTTTTACTAGAACCAGTGGTGCGCGTGCAAGGCAGAGCAAAGATCTTAAGACTTAGCCATATTTGGCATATCAGGAAGAACACGAGGAAAGCATGACCCGACTGTGCATGCGAAGTGGATAAGGTGTCAGCCTGGCAACTTGGTGCCCACATAAGGAATATACCTTGCGATAGAAGATTCCAGAAGGTCATCATGGAAAAGGATGGAGAGCTCGCATCTGAAGAAGCATGCTCCCATGGAGGACCACTTGGACACATGGCAAGCAATCTACAACTTCAGAAAGGCATGGTGGTGCTTGATAAGGCTATATATATGAGCGCCCGGTAGAAGAAAAAAATATATACATATAGACAGATATAGACTGAGAATTGAAGAGAGGCGAAGCCATGCAGGAATACTGTGAGAGCTCCATAGGTTGGGTTTAGAGGATCTGTAGGAGTATGTTGTATCAAGGGGATGGGTTTGAACAATTTTTCTTTGTACTATGAAGGGCCTAAGTCCAGTTCCGATGCATGACATTGGTCTGCACTATCATATGGATCTGTGATTGCCCCAGTTAATGTAATGTGGTTATCAACATGCTTAATATGAATATATGTGTGGTTCCATTTCTACTTACATCTGTATGGATCAGGTTATATATATATTTTCATATGAGTGGGTGTAAACCCTTGTGTATTTCTTTTTTGTTATGATTCAGATCTATGTTCTGTAATGCTTTTCTTATATGAATGAACACATTGGTCTAGAAGTCCGTTCTGAGCTCTAAGATGAATGTATGGTTCCTTTCCAATCTATTCACTTAAGTTTCTGTCATAAATAATGCATTCTCACACAACTCACATAAAGGAGGGACTCGGTGCCCGTGCATGCCTCAGGTGAGTGCCCAACACCCGCTGGGTGATAGGCCAACGCGCATGGGATTTCCTTGTTCTTTGAGAGGGCATAAAAATGACTACACCTGTAAATCTTATAGTAACTAGACACATTTTTTCTTATTGCATGTTGTAATAATGGGCATCGGCTTAAACAATGGTCCACGTGACATATCTCACAATCCAATAACAAGGAGCACACTCATTTATGAGGGAAACTATCTTTATTATACCCCTTTACTTCACAATTTGTACACTAAATCCAGTTATGTGTCTCATTCACTGAATTAGCAAATAATTTCTCCAATTGTTTCACCATTGCTGCAATTTAAGCTTCCAAGAACAAGTTTACTCCTATGTCCACACTTCCTACCACCTTAGTTTGCAAAGCTACTTCAAGTGCTTCATGTGAATATGTGTAAGTTTTATGCAAAAATGTCCTTCTGAAAGGCATGATTAGTCCTCCAACGAACCATTGTGCATGTTGGCTTGCATGGATGTCATAAGATAACTTAGACAGGTGAGCATCATATTCCTGAACATTTTCAGTAGTGCCCTACTTAATGTATTTAAGCATGATTATGCTTTTCTGCTCGAACTCGAGGATATAAAATTCCTTTAAGAAAGCATCTCGCAGCGTTGTATAATACACACAATTCTGATCAGGATCAAAGTTTATGTACCAGTTGTGCATGCATCCCTACAACGTAGTTACAAACTAGCTTACCTTGTGCTTTGGAGATGTAATCCCCTTTACATGCTATAGAATCTCACAAATATGCACGTGATCAGCTGCATCTTCAATGCCTCTATACTCTGGGAGATGGAGAGACATCTCCATGTAAATGTTTTGAGGTTGGTGAGGACCTTTCCCACCAGATCTAGAGCCTATATTTCCACTGCCTCCAGATCCACCAGATCCTTTAGCACCCGAGCCTCCTGATCCTCCTAATCCACCCCCTCAAGTAGGTAATGGACTAGAAGATGCACTGCCCTATGTTCTGACAGTTGTGTTAAATTGAATGCCCACAGTCTGTGAAGTTGCACTACTTCAAGATATGATGCCTAGGTTCTGCGTGCCTACATTCTATGTTGACAATGTGCCAAAAAAGATACCTCCAACAGGTCCTCCAAATAAAGTAGATGATGATTACGTCATAAATGAATAAGCTCCTTGATTAAATCCTGAACTTGACTCCAAATTAACTCTATCTACTACAACTTTGTTGCTCACACTAGCTTGTTATTTACCAAATGTCATGGAAATAGGAAAACCAAGAACAAAGGCTAGGTCACTAGGTAGATTTAGATGTGTTCCTGCGGTCCATGTCATCTCTACCAGGGTGCTCTCATTTGAGGTTGAAGAGGTTTCCCTACCATGCTTTCCCAAATGGGGGAGATCCAGATGCTCTAGCTCCACATCTTCTACATGAGATATGAATCCTTCACGAGACATCTCTCTCCATAATGCCATTGATTATGAAACTTCTTGTTGCTTCTCTAAATCCCTCTCATGCGCCTGGTTGAACTTAAGCCACCTTTCTTCCCTTCATCTTTCTGCCGCTAGGTCTTCCATCCTTACCAAACCTGCTCCTTCCCCCGCGCATGGTGAGTTTTAATTAGCCATCAACTTTTGTTCTGAATCTAGGGTTACAATCACGATCTTGATTGCCAGTGGAATACTGCGCAAATACAATCCTCTAAGTTTGCGCAAAAACTGAAACTTAGCAACCTCTAGGAAAGAGTAAGTAAAAACTATGTACTCAAGAATATAGTTTTTCAAAACACCTCAGAACCAAACATCCACAGAGCAATTCCAAATCATATTTGCATCATATAAGGCTTATAATTCTTCATGTGTCCAAACAAGCATGAGAAACCTCCAATTCCTCTTAAATGCATAAGCACCCAACCACTCGTACAACTTTATAGGAAAGATAACAAAGAACGTCTCATACAATGTGTCATATAGATTCTGCTCAATCCACACACGTGCATTAAAATCAGGTCCAGTGTTGAATCTATGAGCATACTCTTGTTCTAGATCTACTAACCACTCATTAATACTAGCCAAGGTCAATCGGTATGTCTTCATCAAGCAACATCCTGAAAAACAGCTAAGAAAGAGGTCCCGACAATGGAACCAATGATGTAGCCTAGAATATACCCAAAAATCCCAAGGCGCGCTAGCACATCACTCAATCAGAACTGAGTGCTCACCCGAAGCATGCAAGGGTACCAGGTCCCTCTTTAGAGTTGCTTGTTTGGCATGATTGTGTATGTGTATGTTCAGATTTATAATAGTTAATCAAGTAAACCACAGTGTATGAACCAAATCTAGAACTAAACCATATGAAATATTGACTAAACAATTATTATAATGGGATTTACCATGGAAGAAGCATATTCAGTAACATATAACACAAATATTCAGCCAATATGATCCATTATATTAAATACTGGAAAACAAAGAAGCTTCATACATCATAGTAATGCCATCATGAGTCATGCGCGCTAACAAATCTGTAACATAACTCTACAATAATTGATATTGTCTAAACTGTGCAAATCAATACATACATACATACATACATACATACATACATACATACATACATATATATATATATATATATATGATATATATATATATAGGGATGGGGACTTTCCCTTCACCATCTATGCACCTTCAAAAATAGGCTACATGCTAATAATAGCCATGCACCTTTACAAGGGAATACAAAACATGCAAGTGCTAATAATAGATCTTCTATTAGTTAACTCCTAGAATAGATCCTATTATTAGACTAAGAATCTGCATGGTACTTGAACTAATGCAAAACCCAAAATAACCTTACGTGATCTGTAAGTTTCCACATGATCGTGTGTTCAACACTCTATCTCCAAAAATTTCCCAAATCTACCAAAGTGGCTAAGTCATGTGTATACTAGTCCTAGGCGCACATTATTCTGCTATAGTTCCACATCCTTCTATGTGCCATGTGTCCTCACACACAATCCTCATGTGCTTTCATACTTGAACTATCTTTCATCTTCTCAACAAAATTCTTGCACCATAATGCGTGAAAATACAACAAGCGCATTCTTAAGCCCAAAGGGCATAATCGTATAAGTAAAACTTCCCCATTCAGTGCTGAAAGTAGTCTTCTCCTGGTCTTCCTTCGTAATCCTTACTTGGAGATAACCTGAGAATCCATCTATAAAAGAATAGATCTCCCACCCTACTACACCTTCCAAGATCTCTTCAGTAAATGGGGTTGGAAAATGATATATGACACATGCAACATTTAAATCTCTATAGTCTACACATACCCTTATCCTCCCATCCTTCTTAATACTAATAACCATTGGGATCACCCATTCAGATTCTTCAATTTCTTCAATGATTCCAGATTTTGTCATCTTATCAATCTCATCTTTGACCTTTATGCGCAAATTTGGATTCATCCTATAAGGTCTCTTCGTAATGAGGCGCGCACCTTCCTTTAGCTTAATCTGCATTTCTCCCAATAAGTGATGAACTCCTTTTAACTCATGGTATCCATGTGGGAAAAACTACTGGAAGTCACACAACAACTCAATATCTTTGAAAATTCCTGGTCCATCCAGTAATCTCTAATGGCATCTTCTTTTAGCTTTGCTTTTGTACCAATGTTGACCTTCTTCATTTTCAAGGGCTCATGGTAAGTGTGCGCTTGCTCATCTACACTCTCCAAGACTTTGCACGTACCTTACGTATCATTAACATCCAATTTTTCTACTTCCTCATCATTTACAAGGTACACGAACTTTCCCTTTTCCTTTTCCAGGAAGACGCACCCAAACTGTATCTCCTCCATTTCTCCTTCATCGAAGTGCGACTCTAAGCTAGGTTCCCCTAGAAAATCTAGGATTCTGTCTTCAGCCATAGCACAATCTCCCAGAGTAAGGCACTTGACTACCTGCAACGCCTCATTCACCAATGGCTTAGGACTTATATACTCCAAAGTTTGAATAATATCCGCCATCAACTCTTGTCAATTTCCTATCTGACAACATAGCTGTAGACACCAAAATTGGGTCACACTCCCCTTAGTCCTTTGTCAAATAACCAGCCCAATCATACTCATCTAACCATGGCCCCTTCCACCCCCCATCACCATTAATTTAATTAATTTAATTAAATTAATATATATATATATATATATCCTCACAATATTTAATATCTAATTACCCTAATTTCTACCCCACCACCTCACCTAGACACCTCATCCAGCTACCTCACCCTAGACCTATTCTTGGCATGTTTCCATAACTAACTAAAACCTAATCTTACTTGCCTTAATAAGCTAAGATTTGGTCCAACCCTATAATCAATGCCTAAAATCTCCCTAACCACCTTCCTGATCACAAAAAACGTAACGTCCGTTCCAAATCTGTGGATCAGGGAACGAACTTGAGATAAAAGAGGCGAGATCTACCAATTTTGGTAAACCTAGGGAATCCTGCCTTAACCAACGCTAGTCACCCTAAACCAACGCCAGTCACCCTAAACCGACGCTAGTCAACCTAGAACCATCGTCAGTTACCTTTTATTCACCTAAACAACCTTGTTTTTGGGTTGGCACATTCTGAGAGCAAGAAAGGAGATCAGAGTTGCATGCAAGCGAGAAAAACATAATTTTACACATCCAGACATCCATAACCATTACCAAGATCAATCATAGAGCCATTTCATTCATGGGAGAACTCTAGGAAATCACCGCCTCAGTACCATACATGTATTCTCCGATTAACCACCTCCACCACTCATCCATTAGATCCTTAACACAGTAAGTATGGCCCTAGCCAGTAGAGTTTATTTCAGTTAGTAATCTTTATTACTCATGTTATTTATCTATTCTTTGCATGCTTATTGCTTCGTCATCCACTTTCCTGTGAACTCAAATATCCCTTCACCCATATCACTAAATCACCTATCCTCGCCTACTATATACTTCTTAGCATACCTAAGACATCTACAGACCTTCCCATTTACCCTTCCAAAATTTATTTGACCTCAGATCACCCCTACCATTTAATCTATTTGAGTTTCTTTTATCTCAACCATACTGACTCTGGTTACCCACAATTGTCATCAGTTTTCCTTAACCGGCATCAGTCACATTCAGCCAACGTCAATCTCTATGTTTTATACCTTGACCAAGAACGTACCCAAAAATCACCATACCAGTTGACCTAAATAACCCAGAATCAAACCCTGATCAGTCCCAATACCTTGATAGACACCTCACCTCTCAAATCCAATTATAGCCTAGCTTGTTGTGATTAGATTAGCTTATTGTACTTGAATTAAATACATAAATTATATCAACTACAGTAGGAATTTGTTTATTTATCGCATTAACTTGTTTTAAACAGTGGATTAATAGCCATCTAGGAAGTATCACACTTCCCGGAACTAGAATATGCTAGGCAGTCCACTGTCATATATCATTTAACTATCTTTTGTGGTCTTGTTTTCTATTACAGTTAGTTCCTCCTAGCCAAAATGAAGCTCTCACATTCAGTTGTGGATCAAGAAATTAGAACGCATGCAACAACCATCAACCGACCAACATTTAATAGGTATTCCTCCTTATCCTTTTACCCTTATCTATTTCGTCACTTCAAAATCATAAAGAAAATGGTGAAACATTTTGGCACGCTCAATGGGACCCATCAAGGGTTCTTTTGCATTTATCCATTCCTAGGTGAAATTTGTGTGTTTTTTTCCCTTTGAAAAGCTTCCACATTAATTTTCTTCTTTGGAATCATTCTCCTTCTTTCTATTGTTTGAAAACAATCGTATTTTTGGTGCTTTAAAAAGAACATATCTTCATTTCTTTTGCATTACATTAGTGAAAGAGCATCCCTCTTCTTGTTCATCACTTGCTACATCAAATATTACACTTCGATTTGGGTTTAAAACACTTGCATTGCATTTTTGTTTGTTACATTGTTAGCTCACATTAAAACTGAGGGCAACCTATATGCTGGAAGTCATGCCCAGCTGATGGGTGACACAAAGAATCATAGAAAGCACATTTCTCTCTCTCTCTCTCTCTCTCTCTCTCTCTCTCTCTCTCTCTCTCTCTCTGTGTCTTACCAAACTTGCACAAAATAAAAATATATACATCTTTCTAAAACAACATCTTACCCAGGAACATCTGTCAGTGATCACATGATCCGATTGGAAGGTACTCCCCACCTCGTTGCCTTTGTTGAGTCATCATCTCAAAGGACAGCCTGCCCCCATCATAACATACCTGAAACCTCTCCTTTTAGATATCCTCCTTCATAGGAAGCCTTCCTCACCAGAAATTCTATTCTAAATACACATAATCATTCCTAAATAGCATAAGCTAAACAAACATAAGAAAATCATTGTTAGGATCGTGCTTTTTCTTAGCGTTCTTCTTGACTTGCGTTTTGAATTTTGGGAAAATGACAGAGCATGGAACCTTTCGTGTCTTTACGAGAGGAAATTACGAGGTACAATACCCCCATTATCTCAATGGGGTTTGGATCTTGTTGATGAGATCAACCCCCATTCTTCACAACGCCACCAATGGATCATAACTGCTACTGAATATTACACTAAATGGGTACAAGTCATTCCCCTCATCTCCACCAAAGCCAAGAAAATATGTGAATTTATTGATGTAACCATCACATCATTTTTCGTTTTGGTGTCCCTCACCGCATTATCATTAATAATGGAAAACAATTCAAAAACAAAACCCTATGCAAATTATGTGATTCTTTTGGCATCCAACTTAGCTTCTCATCACCTTATTAGCCACAAACCAATGGTCAAGCCGAATCAACAAATAAAACCTTGAACAAAATTCTTATGAAGGTAGTCAACAATATTGGGAAGGATTGGCATACGCACATTCCTTTCACCCTATGGGCTTACAGTACTAGTATTCGTACTTCGACTATACCACCCCCTTTTTATGGTCTATAGTACTGAGGTTGTCTTACCTCTCGAAGTCTAGATTTTGTCTCTTTGCATCTCGTTGCAAGACATGATCAATGACGATGACTTTCACCAGGATCATTTGGTGCAACTGGAATTATTAGATGAGCGTCGTCTCAATGCTCTTGACCATCTCCAAATCTACCAAAAACGTATCAAACGTGCCTATGAAAAATGTGTGCATGAACGAACCTTTTAAGTCGATGACCTCGTCCTAAAGGAAAATCAACATGTAACCAAAGAGGAGAAAACTAAATGGGGCAAATTTTCTCCTAATTGGCTTGGACCCTATATTGTTACCCATGCCTATGGATCAGGTGCTTATTGTTTGTCTTCACTCGAAGGTAAACCCGAACCTGAGCCCCTTAATGCCTTACATCTTTGACCATTTAATTGTTGATATCAAGTCCTATATCACTTTCTGTCATTTGGTTGCTTGTCCCTTGAGTGTTTTTCACCTTCCATATTACCCATCTTAAGGATCCAAGACTAAACAAGAATCATGTGATTACCCGTCACCTTTTAGCCTTGTCTTCAATATGAGTACCATGACTCTGCTCATAGCATGATTCTCATGGATACTTTTTCATCTTCTTCAAGACGGAATCCCATGGTCATTCATCACTCGAAACCACCTCTTTCATAGTTACTCTTTGTGTACTACGATCTTGTCTTCTAAAACAAGAACCTAATCTTCCTCTATAGTCTCATCCATGACTTAAACATCTAAAAACAAAAAAGGGATATAACTTGAGTCAAACTTCCAGCAAAAGATGACTCCCTCAAAAGGGACATCTCGTCATTATATTTTACCACTATCAATAGACTGCTCCCTTGAAGGACAACTATATCAAGTCATTACACAAATGTAATAAATATTCAGAAGCTTCCCGCATTGATCAGCTTCACGAAGACCTCAAGGAGATAATGCACCCATCCTATATAGACTTCCCACATCGATCAGTTTAAAATAAAAAGAGAGATGAAATTTTCATCGTGGACTTGCTTATTTTGGATACTGGGTTTCTCATTTCGGAATTCATGTCGTCATATACTAAGTTACGCTAAAACCTCCCATTCTCACCTCCTTGTCTTTTTCACCTTAATTCCTCGTCACTTAAGGGACTCACCATAACCTAGACCCAGAACATTGTTCGTGACCTATGAACTCATGTGCTCGATATACCTTGTGACACTGTTACCCATGTTGTTTGACCTAATGACCTTATTTTGCCTATTGTCATACCATTTATCCTGACCTTACCTTTGGTGTACCAGAACATACCTAAATGTTCCTGCACCTGACCTGTGAAGTCTTCTGCACCATATCCTATACCTTGGATACCAAAATCACCTCAACCTTGTTTGGATAAACGTATCAACCTTTGACGATGTAGAGTTTGCATGCTTTTCAACCTAGTATCGTGTCGTAATCTATATGTGTGCGTACATTCAACTGTTGTTACCTTTGACCTTGGCCCATTATCTGGATTACCCAATTGCATCTTTACCCAATTGCCTCTAGTGTCCATCTTCCTCTTCCTCACATCCACCTTTTATCAAACCACTCACCGATTCTATCTTCTACCACATCAGTTCCTAGTTTGAGGGGGATCACCCTCACCCACACATGGGGTAACCACATCTTATTTTTGTCAACATCGCTTACCAATACAAGCTACACAACAAAAAGGGGCAAAATGTAGACACCAAAATTGGGTCACTCTCCTCTTGGTCCTTTGTCAAATAACCAGCTCAATCATACTCATCTAGCCATGGCCCCTTCCACCCCACATCACCATTAATTTAATTAATTTAATTAATATATATATATATATATATATATATCCTCACAATATTTAATATCTAATTACCCTAATTTCTACCCCACCACCTCACCTAGCCACCTCACCTAGACACCCCATCCAGCCACCTCACCCTAGACCTATTCTTAACATGTTTCCATAACTAACTAAGACCTAATCTTACTTGTCGTAATGAGCTAAGATTTGGTCCAACCCTAAAATCAATGCCTAAAATCTCCCTAACCACCTTCCCACTCATAAAAAGTGTAACGTTCATTCCAAATCCACGGATTAGGGAACAAACTTGAGATAAAAGAGGTGAGATCTTCCAATTTTAGTAAACCTAGGGAATCCCACCTTAACCAACGCCGGTCACCCTAAACCGATGATGGTCAACCCAAAACTGTTGTCGGTTACCTTTTATTCACCTAAATAACCTTGTTTTTGGGTTGGCACATTCTGAGAGCAAGAAAGGAGATCAGAGTTGCATGCAAGCGAGACAAGCATCCTTTTACGCATTCAGACATCCAAAACCATTACCAGGATCAATCATAGATCCATTGCATTCATGGGAGAACTCCGGGAAATCACTGCCTCAGTACCATACACGTATTCTCTGATTAACCACGTCCACCACTCATCCATCAGATCCTTAACACAGTAAGTATGGCCCTAGCCAATAGAGTTTATTTTAGTTAGTAATCTTTATTACTCCTGTTATTTATCTATTCTTTGCATGCTTATTGCTTTGTCACCTACTTTCCTGTGAACTCAAATATCCCTTCACCCATATCACCAAATCATCTATCCTCGCCTACTATATACTTCTTAGCATACCTAAGACATCTACAGACCTTCCCATTCACCCTTCCAAACTTTATTTGACCTCAGATCACCCCTGCCATTTAATCTATTTGAGTTTCTTCTATCACGACCATACCAACTCTGGTTACCCACAATCGTCATCAGTTTTCCTCAATTGGCATCAGTCACATTCAACCGACGTTGGTCTCTATGTTTTATACCTTGACCAAGAACAGACCCAACAATCACCATACCAGTTGACCTAGATAACCCAGAATCAAACCCTAATCAGTCCCAATACCTTAACAGACACCTCACCTCTCAGATCCAAGTATAGCCTATCTTGTTGTGATTGGATTAGCTTATTATACTCAAATTAAATACCTAAATTATATCAACTACAGTAGGTTTTGTTTATTTCTCACATTAACTTGTTTTAAACAATGGATTGATAGCCATCTAGGAAGTATCACACTTCCCGGAACTAGCATACACTAGGTAGTCCACTATCATATATCATTTAACTATCTTTTTGTGTTTTTTTTTTCTATTATAGGTAGTTACTCCTAGCCAAAAGGAACCTCTCACATTCAGCTATGGATCAAGAAGTCAGAATGCAAACAACAACCATCAATCGACCAACATTTAACAGGTATTCCTCCTTGGCCTTTTACCCTTATTTGTTTCGTCACTTGAAAATCGTAAAGAAAACGGTGAAACAATAGCTTCGAATGGATATATCATGTGCACGCACAACCCTGGAAGGTGGAATAGAACTTATACACCCATAGTGAGGGAGGTAAGGCTTCTGGGACTACCATCCAGGCTCTCTCACATTCTTGGATGTGAAATGAGGTAGATTCCTTCCCATAATAGTCACATATTTTAGAGGGTGTATTGCTCTGGATAAACCTAATAGAGAATGCGATGATTCTCACTTCACACCATTCTTAGAATATTATCTTGATGAGCCACCCACCAATGTGCTGCTGTTGTGCGTAAGGTATAAGTTAGCATATTCCTCCTCTCTACTTGACATGTCCACTAGATATTCTATCGTGTGCATAGAAAGACATCAAGTTTACCTTCTTTAGTGTAACTTGATATATGTTTTCCTCCCAGGCATCTTAACTGAGTGTGCACAAGCAACTCGAGTTACATATTTCCCTTTAATTATTTTCTAACCAACTCATAGGTCCCGTGTGCCCAATTGTCAGCATGTAACACTAGTTTTATTACTCATAGATTGAGCATATTCCCATTGAATGAATCCTTCTCTTGATGGATGAATAACCTTAGGGACTCTAATGGTGTGCACATAGATTCTATCTAGGTCCTCTTCTCCTAAATGCTCTACATAAGGTGCAGACCTCCCATCTATTAGTGGAATAATGATACGCTCCTCTTTGTTCTCAAAACTTATGTATCCTTTGTTAAAGCACAATTCAACATTATTTGCATAACACCAGGGGCGTCCAAGTAATGCTGAAAAGTTATCTACCTGGGAAAGCACTAAGACTTAAAAATCCCTAGTAAACTTAGCCCCTTGAATGGTTATGGAAGCATCCTTCAAGACTTCGATGGGCATAACCTTTGTCCTATTTTCAATATACAACACATTTGAATATGGCTATAATGGAGGTCTTCCCATCCGATTCCAAGCATCTAAAGTAAGGACACTGACCTCTACACCCATATCAATTAATATGTTTCTCAGGATCCATACATCAACAACCACATTGATCGTAATTTCCTTGTCATAATCAAGACTGTGAGGGGGCAGATAAGCATGAAATACCTACCTCTCGTGCTAATCTCCCACATGTGGTACCTTTTCTCTTAACCACTCTCATAACAGAGGAATACTGTTCTCTTGACGCAACATCGTACATACTTATCTGACCTCATCCATGTGCTTTTGAGGGACCTAACCATTCTTCATATCTTATAACTTTCGTGATTGCTCCTTCAAACATTAAATCTCTCCTTCCAGGCTCCTAATCACTTCCATGATCTATTGGTAGACCTCTTTCTAATGGGTAGGATTAGGATATTCCCCATGTAAAACTTCTTCTCTTGTAATGAGTGGCCTTTACTTCAGGACATCCCTAGCATGTGCAACCTTAGCTCGTTTTGTTACTAAAATAGGTTCTAACTCGAGGTTAAGCACTACCCTAGACATCCATAGCGGGTCAGTTCTCTTCACTCTAACCATCCATGTGCCTTTGTCCTTCTTCTGGTTCTGGATCATGTGGTCATACAATTTAGGGCACTCCTCATACTTGTGCTTCTTTCTGCACCTTGAGCACTATAGCAAACCTAGACATTTGCGCTTTGATTGTTCAATAGATCCATAATTGTAACAAATCCCACAGGGGAAGTCACCACTTTTTCTACGAACGCTACGACCTTTGAATCCTCCGCGAAAACCTCTTCCATGACCCCAGCCATCTGCACACCCTTCATACTGATGACCTTCACCCTTAGAAATGCTCCCAATGTCGATCTAGCGCACACCAATATCAATGGCATCATGAATTTGGTCTATCAGCCAGTAGTCCTTTGTATCGTGAGTAGTGGATGTGTAAATCTTACAATAAGAAGACACATTCTTACAGAGCACGCGCTGTAACAATAGGAATCTACTTGGATCATGATCCCCATGACAGATTTCACAATCTAATGACATGGTGCACACTGACCTTCAAGGGAAACTATCCTTTGTGTGTCCTTCCACTTCATAATATGTGCACTAAAGTCCACTGCGTGTTTCATGAGTTGAATTCGTAGATAATTTTTCAATTTGCTTTGTCATGGTAGTAATTTGTGCTTCTAAAAATGGGCTTACCCAAGTGTTAATGCTTTTGACAGCTTCAATGTACAAAGAAGCCTCCAAGGCCTCGTGCAGATCTGTGAAAGTATTACGGGAGAATGCTCATCTAAAAGGCATTATCAATCCTCCAACAAACCACTGATCATGATGCGAGGGATGGATATCATAAGATAGCTTTAACAAGAGAGTCTTAAAGCATGCATCATACTCTTGCACACTCTCTACCATACTCTGTTGAATCTCCTTGAGCACACTGATGCTCTTCTACTCAAATTCAAGAATGTGGAATTCTACCAAAAAGGCATCATGCAACATGGTATAATCCACCACCTTCTGATGTCGGTCATACTTCCGGTACCATCTATGCACACGCCCATATAATGTGGTTATAAATTGATTTTCCTTCCGCTCTAGGGTAGTGATACCCTTAGTGTGCCATAGCATTTCATACTTATGTACACTCTATGTAGCATCCTCAACACCTTTGTAATCAGAGTAAATGCAAATACATCTCATAAAACACCTGCTGAGGTGGTTGAGGTCTTTGAACACCCAGGTCCCAAAACCTTGGTTCCATCTTACTATTTCCTCCACCACTAGCACCACTAGATCCACTAGCACCTATCCCTTTGGATCCACTGGATCCTCTCCCTATAACAAGGTAAAGGGCATGAAGTAGTTCCAATCTACATCCCCACCATTGTGCTCAATCTACGTGCCAATAGTCTGTGACGTTGAACCACTTCCAGAATGTGATACCCAAACTTTGTGTACCCACACCCTTGTCCAAATGACGTACCTGGACAGGATTCCACCAAACACCAGAAATGTATGTGTGTCCATAGATGGATGTAATGTAAAATGATATCTACCTGATGTTGTTTGCTTACCAATGCAACCCAAATTAGAAATACTTGTCTCAGAAATTGGGAAACTAAGTGTAAGGGTTTAGTCACATGGTGAGTTTAGATACACGCCTATGATTCTTCTCCTTTCTTCATACGATAAGATCTCATCAGAAGTTGAGGGGGTTCTTCTATCATGCTTTCCAAGATGGGGTAGCACATACTGCTCAGGTTCCACATCCTCCGCGTGAACCTCAAATCCTTCCTGCAACGTCTGCCTCCATAATTCCATCGATCCTGTAAATTTGATCATTTGTCTTATCAATTCCCTCTCTCGCGCTTCATTATACTTGATCCATCTCTCCTCTCTCTCTACTTCTATTGTAGGATCCGCCATCTCTCACCACACCAGCTCCCGTGCCCCGCGCCTAGTGGGAATTTAGCTAGCTATAGGAAATGCTTCCAAACTCATAGTGATGATCAGGATCTTGATGGCTAACGGTATAACATGCAAGAAAGATCCTCTTGGTTTGAGTAAGAACTCGAACTCAACAACCTCTAGGCAAGATTATGTAAAAACCACGTAGTCTAACGTATAGCTAGTCAACACACCACTCCACCAACGATCAACAACATGAGTATAGATCATATCAACATCATGAAGTTGTTGATAATCTTCATGGGTCCAAACATGAGGCCGATAATATCAACTCTTCCTCAATGCATACATGTCGAAAACCATTCATATAGTTCTACTGGAAAACTAGACAAAAGAACGTCTCATAAAGCTCATGATACAGATGCTCCTCTACCCATTTACATGCATCAAAACTCAGTTCTAGTGTTGAATCACTTGTGCAAACTCATCCTCCGTGTTCTTAAGACAAGTCTCGATGTTGTCCACGGTCAAGCGTTATGTCATCACACACCATTCTTACAACATCTTCAAAAGAGGTCCCAACAACGGAACGAAAATGTAGTCACCTTTCCCTACTCCCTTTAAACCCCAAGCGCGCCGACACATCACCCAACCTTGATTGAGTGCTCACCTGAGGCGTGCGAAGGTGCCAAGCCCCTCCTTTATGTGAGCCTTGTAAGAATGCTTCACCATTAATGGAGGAATGTTTACAGAAACAGAAACACATGTATTCATTCTAGCACAGAAGTGAAGAAACTAGATCTTAAACATAGATGCACCATAATGTAAAAGTAAACACTACAACATCACAAAGAAATCATATATGAACCATGAGCAATATGAAGAACACTAGGGTTTAGACCCATAACCAGAGATATTCATAACAATCCATCATATTAATTGATTCACAATTATTTACAATAGCCATATTATATCAAAAGAGTCATGGAAGACCAAATACATCATGAAATAACATCCTAGTCCTACAGAATGGCTCTGCTCAAAGGGTTCATATCCATGCTCTCTCCTATGCACCCAAAATATCCCTTGCCTTGCATCACACATCTTCTTCCTCTTGCATCATCTCTCATTTCCTCGCATCCCTTCACATCCCCATACACACCTTCACCTACGCCTCTTATGTTGGACCTAAGAACATTCTTAAATAGAGTGAAATCTCTCCTCCACCACCTCAAGATTACTCATGAGAAGGCTGCATGCCAAGAGGGATCATGCTCAACCATACTCGAATGCCTATGCTCAGCTTGCTAAAGCTATGATTAATTTCCACTTTACAACTCCTTAAGCACAATGATTAACCCTTGATTATTCCCTAGAATGGTTCTTTCCTTGGGGCCGGAAGTCTTCATGCACTAACCTTATCCACTTATCATGCCTACCCACATCCTCACATGTTTTCCATGCAACACCATATTCCATAATGCGGCTAAGTCTCAAAACCCTCCTCGATGTCTGCGTGCCAACCTCCATGTGTTCCATGTTTACTCAAGCCCTTCACTCAAACTGCTCAAGTTTTTAACTTGTTCAAGCTTGCACTTAGTTCTCCCTGCGCGCTCTTCGTCACACGCCTTCTTCCTATCTTGCCTTTCGCGCACGTTCATCCTTTGCTTCGAGACTTAGTCATTTCTGGGCTCAAGAATCTTAAAAAGAGCATAGCTCAAATTATTGTCAAGACATTAACGCTCGGGGCAGTCTTGTCCACTTCTAAGCGTTTATGTTAAGACGTTTTTCAAATCTTTGTTCTCTAGACAAAGTACATACAACTTGGATCTAACATATTGCATCAATATTCCAACCCAAAATCAATCTAGACAACTAGATACAAGCTAAGCCACTCGTATTCTCTCATTACTTGCACTTGCTTGCTATTACATGTTAGATCTTTTGTATTCCTAATATATTCTGATTAATCTCAATTCTCTGACTTAAGATTTAAATTTTGTTAAATCAGTTGCAGAATATACGAATAACTAGAACATAGGAAAATAAAATAATAATAAAATATTAGAGATAATTAGAGTTTTCAAGATAATACCTAGTTTGTCACAAATTTGGAGAAAATCATCAAAAATAGGAAGTGGAAGACATGTGCAAGAGGCGAGATGAACAAAATCCAAAAGTTACAAATCGAATGAAGATCCTTTTCTTAGAAGCCAAATTCATACAAGCTCGAAAATGATAGAGCTAAAATCGTAGTGGAAATAATTACTTATTATAAATGCAAACCTGATTGTGTGAACTAGATCTTCTACTCATGGGCTTCACAAACCTTTGGCCTCTAAGTTTACATAATGCGTAAAGAGAACAAATGTGTTTTAGTGTTAAACTAGAGAAAATTTGAGCTACCTTGATATTTATTAGGCCCCTCAAGTACTAAAGAACCTGTGGCAATCAACATATGAGTACAATGCATTCAATGAATAGTCATGTGTAGTGCAAGTGTCCCAACCCTTATCTTTTCAACGAATGCAAACTACTACTAAACACTATATGCTTGAACAATGCATTTGGCAATAGGGTTACTTTTAAAATAGATAGATTCATTGTTTTACAACTCCACTGTGATTTCTTACTTATGTGCCCGTGTCTCTCTCATCATGTTCTAAATAAATATAATGCACTTTTGTGTAGACTTTTTGAGTTCAAATGAGAACCCTACTTATGTGCATGGACATACATTGAGTAAGAAACACCTATGAAAAGGACCAAAACTTTGGGTGAATCAAAATGAGGGTTAAAAAGGTCCATGAAGAAAAGTCACACTTATATGGCCATGACGAAAATCCATAAACGTGACAACACCACCCAACTTAAATCAATAATCAATAATCAATAATCAATAAACATGCAAATACACTTAACTAGTCCCATAACACAATTAGGTGTCTACATACAATTAACATCATCTTTACATAAGTCTTTACCTCGTGACATCTTGACATGACTTTAAAAAAAAAAAGAGAATCGCACAAATCCCACCCACAAAAGTGATAATGGTTTTTTAAAGCCCTTTTAAAAGTAAAGTAAAATGATTTGATTGCCACATATTTTTAAAGTAAAAGGAAAATGATTCGATATCTATAAAATGCACCTAAAATAGGGTGGAATCATAATAACAGTAAATAATGATAAGGACAATACATATCTGTTAAGTAGCCGGTGAATCGTTATCCGCCACTACGATTCAAACCGCATACCTTACTCGCTAAGTCTGTTGTGCATATATATATTTGGAGTTAACTGCATCCCTAAACTCAACGCAACCAATGCTTGTCGCCGCCGGAAACAAATCATGGGGTGCTCAAAAAAGATGAAAAGTGACAATGGCGAACACCCACAAAGTCAATTTTCAGAGGAGCTACAGTTTCACTCCAAAACCAATAATTTCGGTACAATTTTCCCTTTTTCTTTTTTGGGTTTTTTCTGTTCTTGATTTTTATCAGACCAACCAAAAGTTATGGTGCTCCTTAAACATGTATCTTCTTTACCCATTTTCTTGCTTTTTAAGTTTTTTGTTTTTGATGGTAGTAACATCATGTTTTGATATCGATAGAATTTGGGTTTAAGTATTTTATGTCAAATTTTTTTAATAAAATTTTGTACCATCAAATTGAATCATGAATTGTATTTATTTGGATTGCAGATTTAATCCCTGTAATTCCAAATGATATTACAATGGGTCCTGTCATGGCTTACGTACCCTGGTACATGAAACCCCTGTTGATGGTCTTGAATAAATCTTGGGCTTCCGTTCTCAAGAATCCCTTCTATACAACGCCTCAATATAAACCCAATGCTCTAAAAAATTCAGTCATTTTCTATGCCCATTCCCAGATTGGCAATGCCAACACCCTTGTTCTGTACATATATCAAGAGGGTATACTTAGAAAGCTTCCTCTTCCTCCCTACATTCCCGCTCAATCATATAATTTCACCAGGTTTTTTGTCACAGACCAATGTGTATATGCTCTCACTCCTTGTTCTGATGAAGACAAAGATCTCTACGATGTCAACATGCTTGATTTAGGGGGAGGGGTAACCAAGTGGCAAACTCTTCCTCAATTGCCAGATATTGGCGAGTGCATTTATATTTCTAGTTTTATCAGTGATGATGGAAGCTCTACCCATGACTATATATGGATGTGTGGTGATAGTATTAAGGGTGTTACTGAGGAATGTATATATCTGTCCATGGGGTCTGGTGTTATTATGGATGATGCTGATGAGTGGTCTGCCTGGGAGCTGCATAAAATCGCACGCGAGGGTCGATGTAAAAGTATTCCTCCTCCTCCTGCTCCGCCCATGGTAAAAAGTGAAAAGCATCCTCCGGAATACCTTGACATATATAGTACTGATCAGTCGAGACCGAGGCATCTCTACAAGCTGTTTACAGTAGCTGAATACTGTTTACAGCTCGACCAACAACATATCATCGAGCCTACAATTGAGCCTGGCTGTCTATTGTTATTTAAAGATGACTATAAAGGAGTCATAACTGGAGTGCATAGTATCCGCAAGGAGGTTAATAGTGATGGAAGAATCAAGTTTGTCTTGTACAAAAAAGACCTTCGAAATGCAGAGAAGCTCGAGGGAGATGAACTGAATAAATTCTTTGGGTCTTGGAGGACTTTTCTTCCCAATTGGAGAGTTTTTCTTCCAGAGCAAATAAGTGCTGCAAAATTTATGGCCGATTTGTCACAGACAATGGACGGATGGCAGCAGCAGTTTAGCTTGCTTTCAAGTGAGGAAGATTGTTTAGTTCTGAATGAGAAGTCTATTATAAAAGTAGCACAACAAGGCACCATATACATCTATGCTTATATTGCAACGAAATGTACAAATATGTATTTGCAGGGCGAGGTACAAATACCAAGTTTTTAGCATCATAGCTCTCTGCTCTGAGAGAGTTTTAAATATATTGTCCTTTTAAATATGTCAGTAAAAAGATACGTTAATGAATCTTAAACCCTTCTTTTCCTGAAAATGGTTTTAAAAAACCCTCACAAGCATTCAATGATGTTCAGCACGGTCCTATGTTGTTTATTGTTATGGTCTAGTTATGGTTTTTGCTGGTATGAAAATATTGTAGTGCAGTGGGACCACTTATAATATTGCTGTAATACCTGTTTTTGTTTGAAGTTTGAACTAATATATTTTCAGCTTTGAGAAGATCATCAAGCCAGTGGGCGATGGTCTGGCGGTAACATGCAGTGATTGCTGTTATGATGACCTGGTTTGAAGCCTGCAAAAAGCCATTAGGCGGGCTAGTGATGATGTGGGGTGCAAGTGCCAATAACTCTGAGTTGAGTAGGTTTTCACTTGAGCCACCCAAAAAGAATCCAGAAGATTCTAAATGTGATGGAGCTTCTTCCCCAAGATAGTGCATCCTTTTCTGGCATCTCCTGTTGTCACTGGGTTGAGTCCGATTTACCCCTCCATAAAAGGCTTTCAAAAGAACATCATAAAAATTTGAGTTGGCAAGTAAATTCCATTTCCCAATTACATTAAACAACAATCAGTAGTTTACAACACAAAACATTGTTAACTACAGAAATTTTTCTGCAAGCTATACACATAAATATACTACTGTAATGTTTTTCTGGTATATAAATTAGTATTGCTTGATTTATCACAACCGCAGTCAAAGGGTTGAAATGTAAATAGGTATAAATTCAAACAATATATAAGGTAACTGCTAAAGAATCCCCTTGTGGAATTTGACAACAGGCTATATAGACCAAATCCATGTCTTGCTGGGCGGTGACCTGAAATGCTCCTTTTACCTTATAATGTTTATGGCCCATGGTTATTGAGAAATGCTATGGTTTTTCATTTTCATGCAATGGCTGAAATCAAGGCAGCAACTTTTGTTCAGAGCATTTTATATGGTGGATCTCAAATGTGGAAAAAACAGTCCAATAAATACATACAATAAGTTCCAAAAAAATTATAGTAAACTACATCAATAAAAAGGCACTGCTTTTAAAGACCAGCAACAATATAAAAACCCAGAGCTACCAAAGATTTTTTTAACGCTTCTACCAAAAAGATCACATTTTTAAGGCGTCTCTTCCAAGTCCCTGAATTGTCCATGCCCTCACCAAAATCTATAGGCGACATGTCCCCAGGTAATACTGCATTTTTTTTTTTTGCAATGAATAAAAAAGTGGAAAAATACAGCAAATCTTTCTAAAACCACTGGATTTGGTAACCTTCGCCAAATTGATATCATGACTAGCCATGGGAAAATTGACATTAGTTGGACAGTCGATTTGACAGGTTTTTGCAAGATTGTTTGGGTGCACGTGTGCTGGGTATACAAGGTACGGGTACGAGGTACCTGGAGCATATGAAATTGAGGGCAATGTACCTGGTACCCTAGGGTGCTATAGTTGTCCTTGGGGAGCATTTGTGTTTTCAGTGCAGCTGCATCTCCGGTGCAGCCCAAAATAGCAACGAGTATGAGGTTTGAGATCTATTTTGTACAAAATAGCAACAGATAAATAAAATTAAATATCTCATCAAGTGAGAGTTTTTGCATATTGCTGACGCTGTATAAGAACGCATTTTTGTCAGGTGTGCTGCTGGAAGAGTTTCTCCTCCACTTGGCCCCCGTTCTCAGGAACAGGGGAACCTGCCGAGAGGTGTCCATATGGCTGAGCGGAGAACAACGGCTTTCACCAAGAGTATTCCCTGGAGACTCTAACCTTAAATGGCGGGGTTGGTATCATTAGCTACGATCACCAACTGGTTTATGTTGCTCGGTATCTTTCGCAGGGAGGAGCTTCCGAGACCAAGTCGCACTGTTAGTCGTACTATCAGACTTGAAACTGATATCGAGGGGTGATTCCCGAAGACTGCACTTGCACCTGGCCATCATGAACAAGGAGCTCTTCAGTTCGGGACAACTAGGAAAAAAACTTTTAAAATCTGAAGCGATATTTATCAATTATAAAAGAATGAACAGTCTTATGCCGTGCTGCTATGGTTTGTTTTTAGGTCTTTTTCATTGAAAGGACAAGCAGTTTGACAAATGTTAGCTTTAAGAGTCCCTTAATACACATCTTACAAGAAGTTTGGCGAGTTTAAACGTAAAATAATTATGGCCTAATACAGTAAAAGTACCATTTGGATAAAAATTTGGACCTTTGGCTTGTATATTAAATATACAAGGTGAATAGCAAGGTTAAAAGCAAACGCTCCCATATTTTTTAGATGCATCATGCAATATGAAATCCTTGTTAATGAGTAATGCTTCTAGATTTCTTCTTCTATGCTTGTTGGAATTATTGTGCTACAATTGAGAGCTATTATAAGGGCAGATATATATTTCTCAAATTTGTACTGCAGGATGAACATAGAAACTATGCAATTTTTTTATTAAGCCATGGTCCATAACTATCATGTGGTTTTTTGTTTGTAAATCTGGACTTTAGATTGTGTTCTCTTAACCTGAGTATGAGTATTATGTTGGCAATGCCGCACTTTACTAACAACTAGTTTCATTTTGTGAAAGGTCATGTATTGTACTTTAATCTTGAAAGGCTATGGATTGTATTATGAAGATTAAAGAGCTTATACAAATGCAAAACCAGGCTATATGGCTTAAACCCATTTAGAGGGCATAGTATCAGATTATGCAGCTATAGGACCATGGACTCTAATTGCACGATCCCTTATTCCTTCTTGGTCTGTGTAATGTAGATTCCATGTTTAAGATTGATTTTGATTTGTTGTCGAAAGGTTATATAAATGCAATGTAGGTATTTAATGTCAGGGTGTATTTAGAATCATGTTTGTCACTTCTAAGTTGTGATTGTTGAGTTAATTTCCAACTGATGTGTTTTATGAGAATTCAAGTCCTTTACCAACATTTATAAATAATGCAATGAATAAATAGAACTATAACTTGGGTCATGAAATTATGATTACCAATAATTTATATGTATTTCAACGGAAATCTACTCTAAACCTCACTCCTTTTCCAAGGCAAATACCTACAAGGTCAAATATTAGAAGAGCCACAATTACAATCTACAAGTGTGACTTGGGTCATCACATTATGATTATCAGTAATATATAAATTATAAATCATAAATCAAACTATGACTCGAGGCATTACATTATGATTATCAGTAAAACCTTCTTTGCCAAGTCTGACTCAACATAGAGCTTAAAAACCTTACTTAAAGGCAAATTCCCACAAGGTCAAACTTCAAAAGAACCACAATTACAATCTAAAGGCACATGCAACAGTATATTTTTTTGGTACATCATTTGGACCTTCTCTACTCTTTTTGTGCTAATTTCATCATTTTTTAAAAAACTCTTTCCGTTAATGATATAAAAATTATACACAAAATTACAAATTTAGGGTACATAACCATCTAAAATTAATACTAGTGTAAGATGTCTAAAAATGATTGAAAGTATTGGGTGATGTGACAGAGGGCATTGCAACCCATTGTATAAAACAAAAATCAAAACCATTCCAAAGAGCCTTAAAACAATCCTCATAACCATAAAACATAATATAATAGATAAACATCCTTAAAAAAACATTAACCATCTAATTATTAATATTTCTTGATTGCAAAGACATAAATTCATATTTGTTTATTATGTATTCAAATATGTTTAAATGTTGATTGTGAGTTTGAAAAACACAATGGTCTTTGGAAATTCAATAAATGTTCATTACAAACATAAATAGAATCTACTAAGTATTTTCAATGGTGCATTTATTATGTATTAAAATGTGTTTAAATATTTATTATGAGACTAAAGAACATAATTATTTTGGAATTTCAATAAATATTCATCACAAATAGAAATAGAATATCCTAAGTGCTTTCATTATAGGACTACAACCTAAGGTGTTTGAGGATTGTAGACACCTAATTTTTTTCACTCCATTAATCATTTAATTCCTCACCCCATCAAATTATTTATAACACAAAATCCATAGAAAATTAAATTGATGTTAATCAATTAATAACCTCCATTATCACCTAATCAAATCCTACACCTCACTTTTTCACACACTCTCCACATCTCCTACCACATCAATTCTCCACACCTCCTACCACATCAATTCTCCACAATCCCCTACTATCACAATAAAATATTGTGATTTATCCTCATGTTTCTCATCATCGCAATAAAATATTGTGATTTATCTTCATGTCTCCACTTTTTCACACACTCTCCACATCTCCTACCACATCAATTCTCCACACCTCCTACCACATCAATTCTCCACAATCCCCTACTATCACAATAAAATATTGTGATTTATCCTCATGTTTCTCATCATCGCAATAAAATATTGTGATTTATCTTCATGTCTCCCATCCTTATGACCCCTCCACCATCAAATTAAATATTTTGATTTATCCTCCATGTCTCTTACCATCAGCTTTAAAAATTCTAATTTAATTCTAACCATTTGTCTACCAACCCCCCACTTTCAAAGTGCTTGCACTATTCAACTACTATTATGCATCACTATTCATCCATTGTCTACAAATCTTGATTAATTAAGTTCCCTTAATTAATCCCATTTTGAAAACCTATAAATATAGCCTTCCTCCCCCTCCTAAAGACATAAATCATGAGCTAAATGGGCCTCCATTATGCTCCTTTATTTTCCAAGTTCTTTGTGTTGAAGTTCCCTCATTTAAAGTCCTTGTAATTTCCTATGAGCCCATAATCCTGTTGTTCTCAAGCCTCTTCCTCTTCCATTGGATAGAGCAAAGCAAGGTTGTTGGACCAATTGTGCATCGAAGGCTTGCCACATTGGAGCACTTACATCATCGCCATCCTCGGGTGCATCCAAATCAATAGCTTGGTCTGAGGTGTATAATGAAGGTTGAAAGGTGATATTGTTATGTTTACACAAGTTTCTCTTTCATGTTATTTCTCTACTTTTGTTCTACACATTTTGGCCCACTCAGTGGGAAGAACTACCTTCGTTCATTAACATTTATTGGTCTTGCAGGGTCTCTTGTCTAGTGTTTGTGTTTGCAGGTCTTATGAAGGCCATCTTGAAATTTCGTGATGATTCTCATAGTCAACTTTTAATACGTGTGTTTTTGGGCTCCCAAACCAATTTCGCTGCGTCCAGAATGCCAGAAAACCATAGGAACACCTATGAACACAACTACTATTTGTGATTGCAAATTTAGCCTTTTTTTGGAGCTGTATCATTATTTGATTTTGGATATAGTTTGCAACCTACTAATTTTCTTGATTAAAATTAGCTTCGTTTAACCCATTGTAGTGTCATTTTACAGGGTCATGGTCATATTTGCTTTGGGTTCTTGCAGAGTTTCATTAAGCTTTTGTCCAACCAACTCAACCTTCCACCCAGCCAACTCGGCGATGCACACAACCAACTCGGCTCTCAACCCCTATTCCACTCTACCTAGCTAGCTTAGCTCATAACTCTCCCTCTGGCTTGACTTTTCCCTAAGCTCCATCCCACCTTGCTTACTCCAATCATTCTATGCCCTTAACCAGCTCGTCTCTGCCCCCAAGCTCTATCTTATATCCTATACCCTATCATCTCACTTGCCCACTACCCAAATCACTTCTGAACTTGTTCTCATGTTCTTCCCTACAATTCACTCTGCCCCCATGCTCTACATCCTTGAATCTCATGCATCGAGTTACTGCAATGAGCTGTGACTTGGTGAGTTCTTATTTGGCATTGGCTCTTTGTATTTGTTGACTTTTTGAGCTTGACCTTACTCTAAATTGCCTCTGCATCAACCTGCTTGATATGGCTTTGGGTCTAATTCAAATCAAAATATACCAAGTGTTAAACAAGGTTTTGGACTCGACTCACATCCCTCGGTAGGGAGATTGTTGATTCAACAACATTAACACATCGGCTCGCCTTTCATTTGCAAACACAATACAAGCCTGACTTGGCCTCGCATTTCAAAAGCCCACTCCTACAAAGTGGTTATCACGTTCACCCGCACTTCTGCCTCTACACCACTATGTATTAGGAACCCTGTGTCTCGAGCTCCACCCTTGGGCCACCATGTTCACCTACACTATCGCCTAGCCTACCAGCTACAAGCGTTGTCGAGTTCCAGCCCATCCGTTGTCGAGTTTGCAGTCATTGTCGCGTCTATCAAAACCCCAACCAAAAACCACCTAACCATTGTCGACTGACCACTGAGCCCACAGCTAATCACCATCGACTCGCCACCCAAACTCCACTGGATCACCACCAAGCCCACACCACCTCACTGCCAACTCACCAATTCAAAACCTACCCCAACTCACTCCTAACCTGATTTGGTCACCCTCACCAACTCGATTCCTAACCCAACTACCAACCAACCCAACCGTGACCCGACTCACCCCTCCCCCAACTCAACTTGCCCCTAACCTGACTCACCTAACACCCCACTCAACCCAACTCACCCAACTCAATCCTAACCCGACTTGACCCCAACTCTTCACCTCATCCCCCTTTTTCTCCCCAACTTTGTCATTGTACCTTGATATTTATTTTCTTAGTTTAAACTCGCTTTGTTTATTTTTTGAATTCTAAATAGCTTTACTTAATTTTCATATCTTAGAATCAAATTATTTTATTTAGATACATAGATTTCAATATTAGAATGATATGTTTAACATTCATCTCGTCAATTTGTCATTCTAAATTCAGTTAGTAATGATTGACAACTCTAGATATACAACCTTGTTTCATACTAGCACGATTGCATATTTTGGTTTAAGATCTTAACCTTTCATCATAATACTATTCGAGTTTCTGTTTTCGGCTTTAACTGGGATTGATTTTCAATCATTTTAGAAAATTGGATCACAATAAATCAATTTTGTAAGACCGACTTATATTTGTTTTGTTTAAAGGATAAGATTTTAGATTAGACATTATTTAATATTTATAACCAATTTAGAATTATTTAGGTTTGTCTTCTAAGACTAACTTTGTTGTCTTTTATTTGATTTCATTATGTATGATTTCATAGCTTCATTGATTTGTTGTCGTCTTTCACTAAAACTTTCATTATTTACCGGTAAAAGTCGCAAACAATCGATCACTCGTGTCATCTTTCACTTTTCCCAGTACCACTCACAACATGCTTCCTGGAAACCCTTCTCACAAATGCAGCTCTTATTATTCCCCAAACATTTCCAAGACTAAGTCCCCATTACAATTTTACTTGTCAATCGCTGAAGACCATTATTTCTCCCGCATGACCAATCTAGGTTACGCACAAGCACAAAGATGACCTTTTGAACCATTCATTTCGCAACCTAACATTGTCCCTTAGCTCCGTGATGTTTATTGTGGGTTAGTCTATCATTCCAATCTCGCTTTGCCAATTGTTGTCGCTTAATTGAACACATTAACTGAACAACCCAACATTGTTGACTAATACTGGCGTGACCGAGACAAGACAACCCATGACATTACCAATGATAATTGTGAATAGCATATCGTGACTTCAACCGTTGTATGAGATTTGTGACTTGTCCTCACCTGTTTATTCTGAAACTAAAAACACATTGCTTAGTTTGTTTCAAGCATCAAACTGCATGTTTCCCATGACCATTTCAGGTGCAAACAACATACAAAGATTACCATTTGAACCCAATCTCGAGCCTCGAGTTATGCTACTTAGTCTCTGAATCATTGTAGCACAGCACAATTAAATGCCCTCAATCAACACCTAGACACTACCAAACATTACTGGATTTCCCGTGAACAACCTAGACGACAAGCTTGAATTGTGACATCCGTTTAGTGTATATTTTCATTTCCTTTCACCTTAGTCGTGGTTGAATTTTTCTTACTAATTTATGTTCGTGTTGCAGATTTTTTATTTTCTCTAACTTGCATTTCTGCAACTTGCTCAAGCATTTGGTTTAAGTCACAATTTGATGCTTTGCCACAACCTTGTGTGTCTAATATTCCTGAAGAAAAACTAAAAATAAAATAAAAACAAATAACCCCGCTCTGCAAGTTTCGGGTATAAGTTATTTATTTTACGCATTATTGTTTATTGTATTTTGGTACTAGTTAGATTTCCAAATTTGTATTTACTTTCTTTGTTGTGCACATCATGAATCACAATATTTTTCACGGTGTTCGATATTTGTGATGCCTCCAAGTCACGCTTACGGGTAAAGCTGTCGTGATTGACCTACTGCATCCACCGCCTAATACAATGGCAACAATAACGTCTGGGCATCGTCCCTACAAATTGTCAGGGAGTTATAAGGACACACATACACTTCCATTCCTTCCATTTCCCCACCACCTCAATCATTGATCAGGTGAGTCCCTTTCTCGTACAACATAGGTTCCACATACCACTCTGCTCTCACGCACATCAACACTTCTCTCACATATAGATGCACATATCAAGAGGGAGATCTTCTTTCACGTACTGAAAAATATATCAGAAGGACACATATATATATAGAGGTTTGGTATATCAGTCTAGCAGTATATAAAAAGATGCATCTTTTTAGAGTGATAAGAGCCCTCTCATTCACTTCCACAACATGTTGCATTTGCATTATGGTGTAAATACTTAACTATTTATGTACTGTGTTAATTTGTTTTTGTTTTTGTTTTGTTAAACCCCAAAAACATAAAAAATCAAATGCAACAAAAACCAAAGCACAATCACAAAAATCATGGCACCCAAAACCAAGGTTTTCTCAAAGCAAGATGATGAAGGAGAAGACCTTTTCAACAATCCACTTAGTCATCTTATCGACATGTCTAAAATGCACAATGATGATAATAATCTGGCCAATCAAAGTGATTACACTAATCTTGAAATGCTCATAGGCCTAGACCACACACGAATAGATAACTTTATTTATCAAAATTGTCCCTTTCAATTAACACACCCCCTTACCATGACCCCTTCCACACATTATTATTAATCTAATTATCAATATTAGATTAATTACCACCTCACCCCTCCACCTCACCTTGGACCCATTCCAAGGGCATTTAACTAACTAAGACTAGGTCATCACTCCTAACATTGAGTCATCACTTCACTTAACTAACTAAGACTCTTTCTAAACCTAATATTTATTGCTAACCACTTCTTCCATCAATTCCCCACATGTTTAAATGTGAACCAAGACTCCTAGCCCACAATCAAATCTTGACCCACGCCAAAAAGGGAAGAAACAAGCTATTTTGAGTAAATTGGACTATTTCTCCCTAACCGACGTTGGTTATTCCTCAGTCGGCGCCAGTCAAGGAACCGCCATCAGTTCCTTTAAATAAGGATTTCCAACTCTTTCCCCAGGTTCTTCCTTTGGTTGGATTTTTGGATTATTCATTTAGCATTCTTGCATTCAATTGAGCATCTGACGATCAAACACAACACCAGAGCATCTAAGTTCTTCACCAGCAACCAACCTCTTGCTCCATAGCCTTGGATCATTCATAGGGAAGCACTCAGGATTCATTTCCATGGTACTGGATCTAGACCCATTTCTCTTACAAATGCCCACCAACCACCGCATCTACCAATTTCCAGGTCTTCAGATAAGTATCTTAACCAGGTTGTTAGTTCTTAACTTTGGTTTTAGATCTCTTATTTTCTTCTGTTGTACTGCTTCTTTCTCACCCAAATACCATCCATCACCCATCTACCCAATACCCTACCAACCTGAACCTCTCTGCCTTTCCAATCACCTCTCTCACCCTTGTTGAGTCTTCACCCAAATCCTAACACCCTACCTAAGCCTTTTCAACACTTTGTGTAATCACAGAGAGCCTAAATCAACCTCTTTTCACCTTTGGCACCCAATTTCCCCTACCGTGATCTGTTAGCCAACCGATATCGGCTAAAACCAGTGACCGGCATCGGTTCCCCAACCGGCATCGGTCTCTGTGTCTGGCATTCTCCCTCAGACTAGTGAGCTAATTTACCTACCCAAAACCTCTCAAAACCTCCCACAACCTCACCCAAACCTTCATAACACCCTCTGTTACACCTACAGACCTTAACAACCCACCACCTACTTTAAATTTAATCTTGTATTCACTATTTAGATTAGATTTAATTTACTATGCTTGTGTGAGATACCTAAATTATACAACTACAGTAGGACTCTCTATTTCATGTTCTTATCAACATTTAATTTGTTTTAAACATGGATTGACAGCCTTCTAGGAAGTACCCCACTTCCCAGATCTAGCTCCCACTAGGAAATCCACCAACTGATGCTTTTAATTCTATCTTGTGGTCTTGTGTTTCTTTTCAGGTAGTCCTTCCCAGACAAAAAAGAGTGCTCTCAATCATCCTGGTCTTCAAAGGTGCAAAACCTCTTCATGACCTCTAGGTATTCCTCATGTACCCAACCTCTTACCTTAAACATTTTTCTTATACATACGATTCTTATTGGTGAAACATTTTGGCATGCTCAGTGGGACCCTCATCATTGTGGGTTCTTTTATATTCATATAGGATTGTGTTTTGTGCTTGTTTCCTTTCTAAATATTCACTAAATCTCTCTTTTGGTAATATTCTCTTTCTTCTATTTTCTCTAAAGGAAACACTTCATTTAGTGCAAATTAAAACAAACCCTTCTTTATTTCCTCTTGCTTGCATTAGTGAAAGACATACTCTCTTCCTATTCATTATTGCTCTCATCCAATTTCATTTTTCAATTTGGGCTTAAAACTATTGCATTGCATCCTTGTATTCTTCAATTTAGTTCACATAGTCTAAATAACAATCAAATATAATGGAGGTCATGACCGGTTGAGGATTGGGTAATTAAGCATAGTTCACTATTACACACACTTCTTTTATAAAGAAATCAAACAAAAAAAAACTTCTTAAACATTCCCCAAAACCCAGGAAGAAGTTATCAAGGATTTAACAACCTGTTGATAGTGGGCCTGACTAGTGTTCTTTCCAAATTGTCATATCAGAGCTTGGACCTCACGTACTGAAAGGTATATCGAGGACTCCCCCACCAAAACAATCCTGAAACCATCCATAGTTGGATTTTAGGTACCTTGCATCCATTCCCTTCTATATATTCATAGTCAGTCTTAAGGCTTAAGCCATCACAACACTAAAATATGATTCCTAGGATAATGTGTTTGTTAGTTTTTGCTTGTGGATTTTTTGAATTTCTTTCTTGTCTTCTACTATTTGAGGTGTGAGTTCATACTTCATCAATTTTCTTTATTTTTCACACTTAGTCATCACAACCAGTTAATTTTGGTTCTTTGAGTGTGTTAGATTAGATTTTCTATACACAGCCTCTTTCTTGACTTCTTTTGACCAAATCTAACTCAAAAATTTCAAATTTCTTCATTTTCATAGTAACCGACATCAGTTACCTTCCTAATGACATCAGTTCAACAACTGATATTGGTCCTTTCATCCAACTGACACCGGTTCACTGACCAATATCGGTCTCTGTGTTTTTGATTTTCTATAAAAAACAACAAGCTATTTTCACCTACCAAATTCTTTCAAAAATTTATTTCTGAGTTTCTGTCACTTTTACAGAACCCAGAGTACCTATTTTCCACCTTTCATATGGTTTGGACTCACCAACAGGTGTGAGATCTTACTTTTCACATGAGTTGTATACCATTACCTACTACCCCCTCACCACCTTCTATTTCTTCACCAATGGATCCTAATGCACCTATGATCATACCCGAGGGTGATGAGGAATTCACTTGATTCCTTGATCATAAGACTAAGGCCTTAGAAAATTACCATGCTAATTCTTCCACCCATGACTCATCATGTCAGCCTCTTTATGGAATTCCTACTTCTATGCCCCCCATTTATACCACGTCTTCTATATCAAAAAATGCTAATGTAGCTACCTAAACTACTCTAGCATCGACCAACTGCATCTCACAATCGCCTACTTCACAAGTGACCTCTACACCTTCGACGTCTGCCATCCCCCCTAGACATCTGCCATACCCTTAACCACATTCCCATCTCTCTTATAGAGGTCCCTTCATCATCAGTACCTTATGTACCTATGTCTATGCAGCCACCAGTTTCATCAACATCTTCCACCCCCCTTTCAAAGTTTTGGTGGTTTCTATTCCCCAAACTCTTCCACCTGTCTCTACAAGGATCTTTTCACAAGGTCCTCCCACCTACACCTTACCTCAGACACATCCTATTACCTCCACTTCATATTCAGGGAATCATCCCTCCTCTTATACCACTGCCTACATACCTATATCTCAATTTGCTTACGCGACACCACCACATACTAGTATACGTTTTACAACATATCCATCTTATCAAGCCCCGTATACCTCAGGGGGCATCCCTCAATCAAATCCTACTACAGATCACATCAAAATGATGATGGAAAAAATGTAGATGCTCGAGGCCTCTGTTTCCAGATCTCTTAACATCTTAACCTATGATGATATTTATAATGAACCCATCCACCCCTCCATACCTATTCATCCCTATCCCGTGCACAATGGGATTTACCCAAATTCAACTGTTTTAATAGTAAGGAGGACCCCCAAGCATACACTTACATTTCATTCAAACATGTTTTTATTTGATAGGCCATGACAATGCCTTACTCCTCCATACTTTTCCCATGTCTCTATCGGGACCCACTTTAGATTGGTACAGTGATTTTCCCAGGAACTCGGTCTTTTCCTTCAACCAATTAGCCCAGACCTTCCTTGATCACTTTTCAATCAATATCTCTAAGAAGGTCTCTATGACATATTTATATTCTATTTGCCAATATGATGATGAGTCTATCGTTGATTTCGTCATGTGGTGGGAGGGGCACTAATCAATCAGCTCTCCTTTTCTCTACCTATAGTCTGAAACTTATAGAATTGTTTACTAGGGCATGTGCCAGACACATTTCCCCAACTCTTCAAGTTCAAACATTTTGTATATTTGATGAGGCTTTCACGATGGCTCAGGAAGCTTGAAATCCATGCCCTTGAAAGAAGAGAAACTTAAACTTGCGTAACAAGAACATGTTGCCTTCAAATCCAATGACTCTTCTTCTAAACCACCTAACAACTATTCCAAGTACCCAAAGGATTTTTGCCAACGTGGTGGTTCTAAAAGCTAGCCTCCTCATCCATCTAATCAACCCAAACCTCTTGCCAATCTCTCGCCTATTCAAAATTTTCAATACAAATATGAACAGAGGAGTTACACTCCCATCGGAGAGCTATATTCTTCTATGTTGGAAAAGTTATTGAAGGCTTAGAGCCATCACTCTTCCTCCTATCAAACCAAAACTATTTTTGAACCTTCTTGCCCCACACCAACTTGGTATAAAGAGAATGATTTTTGTAATTACCACTGCACGTGAGAGGCCATAGTGATGGAAATTAAAAAACTTTCAAAAACATTGTCCAAGGAATGTTAGATAATGGTGATCTCATCCTTAAAAATCCTAATGTGCTTGCTAATGAAAACTTGGATTTTTTATAAAAACATTTCCTAACCATGCCCCCTCATCAAATCATGCTGGTGAGACATCTAAAGAAGAAACCAATGTCCATGTGGTTCATGCAATCTTCACTACCAGTGTCTGATCCTTCTATCAAGTAGGTCATCCTCTAGCATCTATTGAGGAAATTCTCATGTGGACTCCCCTACTCATAGAGGAGACCACCTTACCAGTTCCTTTAGCCATATAGGAGGAACCCTTTACTCACAGAGGAACCCAATTCCTTTATTTTCCCATAAAGGAACCCATCATTATCAACTTCTATGCCCATACAAGATCCTACTACCACTCATGTTACCTTCTCCTTCAACCTACAGAGGAGTCAGCCTTACCTACATCACCCACCTTTCCTTATCATCAACTCGTAGAGGATATAACCTTGTCTACTTCACCCACTTTTCCTCCTCCTCTACCTGTAGAGGATTCAATCTTATCTACCCTCTCTATTTGTGATACCTCGCTAAAATACCTCACAAATTCCATTACTCTTCTCACCTCACTCTTACCTACTAAATCTGAGGCCAATCCTTCCCTATCTCACAAACCTTGGGGCTCATCATAGGGGATTAGCACTCGCCCATCATCCTCTTCATCTAAACCAAAACCATTCTCTCGTTTAGTTGATTGCATGGAGTATGTCGATTGCTCTACCCTTTGGGGGCATCTCAGACTCCCAGTTTCCACCCAAATGCAAATGTTATCCCCGGATACCTCGACCATTTATCCCAAGTTATACAAAGAAACTAATACCATTGCACCTGAGCCTGTGATCCTATCCCCTTCTTCATTAGCACCCCTTTCAATTAGACCTTTGTCTGCACCGAAACCTAACACCACCTTAGATATCTTATCGGTGTCAAGTCTAGCACATCCCCATGTGAAGCTAGACTTGTCAACTTCATCCCCACTTGTCACAAAATATATTCCAACACCTGAAAGGAAGACCCAACCTTTTAGGGCTTGTACCCCGGTATCTCCCACACCTTCTCACTCACCTTCACCTTTGTAGTCGATTTTAGGCCTACATCCTTACACCTTGGTTAACTTGCCCCTTCACCAAGGAAAATCTAAAGTGTGATAACCTATACCCTCGCCTTCACCTCTTGTTCTACCCACACCTTCTTCACTAGCTATCAAGGTTCTAAGTTGATGTTCAGGGCATCCAGTGTGATTGCACAACATTGAAACCTCTCTCCAAGTGTGGGACTTGCAAGATGAGAGAGGAATCTCTAGATTAGAGGCTGGTTCCTCAAACTCCTCTGATTAGATCTATTATTTGCACAACTGCAGAGGTTCAGATCCTAATTTTATCCTAATTTGCAAGGAGACAGGGATAAGAAATGTAAAAATTGAAACTAAACTGATAAAGGTGATACACCAAAGGAGTGGTGAGCACTTCTTGCTCATGCAAATTGACACAAATCAGAAATTATAACATAAAACATCATGCACAGGTTGATAAGCTGTAATCAAGGGTTTGAAATGAAGCAAACAACACATACAAAGGACTGAAAGCATTCACAGAGCCTGCATTGTGATTTTCAACATCAAAATCCTTGTATTCCAACACCAAAGAGGTAAAAAAAACCTGTTACAATCCCTGGAAGGTCTAATACTTGCCAAAATCACTTGTTGAAAGTGAAAACAGAAGCTTGCTGTGCAAAAAAAGTGTTCCCCTTTGAAAAATGAGCCAAATCTGGCTTTTACAGTGCATGGGTCGAGCCCAGGAGAGAGAAAACATGAAAAAACATGGGAGCCATTCCTCATTGACCAAAATGCATTAAAAACAGCATGGGTGACCTGACAGACCCATCCCCTGACATTTTTGACCATGCTGGAGAAGAATGCAACCCATTTTGCATTAAAATTGGTTGTTGAAACGTCAGTTCTGTCCATGGGTGCGTACCAGAAGTGTTTTTTGATTTTCTCCCTCCAAACTGAACCAAAATTCAAAATTGACCATGGAATATTGTAGAGAATTTCACCATCTTTCCATTGATATAAAGAACGTGAAAATCTGAGCTCTGGATCGAAAGTTATGGCCATTTGAAGATTTAGGGCAAAAACAGGCCAAAATCGGATCGGCGGGCAAAAAGTTTGAATTTTTACCCGTTTGGTCCTTGGAACATTTGGAAAAATTTCCCCACGCTCCACCACTCCAGGTGCCACATGGCAAATTGGGCCCCCTTCCTGACCACCTTCAGGTCGCTTGGTGTTTTTTCGCCCTTGGACACGTGGCAGCTTCCTGATTGGCTGCGGGCCTTGCAAGGGAAAATTTCCCACAAAAACTCCGCCGAGCCATAACTTGAAAAATACGTGGAGTTAGGAGGAAAACTTTACCTTTCTGGAAAGCTGAGAAAGAGCTCTATCCAATGGTGTCATTTCCAAAAGGTTTTGAGTGCATAAAAAGTAAAAATTTATGACTGAGGCACAATAAAAGGAAAGAATGAAAGGGAGTTAGCCACAAAATGAGCAGGGGGCACATTTGGATAACAATTTTGGCGACTCAGAGGGGTCATCTGCCTGCTGGATGAATGATCAGTAGCCTGAAGCAATCCATTGGGCATGGAGTCATGAGTAGTAGCCTGAAAACTGATCTGAACTTTGAAAACTTCCCTCTGAACCGCTTGAATCCCACTGGACATGGAGTTGTTCCCACCAAAATGCCATCAAAACGAACTGTGCAAGAGCGAAACCAGCAGCACCAAAACTATGTACAAACTGAAAATCATACATGCTCCAAATGGAACATGCAGAGTGTGCACAAGCACTTCTTCTACTGAAAGCAAACCTACCTACTCTACTCTAACTAGAAGCAAAGGTGAGCTAAACGAACCCTGCAACTGGTTGTGCAAAATAGCTTCCTTTCTTCAAAATTGGCAGCCATGCAAATGATTTGGAGCTGAGTATGGCTGATTGGATGAGTGGAAAATCAACAAGAAGCTGGTCTTCTACCCAAATTAGCAAGGTGTCAACTAAAAACAAATCCAATACCTCTTTTAGTTGCTCTGCATTTGGATTGGAGAGGTATGACAGCTGATCCTTGGAACTTTGCAGCTCATCCTCATGCTTAGAAGCAAGCATGACTGGTTGTGGCTTCTCCTTTGGCTCCAATGAAGCCAAATACCTGATTGGGCAAGGTCTGATCCATTGAGTATGCCCATAATTCTGATTTTCAACTCCAAGAATGGAGTTCTCTTGTAGACCTTGAATGGATGGTGTGGAAGCAATGGTAGAACCCTTCTGCCCTTTCTCTTCCTCCAATGAAGGACATGAAAGATTAAAATCTTCCAATCTTGGTTCCAAAGAGCTTCTATAAGATGCAGGCTGCTGCAAATGAATACTCTCCTCCATGACAGCAGGCTCTTGTGTTTGGAAGATGGATGATGAAAGAGAGAATGGTGGAAACTCAACCGGTTCTTCTTCATCAAAACAGTCCTCCAAATCAGACAGGTAAACTGCCTCATTGCTGTCCTGCTGCAAATGTTCAACCTCTCCCATGGCGTTCTCTTGATCTGCAACTTGATCACCATGGTTTCTTTCATCCTCCAGCATTGAGTTTGAGGGATCAAACTCTTCTTCAGTACTAGAACTTGAGAGAGATGAAGTAGAGAGAAGAACTGAAGGTTCTTCTATAACCTGCTTTGTGCTCAAAGCCTTTGGATCTGCACTTTTCTCCCCCATAGCTGGAATGTGCTCCTCTTCTTTTGGATTTGGAGCAGCTTCTCCTTCCTCTTGCTGTCCCTCATGACTGATTTTTGCAATTTGAATTGGATCAGCATTTCCTTCAAATAGGGTGCCAACATGGACACTATATTCTGAACAAATTGATTGCTGATCTGCAACTCCTTTTTGCTCTTCTTCTGCTGCAACAAAATTAGTCCTGACCACCATTTGTTCTTTAACTCCAACCTCTTCTGAAGGTTTCATCAGCAAAGGGATCTTCTTCATCCCAAATTTAAGAGCCCAACTCTTCAAAATTTGAATTTCTTCATCCTTGTTTGGCTTCTCTTTTTGTTGTCCTTCATGACTGATTTTTGCAATTTTTTGTGGTGGTGGAGGAGGTAAAACCTCTTGTTTCTTTGGAGGAGAGGGTGTTTCATTTAGCTCTTGTGGAGGGGATGACTGTTTGGAAGGGAAAAGGACAGAAGAATTGAGATGAGGTGGAAGACTAGGGGGTGGAGAAATGGATTCAACACTTGGGACAGCAGATGGAGAGTTTAAAACTTGACACTGCTGAGATAAAATAGATTGGGAAAGAGGAAAAGAAAAGGCATGAGATGGTGTGCTTACCCATTGACAAGGTTGCTGAATACTCCTCTCATACACCTCTATTCCTTCAATCCACTTTGCAAGCAATGGCAGCGTTGCAATCATGAAGTCAAGCTTCTCTTGAGGGCTGTAATGCCTTGGGAAAGGTCCCACCCATGGACAGGGTGCTCCACAACCGATTCCAAATGCTTTCATTTGTGCTTGAGCCCTGGATTGCACCATGTTTACCTCCATCTTTTGGATTTTCTCCAACAGACCAGCATCTTGCATCTGATTGTCTTCATTGTATGCACACCCTTGCTCTTGGAAAGCTCCATAGCCAAACTGATTTTGGCATTGCTGCTCATATGGGTATGTATGCTGATTTTGAATTTGTTCAAAATGCTGATTTGGAGGATTTAAAAAACATGTTGGAGGTGGGAAACATTGCTGTTGTTGTAAATGTGAGTTCCATGATGGAAATGAAGTCATGATTGCACAACTTCATGGAATGGAAAAGAATGAAAGAGATGGAAAGAATAATGGATGGAAATGGATGAAAAACAGGTCTGCAACTTCAGAAATGGGTTGTTGATCAGATGGAGTCGCCAGATGTGTTTGCAAGTGCCTCCAAAGGCTGAAATCTTCACAGGAACACACCAACCTGCAAAAGATGAAGTGGAAGACCTCTAAGGTCCCACCGGGCGTGCCAAAACTGTTGTTGCAAATCAGCAGCACCCCTGGATGCAAATCAAGGTTCTAAGTTGATGTTTAGGGCATCCAGTGTGATTGCACAACATTGAAACCTCTCTCCAAGTGTGGGACTTGCAAGATGAGAGAGGAATCTCCAGATTAGAGGCTGGTTCCTCAAACTCCTCTGATTAGATCTATTATTTGCACAACTGCAGAGGTTCAGATCCTAATTTTATCCTAATTTGCAAGGAGACAGGGATAAGAAATGTAAAAATTGAAACTAAACTGATAAAGGTGATACACCAAAGGAGTGGTGAGCACTTCTTGCTCATGAAAATTGACACAAATAAGAAATTGCAACATAAAACATCATGCACAGGTTGATAAGCTGTAATCAAGGGTTTGAAATGAAGCAAACAACACATACAAAGGACTGAAAGCATTCACAGAGCCTGCATTGTGATTTTCAACATCAAAATCCTTGTATTCCAACACCAAAGAGGCAGAAAAACCTGTTACAATCCCTGGAAGGTCTGATACTTGCCAAAATCACTTGTTGAAGGTGAAAACAGAAGCTTGCTGTGTAAAAAAAGTGTTCCCCCTTTGAAAAATGAGCCAAATCTGGCTTTTACAGTGCATGGGTCGAACCCAGGAGAGAGAAAACATGAAAAAATGTGGGAGCCATTCCTCATTGACCAAAATGCATTAAAAATAGCATGGGTGACCTGACAGACCCATCCCCTGACATTTTTGACCATGCTGGAGAAGAATGCGACCCATTTTGCATTAAAATTGGTTGTTGAAACGTCAGTTCTGTCCATGGGCGCATACCAGAAGCATTTTTTGATTTTCTCCCTCCAAACTGAACCAAAATTCAAAATTGACCATGGAATCTTGTAGAGAATTTCACCATCTTTCCATTGATATAAAGAACGTGAAAATCTGAGCTCTGGATCGAAAGTTATGGCCATTTGAAGATTTAGGGCAAAAACAGGCCAAAATCGGATCGGCGGGAAAAAAGTTTGAATTTTTACCTTTGGTCTTTGGAACATTTTTCAAATTTTTGACTCCGCCACTCTAGGTGCCACATGGCACGTTCTGATTGGGCCAGGCCCTTCCTGACCATTTTTTCCTTCGGGTCGGGTGTTTTTTCGCCCTTGGACACGTGGCAGCTCCTGATTGGCTGCGGGCTTCCAAGGGAAAATTTCCCACAAAAACTCCGCCGAGCCATAACTTGAAAAATACGTGGAGTTAGGAGGAAAACTTTACCTTTCTGGAAAGCTGAGAAAGAGCTCTATCCAATGGTGTCATTTCCAGAAGGTTTTGAGTGCCTAAAAAGTAAAAATTTATGACTGAGGCACAATAGAAGGAAAGAATGAAAGGGAGTTAGCCACAAAATGAGCAGGGGGCACATTTGGATAACCCTTCACCCAAACAAAATTTGACCTCTCATTGTAATCCTTTGGTGGGATCCTACTCTAACATCCTTGCTCAGTTATTAGAGACATTTTCTATATCAATTCCACCTATCAAGTCTTATGATCCTCTCAAACCTAAACCAGTAGGGTTTGATGACACAAAATTTTTGGGCATGATGTCGAGAGTTGTAAGGCTCTTAAAAACATTCTCCTTTAGCTTTACAATTTCGATGGTCTCTTCAAAGAAGATTATCTGTTGGAGGAGGATTCCATTATTTCTTCACCTGTCGCCAGAAAACCCTCTTTTCCTCTTCCTATCTTTGAAATTAACATGGTGCGTGTAGCCACTCGGTCACACCACATGAAAGAAAAAGGAAAGGAAAAGGTTGGTAATCCTTCTAGTTCTCCTTAACCTGCACCTCCCTCTAAGCTAACCATCCTTGGGACGACACCACCTACTTCTTCTAGGGTTACCCATTGTTCAATGATCAAACAAATTCACCAATCCTCATTGAATATGTCTTTATTTGACTTAATTAAAACCTTTGATTCTCATTGTCAGGCCCTCATTGAGGTACGACAATCCATCGAGGTTCCACCCAACGACTCTTCACCTATCGCCGCCCTCATTGCCCCTCATCATATTGCTTCCATTAATTTCTCCAAATCAGAGATCTCCCCTTCACATCCTGATAATCCAGATCCCACTCTTTTCATATTCGTTTACATCAATGATATTTGTGTTAAACGCATCATGATTGATGAGGGTGCCATCATCAACATCATCTCCTCTCATGCCTACGAATAAATGGGCATACCTGTTAATTGCATGTCTAACAATGTTGTTATGCTTCGATCCTTTAACGATGCCATGACCATTACCCTTGGCACCTTTTTCCTCCACATCCACGTGGGTCCCCAAACCATTCCCAAACTCTTCTATGTTATCGAAGGAGAGTTCCAGTATAACATATTGCTAGGTCATCCCTGGATTCGTACCTTTGCTTGTGTACCTTGTACCCTTCACCGTTGCCTCAAATTTGAATATGAAGGAGAAATTTACACCATTCAGGCATATCCCCCCCCTTCAAAACCTCCGATATGCTTTATCGTCCAAATGATGTCCTAATCCTAATTAAGAAAAGTACCACTTTTGTCGCTTCACCTTCCTCATCAAGCCCACTTATTGACCCTCCTATTCCGCCATCTACTGATGCCCCATCTTCTCAGGATTCAGATAACTCATCAATACCTGCTACCCAAGTACCAACCAAAGACCCTATTGTTGCAAATCAGCAGCACCCCTGGATGTTGATTAGATTTCTAGTTTGATCATCCTAAGCATCCAGTGTGATTGCACAACATTGAATCCTCCCCCCAAGTGTGGGACTTGTAAAAATGGGAGAGGAATCTCCAGAGTAGATGCTGGTTCCTCAAACTCCTCTGATCAGATATATCACTTACAAGTTGCAGAGGTTTATATTCCTAATTCCTACTCTAAATTCTAAAGGGATAGAGATAGAGAATGAAAATAAACTGAAACTAATGCTACTAGGTGATGCACCAAAGGAGTGGTGAGCATTTCTCACTTCTGCAGATTGACACAGTTCATAAAAATGCAAAAAAACTTCATGCACAAACTAATAACTGTAATGAGGAATCGAAAATTAGTCTAACAACACAAGCAGAGGATGGAAACTTAATCACAGGGCCTATATTGTTATTTTAACATCAAAAATCACTTGCATTACAACACCTGAGAGGCAAAACAGGTTGCAGTTTTGGAGAAGGTCTGATTTTCCACAAAGTCACCTTTTAGGTGAAAGAGGGAGCCTACAATACAAAAGAAAAAATGTTCCACCCTTTGAAAATGAGCCAAATCTAGCTTTTACAGTGCAAAGGACGAGCCCAGGAGAGAGAAACGAGGGAAAACATGGAAGTGATTCAACCATTGACCAAAATGCAATCAAAATAGCATGGGCGTCCTACAGACCCATCCCCTGACATTTGTTTGGCCATGCTGGGAGAGAATGCGAGCCATTCTTCATTAAAAACGGTGGTTGAAACGTCATTTCTGTCCATGACTACGTGCCAGAGGCATTTTTCAATTTTCTCTCTCTAGACTCCATAAAAATGCAAAAATGACCCCAGAATCTTGTAGAGAATTTCCCCAAATTTCCATTGATATAAAGAACGTGAAAAACCAAGCTCTGGATCAAAAGATATGGCCATTTGAAATTTTAGGGCAAAACAGGGCCAAATCGGGTTGGCGGGCAAAAATTTGAAATTTTTACCTTTTTTGCATTTGGGAAAATTTCCCAAAAAATCCCCGTGCTCCGCCTTTCCAAGTGCCACGTGGCACATTTTTATTGGGCGCGGACCCACCCTGCTCCATTTTCCTTTATTTCCGCTTTTGGAAAATTTTCTAAAATTTCCCCGCCGAGCCGATGAACTGAGGACACGTGGCACAACCTCATTGGATGCGGGTTTGCCCCTTCCAATTTTACTTGTGGGCTTTTCTTAATTTTTTGTGCCACCTGGACATGTGTCGAGATTCCATTGGCTCGCATTTAGGGGGCGGGCTTTTCCCTTTGAATTTTCCTTTGTTTTTTCCTTGGGAAAATTTCTCAAATTCTCCCCGCCTTCCGCCGGTCCGAGACACGTGGCCTGATTTCATTCGCCGCGGGTCCTCCGCAAGCATTTTCACTTTGGCAAAAAATCCCAATTTCCTTCCACCCTCCGCATCTCCGACCCCTGGGGACACGTGTCGAAACATGATTGATTGGCGGGGCAGCGGGCCCAAAACTCCTCCTTTGAAATTTGGCGAAACACTTCGCCAAAAATCCAACTTCTCCTCCGCACTCCAAAATTCCGGCTACATAACACACGTGGCACATTTTTATTGGGCGCGGGCCCATCCTTCAAAATTTTCCATGCACAACACTTAGTCAAATTTTGCAAATTCCTCCCCTGGACACGTGGTGTCATCTGATTCGTCGACGAGTTTGCGGGAAGAATCTTCTCTTTTGAAAATTCGCCAAAACACTTGGTAAAAAGCCAAGTTTTCCTCCACCCCCCGCCACCTCCTTGGACACGTGGTGGCTTCTCATTGGCTGCGGGCCTTTCAGGGGAAAATTTCCCACAAAAACTCCGCCCATCCATAACTTCAAAAATACATGGAGTTAGGAGGAAAACTTTACCTTTCTAGAAAGCTGAGAGAGAGCTCTATCGAATGGTGTCATTTTCAGAAAGTTTTGAGTGCTTGAAAAGAAAAATATTATGACTGAGACACAAGAGAGGGAAGAATGAAAGGAGTTAGCCACAAAATGAGCAAGGGGGCACATTTTGGATAACAATTTTGGCGACTCAAAGGGGTCATCTGCCTGTTGGATGAAGTTACCAGTTTCCTGAAGCAATCCATTGGGCATGGAATCATCAAATTCTCTGTTTGATCCCCCAACTGACTAGAACGTTGCAAGGAGGAAGATGGAGGGTGGAACATCATCTGATGGAGCAAGGCCTGCAAACACATTCCCAGGGACAACAAGCTTGTGCCAAAGCACTTAGGGAAAACAAACTAACCTACAGCAAAACAATGTGCACAAGCACTTAGAGGAATGGAAACCTAAGCTAATATATACAAGGTGGGCAATTTCCTTTTAATAGCAATGCTTTAGATGGATTCCATTGATTGGAATCTGCAGTTCCTTGCCATCCAATGAAGACAATTGGAAAGCATTGTTGTCCTTACACTTTGTGACCATGTATGGGCCACTCCAAATGGCATCAAATTTTGAATGCCTTCCCAGCTTTTCTCTATCTGCATCCCATTTTAACACTAGGTCTCCAACTTGGAAGGATCTATTCTTGGCCTTTCTATCAAAGGTCTTCTTTATCAAAGCCTGATCCTTCTCCATTGCTTGGGATGCCTGATTTCTGATTTCTTGGAGCTCCATCAATTATGTATATCTAACCTCCATGGGTTCAAACTCCAACAACTCCAGTTGTTTCATGAGTTCCAATGTTGGCAACTCAAGTGACATGGGCAAAATTGCCTCTCTACCATAAACAAGTTTAAATGGAGAGTTACCTGTAGATCTCTTGGGAGTTATCCTATCAGCCCATAAAGCTGATTTCAATTTAGTATGCCAAGACCTTTAATTTTCATCAAGAGTCCTCTTAATGATCTTCAACAAGTTCTTGTTTGTAGACTTAGCCTGGCCATTACCCTGAGGGTAAGAGTTTGATGAAGTACTTAGGTAGATCTCATTCTTGACAGCCCACTCAGTCACCTTGGATCCAATGAATGCCAACACATTATCTGATACTATTGTAGCTGGTATGCCAAACCTGGTTACTATTCCCTCATAGAAGTCTAGGATACTAGATTCATTTGCCTCCTTGAGTGTTGATGCTTCAGTCCACTTAGTGAAGTAATCTGTGGCTGTTAAAATCCACTTGTGCCCTTGGCTTGAATTGGGATTAATGACTCCAATGAAGTCTAAACCCCATTGCATGAATGGCTGGTCAACTGAAATTGGATGCAATGGAAGGGTAGCTAGTCTCTCTTTACCTGTGAAGAATGCACAATTCTTGCACCTCTTGATCCATGCGTAGCAATCACTAAAAATCTTGGGCCAATAATAACCAGCCCTCATGATCTTTAGAGATGTCACTCTTGGTGCAAAATGACCACCAGCTGGTCCACCATGGAATTCCTCCAACACCCTATGAATCTGGTTTGTACCAATGCATCTCAGCAGTACTCCATTCACATCCCTTTTGAACAAAACACCATCAACAAGGGCATATAGGACAACCTGCAATCTAAAGTGTCTTCTTTTGTTCTTGTTCATCTTCAGAGAGCATAGACCTATACTTAGAAAATGCATTATACCTTGGGTCCAGGAAGGAGTGGGGACACCATTATTTTCTTCTTGAGTGCTTCCTTGCTCATGGCTATCTTGCAATGCCAAAACATCCTCCTTCTCATTGCATGCTTCCTTTTGTTTGCTCAAAATCAGCTACTCACACAATCCTTTTCCTCTGACCAACTTGGTGACCTTGATCTCTATGTCATACTCCATGACACGAGTAATCCAACCTACTATCTTTTCATTCAAGTCTTTATTGAGGAGGAATTCTTTAACTCCCGCATGAGAAACCAACAATTGAACCTTGTTGCTTGAGACTAAATGCTTGAACTTCTTCAAGCTTCTGATTACTGCAAGAACATGCTTCTCAATGAAATAATATCTCACCTCATAGTCCTCCAGGATTTGGCTGAAGAAAGCAATTGGCTGCTCATCATTGTCCTTGTTTTTCTGTACCAAAATTGCAGAAATAGTATCATCGCCCCCAAATGCATAGAGGATGAAATCCTTGGAGAAATCCGGGTTAGTGAGAGTTGGTGCTTGAGAGATGGATTCTTTGATTGCTTCAAAACTTTCCTTTCCCTCTGTTGTCCATTTGAAAGCCATGATTTTCTTTAACATCTTGGTAATAGGTTTGACAAGGGCTGCAAAATTTGGGACAAACCTCCGAAAATTTTTTATCCTCCCCAAGAAACTTTGAAGGGCCTTCTTGTGGCTTGGCAATGGTAGTGCTCTTATGGCTTTAACTCTCTCTGGATCAATTGCAAATCCTTCTTTAGAGACAATGTGGCCAAGGAGCTTCCCTTTATGAGTAAAAAAATACATTTTTTAGGATTCAAGGATACTCCAAATCTTCTGCACCTTTGGAACACTTGTCTCAAATGAGAGAGGTGGTCTGCTGTATTTTTTGAAAAAACAGTGATATCATCAAGATATATCAACACTATGTTGTTAGTCAAACCTTTGAATGCCATGTCCATTGCTCTTTGGAAGGTAGCTCCAGCGTTGGACATCCCAAATGGCATTTTCCTGTACGAATAAGTTCCCCATTTGGTTGTAAAGGATGTCTTGAACTGATCCTCTTCCTTCACCATAATCTGATTATACCCTGAATAGCCATCAAGTAATGAAAACCTCTCGGAGCCAGCAATAACTTGTAAAATTTTCTCCATAGAAGGAAGTGGGTAATGGTCCTTGAGAGATGCTCTATTCAGATCTCTGAAGTCAACACACAATCTAATTTCCCTACTCTTCTTTCTAACTGGGACCAAGTTGGCAACCCAACTGGAATGCTTGATAGGGAATATGATTCTTGATTCTATCAACTTATTCAATTCTTTTCTCATGAGAGGCTCCATGTGGGGGTTGACTGGCCTTTGTTTTTGCCTGATGGGTTTAGTACTTGAATCCAACTGAATGGTGTGTTGAGATAACTTGGGATTGAAACCTTTCAAATCTTCATAGTTCCAAGCAAACACATCAAGGAATTCTTGAAAAAGCTATATGAACTCATACCTTTCTTGTTCAGTTGTCATCTTGCCAACTTGGAGTGATTTGCCTTCTTCCACCGAGATGGACACTGAATCTTCTCCCTTGACTTGGATGTTTTCTTTCTCCTTCCTAAACTGATCATTAGGATTGAAAATGGACTCCAAAGTAATAAGTCCCTTTGGTAGCTTGTTGGTTCTCAGCTGCATCACTTGGTCACCATACTGCTGCTCCAACTTTTCCTAATTTTTAGCTGAGAAATCAGCCTCTTCTTGCAAGAAATGGATGATTTGCTGATCATTTTAAAACACTTGCCAACTTACATTATTGTCTGGCATTGAAGGCCTCACAATCACATGGATGTTTGGCTGCACCTTTTCTTTCTAAATGCTTTCAACAACGTCAAAGGCTGCCCCAACTGCTGCAAGCCTGTCAGCAACTTGGTTCTCTTTTCTAGGAATGAATTTTATGCCAAAACCCTCAAAATCTTCAATGAGGTCCCACACCCTATTTTTGTAACACTTGAGTAGATCATTCTTGATATCATGCTGCCCCTTAACTTGGTTGACAATCAACTCACTATCACCAAATACCTGCAAGTTCTTTATTCCTCTCTTGATTGACCAATGCAATCCTTGTATCAAAGCCTCATATTCAGCAGTGTTATTAGAGTATGCAAACTAAAATCTAAAAGCTGAATAATACTTAACTCCTTGTGGTGAAACAAGCATAGCCCCCCCCTCCTGCACCTTGTCTACTCCTTGAACCATCAAAAAATAACTGCCATACATCATTGTCATCCTTGTGGTCTAGATTGGTGATGCTAGGAATAGGCTGATTTTCTTCATGCATGCAATAGACTCCTAACTCAGATTCTTCTATTTCTTCATAAGGATCAAAAGCATGTACCTTGTTCGCCCATTCATCAAGAGTTAGATCCGGGATGCTTCAAACTTTGATGTCAGCTTCATCAGTGCTTGGATAATCTTCTTGATCAAACGCTGAACAATTTGTATTGATCTGACTTGGAGTGTAAGGCTCAATGTGAAAGTTTGCAATAGGTTCAGATCTGATTGTGGCCTTGGTTCCATATCTGGTTCTGAACAACATGTGTGACCAATCAGCAGATAAGTAACCTCCAATATTGGTTGTGAAATCCCTTGACAAACATAGGGCAAAGAGTGGAGGAAGGTCTATCACTGAGACATCTTGCAAAACAACCACGTTGGGACAGACATGCAAAGTAAGACTTAAGTTTTTTATCACTCCAAATGTTGTTACTACTGTCCCATCCAATTGCACTACCCCTTTGGATATGAATTCATATTGAATTCCCAACTGATCAGCTATTTGCTTGGGCATTACTGAACTGCTTGCCCCGGAATCAATCATGCAATTGTGTACTAATTGATTCCCAATGATCAATGAAACATAGAATGGAGGGGGCTTCAACATTTTACCTTGCTGTCCTCCATGATTCCCCTCAAGCTGGGAAACATTTGTGAGCACCTTCTCTTGCATTTGGACTTGCTGATTTGAAGTTGACCAGTCCTTCATGGCATCTTGTAGAAAATATCTTTGGCTTGGGATAGATAGTGATTCCCACATTGATATGTTTACATTTTTCTTCTTCATCTGATCAATGATGTTGAATGGAGATGAAGCATCTCTTTGTTGTCCCTTGGCCTGCACATTCATTCCTTGCACATGGGCAGCAGTAACTGGTATTTGAGTTGGCTTAGGAGCTGTTTTGGTCAGTCCTTGCATGTTTGGGATTGGATTTTGTTTGCCAATAGTTTGTGGAGTGATAGAAGATTGAGGATTTCTTGGGGCTAATGGATGTTCTTCACCCAAATTTATCCTCTTTGACCTTGTGTTGGCTGCAACAATTTGGGAAACCGTTTGATTCATGCCACAAAAATATTCTGCCTGCCAGTTTACAAGTGTGGCATCATTTGGAGTTGACTGCTGCTGGAATGTTTCTTGACTACCCCTACCCTCCGCACCAGTTGTTGTCACCATTAATGCTTGATTCAAGGCATCGTTGAAGCACATGGATTTTTTATGAGGTTCATTGCATGGGAAACACATATCATACTCTTGAGCCATATTGTTTTGTACTGGTACTAATGCTTTAGAGGCAGATGTAGCATTGGGATTATAAGGCTGAAATGGTCTATTGGCAGGAGGCCTTACTTGATTCAAATTTGCAGCTGGGTTGGGTGGTCTTTGGGGTTGATATGGCTGCCTGTTAGGTTGAGGTTGGGGCTAGAAAGAAGGTCTAAAGCCTTGGGCTTGCTTCCTCTTGAGTGTAACCAGCTCATTGCCTAGATTTTGCAATTGTTTCATGACTTCTTGAAGTTCATTTGAGGCACTAGAAGATGAAGTAGAAGCTTCACTTGAATTCTGGTTTCTAGGAGAGGGGATAGGAGCTAAATTAGGTTTTGATTAGAATTTGGGCTCTCTAAACTTGGAAACAGTGGCATTGGAGGCCTAGGAGCTAGCTTGCCAGCTTGAATCAAACAATTTTCAGCCCTAATGACAATGTTATAAGCAATGGGGATAGTTGTGCCTCCCATGGATTGAATTAACATAGAAATATCAAAATTTAAAGCTTTAAGGTAATAAAGGAAAGAACCTTCTGTTGTTGGCCTAACTGCCACTGGAATTCTCTCCCAAGTCCTTTGAAATCTGAAATTAAAATCAGTCAGATTCTCATTGGGAGCTCTCTTGATGGTTGTCAACTGCTCCAAAAGGGACAAGTTGTCTCCCTTTTCTCCGAACTGCTCATGGAGGGCTATACATAACTGGTTCCAATTTTGAATAGAACCTGAGGCAAGACTCCTGACCCATTGCAAAGCTTTCCCTTTGAATGAAGATGCCAGTAATTTGACAGCAATTTGCATCTCATTGATTTCATGGATTGCACAAATGTTAACAATATCCTTGACATGAGCACCAGGAGTGGTCTGATTTTCTCCAGTGAAGTATGGGATGTTCTTCAATGCTCCAACTAGGATTGGATTTTGTGCATTGAGAGCAAGTGGGCTGCTGCCAGTGAAATTGACATAGGGGTTGTTTTGTGCCATTCTGATTGGCCTTAGAACCCTGGTTGATTGAATGAAAGGCCTACCAGGTGGAGGAGTTGAGAGAGTTTTGTTTGGTGGAGATGGAGACCTCTGAATTCTCCTCCCTCTTTTCCTTCTTCTTGGAGATAACTGCAGATACTCAAAAAACACCTCTTCTTCTCCAACTCTTGACCTTGTGGTGATTCTTCTCATGAGTTTTCAGGCCTGACTACTAAAACCAGCTGATTATTCTTCCTTGGAGTCGCCAGATGTGTAATTTAGGGCTCTTTAAACTTGGGAACTTGCAACAAATGCACATCAATTTGTTGCAATGAAGATGAAGACCTCTAAGCATCCCACTGGGCATGCCAAAAATGTTGTTGCAAATCAGTAGCACCCCTGGATGTTGATCAGATTTCTAGTTTGATCATCGTAAGCATCCAGTGTGATTGCACAACATTGAATCCTCCCCCAAGTGTGGGACTTGTAAAAATGGGAGAGGAATCTCCAGATTAGAGGTTGATTCCTCAAACTCCTCTGATCAAATATATCACTTACAAGTTACAGAGGTTTATATTCCTAATTCCTACTCTAAATTCCAAAGGGATAGAGATAGAGAATGCAAATAAACTAAAACTAATGCTAATAGGTGATGCACCAAAGGAGTGGTGAGCATTTCTCACTTCTGCAAATTGACACAGTTCATAAAAATGCAACAAAACTTCATGCACAAACTGATAACTGTAATGGGGAATCATAAATTAGTCTAACAACACAAGCAGAGGATGGAAACTTAATCACAGGGCTTGTATTGTTATTTTAACATCAAAAATCACTTGCATTACAACACCTGAGAGGAAAAACAAGTTGCAGTTTTGGAGAAGGTCTGATTTTCCACAAAGTCACCTTTTAGGTGAAAGAGGGAGCCTGCAATATAAAAGAAAAAATGTTCCACCCTTTGAAAATGAGCCAAATCTGGCTTTTACAGTGCATGGGACGAGCCCAGGAGAGAGAAACGTGGGAAAACATGGAAGTGATTCAACCATTGACCAAAATGAAATCAAAACAGCATGGGCATCCTTACAGACCCATCCCCTAACATTTTTTTGGCCATGCTGGGAGAGAATGCGAGCCATTCTTCATTAAAAACGATGGTTGAAACGTCATTTCTGTCCATGACCACGTGCCACAGGTGTTTTTAAATTTTATCTCTCTAGAATCCATAAAAATGCAAAAATGACCCCAGAATCTTGTAGATAATTTCACCAGCTTTCCATTGATATAAAGAACGTGAAAAACCGAGCTCTGGATCGAAAGATACGGCCATTTGAAATTTTAGGGCAAAACAGGGCCAAATTAGGTTGGCGGGCAAAAATTTGAAATTTTTACCTTTTTTTGCATTTGGGAAAATTTCCCAAAAAATCCCCATGCTCCGCCTTTCCAGGTGCCACGTGGCACATTTTTATTGGGCGCGGACCCACCCTGCTCCATTTTCCTTTATTTCCGCTTTTGGAAAATTTTCTAAAATTTCCCCGCCGGGCCAATGAGCTGAGGACACGTGGCACAACCTCATTGGATGCGGGTTTGCCCCTTCCAATTTTACTTGTGGGATTTTCTTAAGTTTTGGCACCACTTAGACACATGGCAAGATTCCATTGGCTCACATTTAGGGGGTGGGCTTTTCCCTTTGAATTTTCCTTTGTTTTTTCCTTGGGAAAATTTCTCAATATCTCCCTGCCTTCCGCCGGTCCGGGACACGTGGCCTGATTTCATTCACCGTGGGCCCTCTGCAAGCATTTTCACTTTTGCACAAACACTTTGGGAAAAAATCCCAATTTTCTTCCGCGCTCCACAGCTCCGACCCCCGGGGACACGTGTCGAAACATGATTGATTGGCGGGGCAGCGGGCCCAAAACTCCTTCATTGAAATTTGGCGAAACACTTCGCCAAAAATCCAACTTCTCCTCTGCACTCCAAAATTCCGGCTACATAACACACGTGGCACATTTTTATTGGGCGCGGGCCCATCCTTCAAAATTTTCCATGCGCAACACTTAGTCAAATTTTGCAAATTCCTCCCCTGGACATGTGGCGTCATCTGATTCGTCGGCAGGCTTGCGGGGAGAATCTTCTCTTTTGAAAATTCGCCAAAACACTTGGTAAAAATCCAAGTTTTCCTCCTCCCCCGCCACCTCCTTGGACACGTGGTGGCTTCTCATTGGCTGTAGGCCTTTCAGGGGAAAATTTCCCACAAAAACTCCGCCGAGCCATAACTTCAAAAATACATGGAGTTAGGAGGAAAACTTTACCTTTATGGAAAGCTGAGAGAGAGCTCTATCCAATGGTGTCATTTTCAGAAATTTTTGAGTGGTTGAAAAGAAAAATATTATGACTGAGGCACAAGAGAGGGAAGAATGAAAGGAGTTAGCCAAAAAATGAGCAAGGGGGCACACTTTGGATAACAGACCCCTTGGTAGGCATTTTTCAACACCTTTCACTCAGAGAATACCACCTCCTCAACATTAACACATTCCTTACTCCTTAGGAGTATGAAAAACTACACCAACACCCATGTTACAACCATCATATAGGAGAGGTCATACCATACGGTCCTCCCCACCTTTGTATCAACCTAACCTATGGGGGGCTTGACATTGCCTCTTATTCTATTGAACCTCCCTTCCAAACCAAACCTTTTTCACCTGCTTTCTTATATCTCACCAAGCACATCTTCGCGCTCACTTTTCTTCACCGTTGCACTTGGAAAGGCTCCGGATTTGGTCATTAAGAACAAGGTCATCACACCATCATACCATGCACCAATAAGAAACACAAAGACCATTTTGGTTTGGATTTCCTTTGTAGCTTCCTCCTAAAAAGGCCCACATTACCCTTGTTGAAGACGAAAATCCTTCCTTACCTTCCTGCCTATTGCACCACCTTCTCCCACGGAGTCTATGGATCCCGAATCAATTCCGCATAACATTTTTTTTCATGAACACCGTCTCCTTAGGACCTTTGACCTATCAACATGATGACGAGGTTCCATATTCTCTTCCTCTTATTTATCCTGACATGATTGATGATGATACACCTTCTATAAACATCGTTCGATGTCAAGATGATGACTCTATTTTGACCTATTTAGGTGTGGAGGATTCTTTTATTAAAATGTCATTACCCTCCGACATGCAAACCATGTTGAATGAATATACCGTAGAAATCAATATTCACACTCAGGACAACCCACAAATTCTAAAGATAGGCCAATCTTTAGACTCCTCAGAATAAGAATCTTTCACCTCTTTTCTTCGCGATCATAACAAAACATTTGCGTGGTCCTATAGTGATATGTCAGGTATCGACCCTAATACCATTCTTCACAATATCGTAACTATCCCTAACATCAAACCAGTGAAACATAAGCTGTGTAAAATGCATCCTCGCATTACTCTTCTTATGAAAGAAGAACTTCAACACCTTCTCTTTTTTTCCTTCATCCTACCCATTGACTATTCACAATGGATCTCTAACATTGTTCCTATCACCAAAGAGACTGGGGGAATTCGTATTTGTACTGACTTTTGCAACCTTAACCTTGCCTGTCCAAAAGATGATTTTCCTCTACCAAGCATTGACCAACTAGTTGATCTTACAACCGACCATGAGATGTTATCTCTTATGGATGGATTTTTGGGTTATAATAAAATATTAGTCATTGTGGAAGATCAACACAAAACCACCTTCATAACCCCTTGGGTGACCTTCTTCTATCGTGTCATGCCATTTGGATTGAAAAATGCTGGTGCTACCTATCAACGCGCTATGACTTACATCTTCCATGACATCATGCATCACATTTTGGAAGACTATGTCGATGACCTTCTTGGTAAGTCCAAGCGTCACACCGAACACCTGACCCTTATTAAAATTATATTTGACCTCCTTATCCAATATTTGTTTCACCTTCAACCAAATAAGTGCGTGCTTGCAGTTCTCTCAGGTAAGCTCCTTGGTTTCATTATCTCTTTGCGGCGTATCGAAGTTGATCCCATTAAAATCAAGTCAATTCTTGACATGCCTCCACCTACTAACCTTTGGCAGCTTTGTAGCTTGCAAGGGACATTGCAATCCATATGATGCTTCATTTCTCAACTTTCATATTGATGCCAACCATTTCATCACCTCCTTAAAAAGGATGTTTCTTTCCATTGGAATGATGAGTGTCACAAATCCTTTGTAGTGTTAAAGAACTACCTTCTTCAACCACTTTTTCTCATCCATCCTAAAGATGATCAACCTTTTTACCTTTATATTTATGCTACCGACCATTCCTTGGGGGCCATGCTCACTCATCGTGATGAGAAGCACCGGGAACAAGCGGTTTATTACATAAGTCATAATCTTTTAGACTACGAAACTAGATACACTCATGCCGAAAGGCTTTGCTTAGCCCTAGTCTTCGTGGACACCAAAATTTGCAACTACCTTCTTAATCACAATTTTTTTGTCATTACCAACACCAAGCCTCTTCATTACATGTATGTCAATCCTTACCAACATCAACACACCGCTCGTTGGCTTATGTTTCTTGCCAAATTGGAGTTAGAAATCATTCATCAAAATTTTTTCAAAGGAAAAACCATCGCAGGTCAACTCGCAAACACTCATCTTCCTGAGAATGAACCCTCAAATTTTGATTTTCCTGATGAATCTATAGCCACCCTCTCCCTTGATGATATTCTTTATCAAATGATATTATTATTTGAAGGATCCAAATGTCACCACGGGGGAGGTGCGGGGGTCATCCTCATTCCTCTTGATGGTGATCCCATGCCAATATCCTTTAAACTAGACTTCGACTGCACCAATAACATAGCCGAGTATGAAGCCTATGTATTAGGTCTTCGAACTTCCATTTCCTTAGATGTTAAAACCATTAATATCTTTGGCGGCTCTCAATTGGTTGTGAACTAATTCAATGGTTTGTACTAGTGTCTTAATGATGAGCTTCGAAAGTATAGACATCATGTCCATCTACTTTTGACCACATTTGATCATTACCTCATTCAAGCCACTCTGGGATCCACTAACAAATTCATAGATACCATGGCTTGTCTTTCTTATCGAAATAAATTCCTTGCCTTCGGACTCAAAAATCTTTGTAACAATACAACGGTTGTAGTTACCTTCTTATATTATCCCCGATGTTAATTTTGTAGGTAACATCAATATTGACCCACGCGATGTTTGGTATAAGCAATTTGTTGAATACCTCTTGCTTTCAATCCCGCCTTCAGATCTCACTCGCGATGGATGACGAGCCTTTCTAAAAGTGTCTCTTGTTACGTCATCATGGGAGGTCTTCTTTACAAACGCAAATTTGACGATGTTATCCTGCGGTGCCTCACCATTTCTGAAATCCCGCACACCATCAAAGAGATTCATGATGGGATTTTTGGGGAACATTTCAGAGGCCTCGTTGTCACAAAACGTATCCATTGACTCAACTATTACTAGCCAACCCTTAACTAAGATTTTTGTGACTATGTTAAACATTGTGTGAAATGTCAGCAACATGCTAACCTTCATCATACTCCTAGTCACACCCTATAAGCCACCCAAGACTTTTGGCCTTTTATCAATGGGTTTTAGATCTCGTTGGAGAAATTAACCCTCATTCCTCTTAACATCATCATTGGATCATCACGGCGATCGAATATTACACTAAATGGGTAAAATCCATCCCTCTTATCTCTACCAAAGCTAAGAAAATAATTGAATTTATCAACCACCATATCATTTTTCACTTTCGTGTTCCTCATCACTTTATCACTGAAAATGGCAAACAATTCAAAAACAAAACCCTATGCAAACTATGTGACAACTTTGGCATTCAACTTAGTTTTTCTTCACCATATTACCCACAAGAAAATGGGTAAGATGAATCTTCTAACAAAACCCTTATCAAAATTCTCATGAAAGTGGTGGATGACACTGGTAAGGATTGGAACACGCACATTCCTTTCACCCTATGGGGTTATTGCACCAACATCCACACCTTTACTAATGACATACCTTTTAATTTTGGTCTACGGTATGGAAATCGTCCTACCTCTCGAAGTAAAAATTCCATCTCTTTGTATATCACTTAAAGATATCCTCTCTGATGATGATTTTCACCAAGAATGTTTGGAACAACTTGAGATATTGTAAAAACATCATTTAAACGCTCTTGATCACATCCAAATCTACCAAAAGTGCATTAAGCGTGCCTATGAAAAATGTGTTCGAGAACAAACATTCAAGATCAACAATCTTCTCTTGAAGGAAAATCAACATGTAACCAAAATGGAGAAAATTAAACGAGGCAAGTTTGCTCCTAATTGGCTTGGACCTTATATTGTAACCCATACCTATGGATCATGAACTTATCATTTATCTTCTCTTGAGGGTAAACCTGAACCTGAGCCCCTTAATCCCTTGCATCTTTGACTGTTCTATTGTTGAATAAATTACTACATCACTTTATGTCTCATATATTCTTGTCCCTTGAGTGAACTTCTCCTTCCACCAACCTATTTTAAGGACCATCGACTTAAAAATAATTGTGTGATTATCCGTCACCATTCAACCTAATCTTGAATATGAGTACCACTGCTCTACTCATGACATGATTCTCATGGATATTTTTCTTCATTTTCAGGATGGAATCCCATGGTTGTTCATCACTTGAAACCCCTCTTTCATAGGTAACATTTATCATGCTATGGTTTTTCCTTCATAAAAGAGGCCTATACTCCTTTATAGTCTTTTCCGTGACTACAATCCCAAAATAGTACAAACATTTACTCCTTGATTCAAACTTATCACAAATAGATGATTCCCTCAAATGAACATCTATGTCTCTCTATTGATACTATAAGTAGATTGCTCCCTCGAAGGAAAAATATAAAAACCCAGCGACATGCTATACTTAGTCTATCAAAAAATAAAACTAATCTATACTTGTTTAAAAAAATTATCTTGGAGCTTCCCGCATTGATAAGCTTCACGAAGACCTCAAGGAGACTTTATTATTCATCCCAATATAGAGTTCCCGCATCGATTAGTCTATGAATACAAAAAATCAAAATGCAAAAGAAAAAATTAAGAATAATACAAAATTTTGGTCATGGACTTGCTTATGTTGGTTTTGGGTATCTTGTAGAAGGGGCATGTCATCCCACAACAAGGTTAGGCTAGACAAACCACTCCACCCTACCCTCTTTTATTTTCTCCCTATCTACTTGTTGGAGCTTAAAATTGCACCCTAGCTATGACGGTGAATGACCAAGAATTTTGAGGCAACATGGGACTGTCTCTTAGTTGTGGGACCTCCGAACTAAGACAGACCTCCGGATAAGATTAGCTTCCTCTACCTATTTCTAATGCTAACACTACTCCAAAAAATGAAAGCAACTACTAACCTAAACGTACCAAGGTGACCAGGGATAAAAGGAGATGCATAAAAAGGGAAATCCTAAGCGAAGGGAAAGAGCAATAGCACCATAGAAAGAGGGTCGATCACTCTCCACGAAGGGCAAAATAGAAGATGGAAAACATGGGAGAGAGGGAGAACACAGACACACCACATATGAGAACCATCATAGACCATGCATTTCTCCATATGGAAAACACATGAAATGTATCATGCAAGTAAGAGGAAACACACAACATGCCAAAAAATGCTAACAGAGAGACAAGGACACAATAGAAATGAGGACCAGGGTAGAGAGATAAGTAACAAATCCAATTGGTTATTTGCTTTAAGGGATGCACAATTCGATTACATTTATGGCAAAAGATGAAAATACATTGCAGAGGCAAAACTCAAGGTCTAAAATCCATGATAATTTGGCCACCATTTTTGACATGGGGTCATTACAACAAAGAGAGATATTTTTTTATGAGAAGATCTCTTACATTCATAGAAAAGGAAAGATAGAAAAAGAGGAGAAAGAATAGGGAAATCAGATTTCAATTTTTACCACCAACATTAATTTCTCTGAGAAAATAGGGTTCCTCTGGTTTTTCTACTACAACACACCATTCCCAAATATGGGTGCACATAGTGCATTAAATGTTGGTAGTTGCACTGCCTGGAAAGAAATATATTGCATGTTGGAGATGTCTTCTGTCTTTCTGCTTAACAATCTCCCCTTTAATTTATGAAATCTGATTTTACTGTGTGGAGGGGGTCAATATTCTTCAAATCATATCAGTTTCAAAAAATATGATTCTAAATCTCCATCAATTACAACTCCCATAGAAAAATGTTGTCCTCCTTGTCACACAGATATTCATTTTACCTCTGTGTAGTTTTGGGTTCCATGACTTGATCTTCATGTTTTCCTCAGATTTTGACTTCCATGGTATTTCCTTCCATGTCATGTTTTTGTTAATCCTTTGTGGATTTCCACTTGTGGTGTTACATGTCTTCTTTGACCCATGGCCTCGTCCCTCATAGTGTAGCTTTGATATAACATTTTTGGTTCCTTTTCTTCGACTCGTGGCTTTTTTGTAATGCCTTTATCTATGGTTTTTCCTCTTCACTTTGCAATGTGTCTCCTAACTTCCAAGGCCTATGTTCCTTTGCCATGGCTTTTTATTTTCATCTGTAGTAATTTGAAATGTTTCTTTGGACTACGTTCCTTTTCCCACATATGTTTTTTTACCTCTGCCATATACACTAACTCTTAGTGGCCCTTTTTGTAACTGTGCGGCAATCCAATTTATTCTATTTTTGTAAGGGGTGAAAAACTAGATAACATTTTCGGTGAATCATAGGGGTCATCTACCTACTAGATGAATTGATCAGTGGCCTGAAGCATCCATTGGGAATGTATTTAGTCTAATAAACTTGAATTATGATCTGAAACATGAAGAACCACCTTTGAGACCACTTAGAATCACTACTAGTACTTGACATTCTGTAAATGATTTGTTGGGGCTAACAAATACACTTTGAAAGCTGCTCTCAAAATTTGGTTACACCACAAACCCACAAAAACTAATGTACAAGATGGAAAATCATAAATGCTCCAAGTGGAACATGTAGATTGTGCACAAGAACTTGTTATGCTGAAAGAAAACCTACTCCTACTCTACTCTAACAAGATACAAAGAGAAGTCTAAACAAATCCCTATGACAGGAAGGGAGAAGTAGCTTCCCTTATTTACAAAGTGCGGCCATGTAATTAATTTGGAAATAAAATCACATGGTGGAAGTGCAAACATGATCCACACTTCCTCTTTCATCAAAGTATCAACTACAAAAAATATGTATACCTCCTCGAGTTATTTTGCATCTGGTTGGAGGTATTACAATTGACCTTTGGTACCTTGATGATCATCCTCATGCTGCTGAAGTGAGCATGACTGGAGGTGGCTCTATTTTTTGGCTCCAAGCTGGAAAAATATCTGATTGGGCATGCGGCCTTGGGAATCCGTAGACTTATCCTCATGATCTTTCCATCTCTTTGAAGCTCATCCCCATGGATGGGGACATCCAGCAGACTTTGTGGAAGAAACGAGTTGTTTGTAAACCAATTTGGATGTTGTGGCGCTTCTAAAAACAACTCATCAAAAGACTCTCCACCTTCTTGATGATTGGGTTATCATCATCCTTCTCTTCCTTCTTCATAGGTTGATGATCAACTAAATTAGGTTCTACATTGGAATGAAAGCAAAAAGATTCTCAATGATGTCATCTTCATTCAAGGTCTATTGAAACTGATTTAGTTTCCCCTTCGTGTTCTCCTCTTTGTTATGGATTTGGAGATGATTCTTCCTCCAATTTTGATTCTACTGAGATGTGATGTAAAACAGTAGCCTTTATAATGCCATCATGCATGCTACATTCATGAGAAAACAGACTGTTGGTCATCATCCTTTTGTTCTTGATATATAGTAAAATCATCTTCCACCACTTTTTCTTGTTCCCGTAGACTTTCTTAAACCCGTAGCTTCATCCAGTGTTGTGTGGATTTGATATAACATCCATAGATCCTTTACTTCATTCCGCATGTCAATTGAAAATTTAACCAACAATGGCATGTCATCAGGCTCAAAATTTAAAGCCCAATCCTTCATATTTTTAATGAATTCTTCCCTGTTGGGTTCTGCAATTGGTTTTTGTATTGTTTTTGGTGGAGGGGAAGGTGTAGGATCCTTTTGTGAAGGAGAAGGAGTTTTGGAAAGGAAAAGGGAAGAGAATCGAAGGTGAGGTGGAAGAAAAGAAGATGGAGAAGGGGAATCCTCAACGGGAGTAGGAAAACAAGAACTAGGAACATGGAAAATAGGATGAGATGGCATAGGTTGGGAAGGAGGAATAGAATGGCTATAAGATGGTGTAGAATTCCGCCATTGAAAGGGTTTCCCAACACTGAATTGGTGAGCCTCCATTTCTTAAACCCAATATGCAATCCATGACATAATTTCCTCCAAAAATAGTAACTTCTGTTGAGGGCTAAACCAATTTGGTGCAAAGCATGTCCATGGGTAGGGATTTTTGAAACCAATCGTGGCCACCTTCACCATCCATGTAACTCTAACCCATGCCATGCTCATCTCCATCTCTTCAATTTTACTCTATAAATCAACATCATCTATGGGAATTTCGACATCACCTACATAACCTTATTCTTGATAAACATTTCAGTTAGATGAATAGCCATATGGGTTAGTGGAGGGTAGGTTATGCTCATGTTCTTCATGATAGGGCTCCCAAAAATGATTTAGAGGAGGATTTTGGAAATGTGGGGAGGGAGGGGAATGGTTTTTCCACTGCAAATGATAATCCTAACGAGCGAATGAAGCCATGATTGCACAACTTCATAAAAGAAATGAAAATGAAAGGTATCGATGGAAAGAAGAATGGATGAAATAGAAGTCAATGCCAAGTTGAATGGAATGAAAGGGGAAGGTTTGCAGCTTGGAATATAATGGGCTACCTAAATCAGTGGAGTCACCTGATATGCTTGAAAGTTACCTCCAAAGGCTGAAATCTTCACCAAGTGCACATCAAACTCAACGAAGAGAAGTGGTAAGGTGCTTCAAACCTGTCCCACTGGGCATGCCAAAACTGTTGGAGCTCAAAATTGCACCCTAGATGCTGAGTCATGAATAACCCAAGATTTTGAGGCAACATGGGAGTGTATCTCAGTTATGGGACCTGTGAACTGAGATAGACCTTTGGAGAAGGCCGACTTCATCTACCTATCCTAATGCTAAAACTACTCCTAAAACTGAAAGCAAATCCTAACCTAAACTTTCCAAGGGACCAGGGATATAAAGAGATACAGAAAAAGGGAAATCCTAAGCTAAGAGGGAAATAACACCAGAAGAAAGGTCGATCACTCTCTAAAAGTGTGAAAGAAAGATGGAAAATGTGGGAGATAGGGTGAAAGAGACACAACATAGACAAGAACCACGTAGACCATGCATTACCTACATGAACAACACATGAAATGGAGCCTACAAGTAAAGGAAACACACAACATGCCAAGAAATGAAAACAAAAGGAAAGGATGCAAATAAAACGCAAGACTGGGAAGATAGAGAGATAGCCATAAAACCCAATTTATTGCTTGAAGGATGCACAAACATTACATTCATGGCAAGATGATAAATACCTTGCAGAGACCAATCCAAGTTCTAATACCTGTGGGAATTCCATCAGTATTTTGGCATGGTGTCATTACAACAAAAGAGATGATGTTTTTTAATGAGCAGAGCTCTTACATTTATAGAAGAGATGGAGAGAAGAAGAGGAGAAAAGAGAGGGAAATCAGATTTCAATTTCAACCACCAACATTAATTTCTCTAAGAAAATAGGGTGCCTCTTATTTTTCCAGTACAACACGCCATTTCCCAAATATGGGTGCCCATACAACATTAAATGTTGGTAGTTGTGCCACCTGGAAATGCATCTCTTGTATTTTGGAGATGTCTTCTGTCTTTCCACTTAACAATCTCCCCTTTAATTTATGAAATCTGATTTTATTGCGTGGAGGAGGTCAATATTCTTCAAATCATATCATATTCAAAAAATTTGATTCTAAATCTCCATCAATTACAACTCCCATGGAAAAATATTTTCCTCCTTGTTACATGGCTCTTCAGTTTTAACTTTGCATGGTTTTGAGTTCCACAGCTTTGTCTTCTTCATTTTGCAGCTCCACTATCTCTTCTGCTTGGCCTACGGTTTATTTACTTGGTGTGTGGCTTTCGACAACATCTGCAGACTTCCTTTTCTCTGTCATGCGACCTTTGAATTCACCTTGTTCCACGGCATTACTAACTTCTTTTCACCTACGGTCTCTAAATTCTCTATTTTATGTGCCGTGAATTTTTCAACATCCGCAGACTTTTTTGTACATCCTTTATCAATGGCTTATCTGACCACCACAACATGCTCCAATTCTCCTGCAGATATTTCCTGACTTTGGCGGATTAATATCCTTAGCTGCAACATTCACTTTGTGGCATTCATTCCTTTTCATGTGGTTCTTGACTTATCTCCACGACATACTTAAAATTCTACGTGGTATTCATCCCAAGTCCGTGGCATTCCAAGTTGTCCTATTTCTGCAAGGGGTGCAAAAATAGACAACACTACTCAAGGGATGTGGCGCACATGCAACACTTTGTGATCATGCAACTTCTTTCAACCATAGGCCTATCAATCATGCAATGTATTTAGGATTTTATGTTCATAAGCCTATTTTTTATGGCCCTTATGGTCCTTGCCAACTATGGAACATTCGTTTATTTTCAGTTCACCTTTTCCTACTTAGTGCTTCTTCAGCAAGATGTGACCATCGAAATTAAATATCTTGGTCCGATTCACGTTTTACCCACACCTATACCAATCATCATTTCCAAAACATCATACATGCTTATCAAAATAAAAATAAAAACCAAAAACCAAAACCATACCCATACCAATCACACACTTAACTAGTCGCCCTCTCTACTTTCAGCTCAACATTTGACCTTACCTATTTTTCTACCTTACCTTACCAGGACCATTTTCCTTACCCAACCTACTCATATGAAATATTATTCTTCCCTATCCTATAGGAGAACTACATCGGCTTGAGGCCCATTTCACAAGGGATATGTAGGAAGCACTTCAAAGACATGAGGTCTTTGGAGGTTAGCTCAGCCACCATTTTCTAGCATTTTTCACTATTTTTCCACTATTTGTCCCTACTACGTAATCTTTCTCACGTTTCCATAATATCAATAACATGAAAATTAAACCAAACCAAACCATAACACCAAACGATGCCTACACATCTAATTTACATATTATCAATAACTTGGAAATTAAACCAAACAAACCATACATCATAACCATGCCTATACATCTAGTTTCCATCATATCAATAACTTGGAAATTAAACCAAACCATGCCTATCATCTAGTTTCCATAACATCAATACATTGGAAACCAAACCAAACCATAACATCAACAATGCCTACATATTTAGTTTCCATAATATCAATAACTTGGAAATTAAACCAAACCATGCCTATCATCTAGTGTCAATAACATCAATGGCTTGGAAATTAAACTAAAAAAACCATACATCATAACCATGCATATACATCTAGTTTTTGTAATATCAATAACCTGGAAATTAAACCAAGTCATGCCTATCATCTAGTTTCCATAACATCAATACATTGGAAACCAAACTCACAACAATAACATCAAACCATGACTACATATCTAATTTCCATAACATAAATAACATTGGAAATTTATACCAAACCATGCCTATACATCTAGTTTCCATAAAACCATTACCATTGAAATATCAACCCAAACAAAGCTATACACCATCACCATACCTACACATCTAATTTCCATTATAGTGATGCAAGTTGAAAATGAAACAAAGTCACAATCATACATCATCAACCATGCCTACACATCTAGTTTTCATGGTATCAATACATTGGAAACCAAAATAAACCATAACATCAACCATGCCTATATCTCTAGTTTCTATAATAATCGTACAATGGAAATGAAACCAAACACAATAGATATAAATACCATCATCTATATACTGGAAATTTTGTATGCCAATACACTGTATATACAGATATAAATAGGTCCCTTAAAAAATATCATGCACAACTCGCCTCTTCGACATGCATAGCTAGTATATACATATCAAAAATACAAAACTAAACATCTCAATCATCTATGTCATCTCTGAGGAGGGTCTTGTGACCTCTACTACTCTCTCCTACCCCTCACCTAGTCATGGTCTCTATACGTGAACTAGTAACCTCCCGCATGGAACTACCCATGTGTACATGGTGACCCCCTAACCTATGACTATGACCATATCCCTATCTTGAACTATTGTCACTGTGAGTCCATGAGCCAAAACTCAAATTACGTGAATGTGCCTTTGAGGTTGCCTTCTGTAGCTAGCATAATTGGCATATGAAATCAGGAACACCAATCTCTATGCAATCTGGTTCTCATAATAATGTGTCATTATCAACAACCTCCCTGTATCGATCCATCAATATCACCTATGTGGTGGTGGCATCAATCCACCTAGTTGTCTTCCTCTATCCCAGTACATTATCTAGACCCTGTACTTTATAGCTAATGGTCCCTGATCTTAGTGCCTGTACTTAGAATGATGGGACCCTATCCTAGTGCCTGTGCCCCATTATACTACCTCAGACCATGTCCTAGGGGAAACCACATGTCCCCCAGCCCCTACTTATGCCTCTGCTACTACCAGTTATGTCTGTAGTGTGGCCACTCATGTACCCTAAGAGGTAGCAACTTGGGCTTGCAGTGTTGAAACCACATGTCCCTCATCGTCAGGCCTAGTTCCTATGACGGATGCTAACCATGTGCATGTAAAGTCACCACTTGTACTTGTAAGGCTAGTAACCTAGGCCCGTAATGCCTATGACCTACACCTGCAGCCTATCGCTCTCACTAATCACACTAGAAAAATTGGTTGATAACCTAGCTTGGCTGGTGCTACCTAAACATTGCGCTGTCACTCACCACTGACATGTACCCAACCATGCAACTCTGACCATCATCTATAGTATCATTTTCTACCTACTTCTCTACTCCTTGATGGATTGTTCGTTAACTCTAGGAGGTAATGACATCTCCACATCCTCTTGGTGGTAATGTGGGAATGGTGGGGGCACACCATGTTGTAGGTCGAACTATCGTCTAACCCAATCTACGGGTATACACTTGTGCTCCCCTGCCCTTCACCCCTGAATGCATCTAAGAAGATGTAAACCCTATCACTCCTTGATACACTATAAACTCTGGATATACATGGTAGGGTTTCCATAGAGTCTCTATCTAGTGACAATTTATTCAATACCTATCTGATAGTAAGCAATATGTCATGACACCCTATCCACCATTTGCCTATTCTCCTACCTACAGCCATTTACTGTAGCCTAACCTATAGATATCCACCTCCCACCCCTGTTTTGGAAGCGCAAGAAGACGCATGCACACAATGTGCTCAGAGGCCCTACAATGTAACAAATATGTGTAGTAGAGGCCATAACATCACATCCTTCTATAAGTTAACGACCATGCAAAATGCACCCTACCACACACCAAATAAGTTAACGACCATGAAAAATGCACCCTATCACACACCATATCCTCTAATACTCCCATCATAGCCCATGAAAATCTACTCGGCCTTTGAGTTAGCCAGGTCGAAACAACATAATTCCAATCATCATCAACATTGTCAGACTGAGTATCTATATGGGTCCTGGATACATTTTGCCATAGATGATACTTGCACTGCTATGATACTTCAACTTTGTCAATGTTGGCCCAAACACCCTATCCATATGATCCTATTACATCTGAAGATGACACCTGATATAGTGGCTCTGTAACGATCAAAAGACACAAAATCCTGTAGACATCCTCCAAGGTGATGATCATCTCTCCCATTGGCAGAGTGGAAATTGTTGGTAGCTAGATCCCATCAATCGATGAGGGATACAATCAAGATGTGGTTTCTAGAAATCCACCTATACCTCCTAAAAGTGTCAAGACACACTGCTCACATGTGCTCCCACTCCCTCTAGAATGGTAGGCCTACATTTTTATTAGCAAGAGCAGACAGTCAGTCCCTCATCATCAACTGCTCTGCCTCACCTACATAATTAACACCTACACACATGTTAATCATTATCCCATTACGACTATTAAACCACCCTATTCCTTATCTTACCTATCAGCCTTCCCCACTAGTTTAGTGATTGACTTATTGACCTAGTTCACCTCTTCCCCTACCCCACCTCAACCCTTTTGAATCCCTACTATACCATCATCTCTTACCCAAACCCTACCCTCACACTTACTCTTTACTTCTACCACACCCAACTTCCCATTCCGTTCAACAGACTCTAAACCATTAACATTTTCTTGACCTTTGTTCTATTTAATAGAGCCTAGACCAATACCGGTTACCCAACCGATGTTGATTACCTTTCACATGTTGGTATCAGTAAGCCAACATACACCGCCTGATAACTGACCGACGTTGGTTTACTAGTTCGTCCCATAGCTGATCTCCCACAGTCCACCTAATGCAAAAAATTGCAAAATATACCTATTTTACCCACCCCAACATACCCACATTGCCCCCAAATTCATTTTAACCCCTAATTTATATAATTCCACCCTCGCCACAACCTGATTTCACTCCCATTTCCATTAATTTTCAAAACAACAAAAATTGGTAATTTTCCTACCCTGATTTTTGTGCAAAATTCAAAATTTAGAGTTCAAAACCTACCTCCACTTACCGAGTGCCTCCATGCTGGGACCTCTGGAGCCTACACAGGATTGCCCCCTAAACCTTCTCATGCCTCTGCCATGTCAACTACCTCCACACTCTCCCAACCAATCAAAACTACAAAGTCAACTGGCTGCAACCAAGCCCCCGAACTCACTCCTCCAAGCACTAATCTCTCGCCAAATCAGACTACTAGGCCACATTTTCATTTTCCTCACAAAAACATTCTCCACCAATCGTTTTCAACCTCAAAAATTGCACAAATGACTTAATTTTTGGCGGGTTTTCAATTTTAAGTCACCGTTTTGGTGACCAAAATCAGTCTAGACTCGCCCTAGGTGACCGACATCAGTCATTTACACTGGTATCGGTTCTCCCTGAACCGACATCAGTCACCCTGCATATAAACACATATACCTCACTTGACCTAATTTTTTTTGCTGATGGCCTTTTTATTATTGCCCCAACCCTAACCCATCACTACAGACTCACCTACCACCCTCACCACCTCACAAGCTCCCTACAGGATACTTAGAGGAAACATTTAACTTACCTATATACCCTGACCTTACCCAACCTTACCCGACTTATTTGAAAATCAAACTCACTTACTCGCTCTACCGTGTGATAATACTACCTGTTGTTTAGCCTACTAACCTTGCCTTGCCTTATTTCATTATGTTTATCTCGACCATACAAAACCTTTTGGTGTTTCAGAACACACCTATACCTATTCCTACACCTTGACCCATTGTGTTTCTAGGAGCACTTCCTATACCTTGGATACCTGGACCACATCACCCTTGTTTGGATAAACTATCGACCTTTGACAAGTTAGAGTTTGTGTGCTCTTCAACCTTGTGCCTTGTTGCATTATGGATGTGTGCGTATGTTTTAGCTTTAAATGACCCCATTATCACTGTTGCATGTACCTTTATCTTACCCCTTTTATCATCACCTACCACCTTATCAAACCCATCACCGATTTTGCCTTCCAATTAATCGGTTCCTAGTTTGAGGGGGATCACTTCCACCCTTACTTGGGGCAACCTACTTCTTGTTTTTATCATCATTGCTTATTAGTACAAGCTACACAACAAAAAGGGGAAAATGTAGACACCCAAAATTGGGTCGCAACCCTCTAATCCCCTTTCAATTAACAAACCCCCTTACCATGACCCCTTCCACACATTATTATTAATTTAATTATCAATATTAGGTTAATTACCACCTCACCCCTCCACCTCACCTTGGACCCATTCCAAGGGCATTTAACTAACTAAGACTAGGTCATCACTCCTAGCATTGAGTCATCACTTCACTTAACTAACTAAGACTCTTTCTAAACCTAATATTTATTGCTAACCACTTCTTCCATCAATTCCCTGCATGTTTAAACATGAACCAAGCATCCCAGTCCACAATTAAATTTTGGCGCATGCCAAAAAGGGAAGAAACAGACTATTTTGAGAAAATTGGACTATTTCTCCCTAATCAACACCAGTTATTCCTCGGTCAGCGTCGGTCAAGGAACTTCCATCGGTTCCTTTAAATAAGGATTTCCAACTCTTTCCTTGGGTTCTTCTTTTGGTTGGTTTTTGGATTATTCATTCACATTCTTGCATTTGAATGAGCATCCAACGATTAAACATAACACTAGAGCATATAAGTTCTTCACCAACAACCAAACTCTTGCTCCAAAGCCTCAGATCATTCACAAGGAGAAATTTAGGCTTCGTTGCCGCGATACTGGATCCAGACCCATTTTTCCTACGAATTCCCACAAACCACCACATCTACCAATCTCCAAGTATTCAGATAAGTTTCTTAACCAGGTTGTTATTTCTTAACTTTGGTTTATATCTCTTATTGTCTTCTGTTGTATTACTTCTTTCTCACCCGAATACCATTCGTCACCCATATAATTGATACCCTACCAACCTGAACCTCTCCACCTTTTTAATCACCTCTCTCATCATTGTTGATTCTTCACCCAAATCCTAACACCCAGCCTAAGTCTTTTCAACACTCTATGTAATCACAGAGAACCCGAATCAACCCCTTTTCACCTTTGACACCCAATTTCCCCTACCATGACTGGTTAGCCAATCGATACCGGCTAAAACCAGTGACCAACATCAGTTCCCCCAAACAACATCAATCTTTGTGTCTGAAATTCTCCCTCATACCAATGAGCTAATTCACCTACCCAAAACCTCTCAAAACCTCCCACAAGCTCACCTAGACCTTCATAACATCCTCTTTTACACCAACAGACCTTAACAACCCACCACCCACTTTAGATTTAATCTTATATTCACCATTTACATTAGATTTAATTTACCGTGCTTGTGTGAGATACCTAAATTGTACAACTACAGTAGGACTCTATATTTCATGTTCTTATCAACATTTAATTTGTTTTAAACGTGGATTGACAACCTTCTAGGAAGTACCCCACTTACCAGATCTAGCTCCTGCTAGGTAATCCACCAATCGATGCTTTTAATTTTATCTTGTGGTCTTTTGTTTCTTTTCAGGTAGTCCTTCCCAGACAAAAAGGAGTTATCTCAATCGGCTTGGTCTTCAATGGTGCATAACCTCTTCACAACCTCTAGGTATTCCTCACCTACCCAACCTTCTACCTTACACATTTTTCTTATACATATGCTTCTTATTGGTTAAACACCTGGAGATGTCCAAACCCTCACCAAATAATCCATAAATTTCTGAATGAATCCTTGAAATCAATATACCAAAATTTTATCCACCATCTCTATCTTTAATTCCTAGCATCCCTTCTACTCAAGAATGATAGGCCATGAAGGATTTCCTTCAAGGTTTACACGCTGAAACAAGAAGCCATCACAAGTGCTATAATTTTGAAAAACTCTGCCCATATCCTCTCGACCTGGATATGTCGTGATTCCCATTTCCACCATACATTGAGCTACCCAAATTTGATAAATATGAGTGAAAAGGTGACCCGTGTGAGCATATCAAAGAATTTTATATGGCTTGTCAGGAGGCATCTTACAACGAAAAACTACCTAATCTGCCTTTTTCCTCAAAGTCTAGGTAAGCAAGCTTTGGAATGGTTTTAACACCTACCCAAAGGCATTGGAAGTCTGTGTGACTCTATGTTCCCATGTTGCGAAGCAATAATTTCTCCTTCATTTGTTCTGCAGATTAGGAGAATCCGCGAAACATTATATCTCATTCATTCTTTGGAACGCTAGGATAGTGTTGTGCAAATGTTTTGGGAAAAAGTGGCTAAGTTCATAACTTATTTCATATGGAATTTGCATTTAACTCATGTAATTTATGAAAATACAAGGGACACCATGTTACATTTGAAGAGGTTGTTGGCCATGTAAAGTGCATAGGAAAAAATATCAAATTAAAGGTTTTCTTGGGTTTAAATCTGTTTTAGTATATATTTTTGTGATTTGGATAAAAACACATGAAATACGTTATAAAAGAAAGGATTCACTTGTAAAGCATAGGATTTAGGTGTGTATTCATGTAGAGACAAGGAATGAATTCATTATTAGGGTTTTTTAATTTTCTCCCCTGTTTTATTTTCTACAAATGTATCAATGTAAATAAATAGCTATAACCTAACACAAGAGAAAACATGTTTCTTTTTCATATCCCAACCCATCAATATCTAGTACAACAAGGCAAGGGTAACATCATATGATAATAATATATGACTTGTATTTGTAGAGGGAAATAAAGTTTAACCAAGGCACTCCATGTATACTTTATCTCTCTTTTAGGAATGTTGTTTAGCTCTAATTATCATTTATATCAATTTTTAATCTTTACATAGGTCATGGTCAAAGTTTTAATGGATATTAGTTTGGGAATTAGTCAAATTATAATATATGTTGGACATTGTGTCATGTTTTTGTCATTGATGCCAAAGGGTGTCCAAGTTGCATAGGTGAGTGCATGATGTTTTCATTAATGTCCATTGATGTCAAATAAGGTGAATTGAGTTAAGGTTGATTGGTAGTAAGGTGATGAACAAGTTAGTTCATGTGAAACATGTGCTGGTACAATTCATTCTAGGCCTAATCCTAGACCTAGTGTAAACATTTGACATGATTTCTTAAGAGATGAAGCATAGTAGTTTAGTATGAGTATGTGCAATGCCTTTTGAGGTTGTAGGGCATGTATAAAATATGTACAAGATCATATTTCAGATGCATAGTGTATATTCAAGGTCCTTTGAAGCATGTACATTGAAGGCTAGTTAAGAAAGCATGGGAAAACCAGATAGCTTGGAATTTTTCAGAGATTTGTAGGCATATATGAACATTTGAGATAATAAAGGAGGTCATCTCAGTGGTGTATGTAAAATTTCAAGTCAAGAGTCAATCAGGAAAGCAAGAAAAGTTGTTTTGAGCTCTACCGAGCTCTCAAAACTGTCATTTCCAGTTCGAGGGTCAAGTTTGAAGTGCTCACTCACATGTGAAATATTTTTGTGGGGACTTGATCCATTTATCAAAGTTGGGGAATGGAGTCAAGATTATTTTATAGTTGGAATGAGGTTAAATTATGCCCTATTATTTATGAACGATTGTTAAGAAGTCAAGTTGGTTTAAAACCCTAGTCTTGTAGCAATGGAGAAAATATGAATTATTTGGGAATGTGATGACTTGGGAAATATTATGCGATTGGTTAGAGTTGTAGAGGACTCTTTAGAGCTCTTGTTGGTGGCATTTTTAGGTTTCAAAAGTAATGATATGCTACAAAAAACCCCTTGTTTTGTGGATATTTTCAGGTACATAGATGAGTTGCATGGTTCATGATGAAAGATCTTTTGTGGGATCAAGATTGGGATGTGTTCTAAGTGTCCATGAAGATATTTGGTGTAATCTCTCTTCCAAGTTGACCTACCACTAATGGCCTGATAAGGTAAAAACCAGTTATGGAGGTCTGAGATAGTTTGTGTTGATTTACAAATTGAAGTAGGATTATATGAGCATGGAAAACTTTTAGGGGTCTGATATGATGTATTTGAGATTTTGGTTTGATCATATGAGGTGGTATTATGTGAAATCCCTAATGGCCTAGTCAACCCTATTCGGTTTGTTAAGAAGGTGCGTAGGAACATATATGCTAGCTTGTATTTCTCCATGTGACAAATAGTTATGAGGGCTTTAGGAGGTGTATCAAGTTTCCCTTAAAGTGTTACAAGTAGCGGAAGTTTCTGGAAGTTTCCTTGGAGGTGTTTGAGTTGGATTTTCTCAATACTGGTTCTTGAGGGCTAAAACACAGTTTTAGCAGTTTTAGAGAAGGAAAGGTTTTAGGGTGTTATGCCCTGATTTGAAGGATGATACAAGTCTTGTGAGTTATATGAAGTCAATACCTTTATATTTATGTGATATTTGTGCATTGGTGAAGATATTTAATGTGTGCAATTGTTCTCTTTTGTGGAGTGTAAATCAGGTTCTTAAGACCTAATAGGTGAAGCTTGTCTTGTAGTGTGCTCCATGATGAAGTTGGAGGTTACAAAATGTTTCATTCTTGTAGATGGTGTTGAGAGGTTATTGCTAAAGTTTTTGGAGCTGATGGAGTCATGGTGAATTTTCTTTATGCCCTTGAAGTTCAAAATGTGATCGTTGGAGAAGAAGAATTGCTTTTAGGCCTAATTGTGGAACATTGTATTTTTTAGGCCTATGCCAACCTATATGGTATCTTTAGGTGATTTATATGAGAGTGTACAGTGTTTATTTATGTTGATATGACTGACCTTATGGTCTTTTCCGACCTAGAGGTGTTTATGGGATGAGTCATACTGTAAAGTTCATTTGAGCTAGGCTTGAGGATGGAGATGTGAGTGAGCTAAAGGAAGTGAGTGAAGAGGGGAGATGAATATAGAGTAGAGAAAAGAAGAGTATGAGAAGGTTAGAAGAGTAGGGGATTGGATATACAAGTTCATATGACCTAATCAACATTTATAGGTGCATGTATGAGTGAATAAGGAAAAAGGGTTGTTTGAGAAAGTATTGAGTAAAGAGAGATGACAAAGTGATCACAATCAGTTGTTGAAGAAACAAGGACATCAGGTGATATTCATTTTTAGGTAGTTGAGTGGGTGCTTGGTCATCTAGGGGGTTGGTTCCTCCTTGTAGAGTTGGCGCTCTACTAAACTAGGGGTTGGTACTGCTTGTAGGGTTTGTGCCTCACTAAACAAATCTCTTGTGATGTGTAATATTCATGATAGTCCTTTGTATTGAGTAATATATGCATAGTTTCAGTGGGTTTTCTTCCCCTTGAGGGTTTCCCACTTTATATCTTGTGTTCATGTGTTCTATCTTGCTTCATGTTCTTGTGGATGATTGTATCACACTTAATAAGCTCACATTAGTTTATGAATGTTGAATGGATGATTTAAATGATGTATGCATATTATGATAAATGAAGTAAAAGTTTTTAAAGGATTGATTCACCCCCCTCTCATTCATTTTGCTTCCAACAATATAAAGCATACATATATAGGGCATATTGTTTATATTTATGTCAAATATCCTTTCAAAGGGCATCCTTTCCATAATTATGACCAATTGTGGGTAAGTATTTGGTGTGGTGGTTGTAACATATTTAATTTTCTAATATTAGAAAAAAAATGTACTATAACCTATTATGAATAAAAAAGTATAGCTTTGTAATTTTAAAAACTAAGATTTGTTGATTTTCATGTTCATCATGCTTTGTTTTATATTATTTGTTGTTGAATTGACACATGAGGACTTCTTGTAAGAATTATGTCATATTTAAAGATGGGTTATTATTTGTAGGTTGACCACTTAGGAATATTATAGTCTCTTTACATTATGAGAATGCATTTTATCTTATTCTCCTGCCGAAGATGGGTATATTGCCTTCAACTCATCTATTAATTTTTTTTCCTTCTTTTCAATCATCTTTTGCAATGTGGAATATTTAATTCTTAGACTATACTTTTTGAAAAAATAATATTTTTTTACAATTTATAAATATCATTTATCTTTCATCCTATTGGATGGTCAACCTTTCCCTTTAATCTTCGTGAAAAACCAAAGCAAAAAAATTCCAATAATGTACAATTTTTTCTCTGCAACTTTATGCGTCTTTTGACTTATCATTTAATATTTGTATGCTTGCAACAATCAATACATTAAAATCTATGGTTGTGTCAGAGATGGGGTGGCAGTCTGTCAGAGATGGGTGGCTATGTAAGGATTTTAATTATCTTTCTAGTTTGAGCAATATCCTTTGTCTCATTAAATTCTTAGTATTATAGAGAGCCTCGATTATATTCATGCACAACCATTCAAATCATAACTCATTTTCCACTTTCATTTTTCTCTTTCAAATGATTTTGTCTTAGTTTTTGTTGTTTTGTCTATTAATCCCAACTTTTATGATAGATTTAATTTTTTTTTTGGTCTGGATCAACCACTTGGTATGTGTCACTAGAACACCTTTGCACCATATCAGGTAAGTAGTGGTTTGGTTTGTGTTATTGCTCCAATCCCAAACATTGAGAAAAGTATCCTTAGCCAAGAGTCGTTGAAAATATGGAACACCATCCTCAAGATGAGTGATACGAGCCTCCTCTTGCAAGTGAGATGGCTTGTACAAATTGACATGGATTGGATTGGAAATATCATGAATATCGTTTGAAGTGGAACCTCTGTTTATCAAAAGTGCATCCCCACACAATCACATATTTGGACATAATGAGGTATTCAATTAGGATCATAGAGGGCCTTTAATTTGGTTGGAGAATGCTGTAAAATTTGGCTTGAAGCTTGGCCGAATTCTGTGTGAAGGAAGAAGCTTTTTCAAACACATTTTTACATGTGGGATAAAGCTAAAACCGAAATTGTAACCAAAATTTCAAATAAGGCCAAAAGATAGAATCTATAACAAAATTCAAAAGGATAATATATTCTAAAAAAATGTGTAGATCATTCGTCGCTTGTTTTGTATCTAATATTCCATCTGCTCTTGCACTAAAAAACTTGTGCGAACTTTGTTTTCATGTACAAAATTTGTTGGATTGGGAAACTTGTCTATGTCATAAGACATTGATGCATGTGACAACAATCTTGTTCAAAGATTACCATTGAAAATTGGTCATTTAAGAAGCTTGAGTTTTCTAAGACTTTCTAATAATAATCTCTCTGGCATGGTTCCTACGTCCTTTGGAAATCTTAAAAGCCTAGAAATACTAGATTTGTAAGAAAATTGACTTGACAACATCTTGTGAGAGGGAATTAATTTTCTTCCAAATCTTATTGAGGTATATATCAACAACAACTTATAAGTCGTGTTACCTGCATCACTCAGATATTTCAGAAAATTAGAGCTCATTGACGCCTGTTGTAATCGACATGGCGGTCAGTATCCTCCTAGGATATGTAAGGCTAAGGAAATTTAAATTCTCTTTCTTTTTTATAACTGCAGTGCAACATGTATCTCCCACATAAACACAATATGTTTGCATGTTTTGTTCATAATTTTTACAATTGTTGTTATTTATGTCAAAACATGGGTTTTAGAAGCTAGGAATGGCTGATCTTAGCTCCTTTTTTCATTTCTTGTTAAATTGCCCCCAAATAAGTAAAGTACTGGAATTTCTTTTAGTGTTGGACTTCATGGTCTTTGATCAGAAAATGAAGCTGCAAGAAGATATCTACTATATTTCACAGAGGTGAAGCATACCAAAACAAGGGAAAAGTTCTAGCATTACTAAGAGACAAGGCAATACATATTGTCGGGTGCACAATCATTTTCACAGTATAATTGGAACGTTTGTCTTCATTGTTGCCAATTAAAACAATCTTTAGACTTCACAAGCATCATACCATCAGATATTTCAAAGGCCCCGAGTTTGGGTTATCTGGAGATGTCTGTCAACAATATTAAGGGAGAAATACCAGGGGATCTAGGTAAAATAAAGAAGCTCGCTAATCTAAATCTTAATTGTAATAATTTAAGTGGATTTATTTTCCCCGAGATTGGGGGTCTCAAAATCCATGGCACGTTCGATTTGAGTAACAATAAATTGAGAGAAAATATTCCTTCCCAAATGAGAAATATCATTCATTTGGAGAAGCTACATCTCAACCACAACTCATTTAAAGGTTCCCTTCCTCAACATTTTGGCTTTATGTCCTTATTGATTTTAAAAGAATAGATTTAGTGGAAGTACCCTACTTCTTTCATCTTCGATGAAAATTATCTAACTTTTCATAGATTTGCTTTGTCTTTGGGTGTGATTCATCTCCTACACAAAAAGCATGTACCATTTTATGGTCTTCAATCCAACTACATCCGAGGATATTTTTAATTTCTACATATTTCATCAATCTCCTCATCATGTGAAACTTTTCCCACCTACCTCCTTATGCATAAATGTTTGACAAAAGAACATAAGCAACATTGTTTTGACAACTCAAAAAAAGAGTTTTTGTCAATACTCCTAATCCTATATTCTTATGTGCTCTACAACCACAAAGCAAACATGTCCACATAAACACCACAAGTTTAATTGTTATTTTGATGATGAATTTAAATTTTTTCTCAAGATAGCCAACACCACCAAGAGATTCAACCATGCACACAATGATCTACTGTGGGCATAGTGTAATAAGAGCCACTCATGGCATTCAAACATTTGCAACCCTCATCCTCTAAATTTGCATGGCTGCATGATAGTAAAACACTAGGAAACTTTACATGGTAAGGGTGAATTCCAAACTGCTTCGTCACTTCAAAGAGATGGAGAGAATTCTTGTAAAAGCTATTTTGTGCATATCCTGTAATCATTGCATTCCATGAGAATATATTTTTCTCAGGCATTTTGTCAACTAGTTCATGTGCCTTGTGTATGCTTCCACATTTTGCATACATATCTACTACAACACTTGTTAGAAATTTGAAACAAAAGTGGTAATATCATATCATATCATCTTCATCACATCTTCCTATTAGGATTATATTTTCTAGGTTGTGTAATACTCCTAATGATCCATAGGGATCCAGAAAAACACACCACTTCATCAGTTCCATCAGCACCAAGAAGGAGAAACAAGAAAAGTGAGAAAAAACAAGGTAAATGGAGGTTTTGGATAGAACCGCCGCTTTGTGCAAAGCGGCGGTTTCAGAACTGCCACCCTGTAGGGAGGCAGTCCTGAAACCGCCGCCTAGCCAGGACGGCGGTCCTAAGACCGTCGGTCTGCACAGGGTGGCGGCCCTTACACTTTCGAACAAAAAAGAAGAATGGAATGCGAGTGGACACATTCTTGAAGCGCCCAACCGTGTCTCTTCCCTTCCATGCCCTTTCACATCCTCCAGTGCACGGGAGGACATGTGAAGGCCTATAAATGCATGAAAGGAACAAGAGAATAAGCATTTGAAGATCCAGAGAGATCGAGAAGTAGAGTTTAATGAGAACAGTGAGCAAGATCTTTAGTGCTGGAATAGAATTGTAGGAGCAAGGTGTAGAAACATAGCAAACAAGTAATTGGAGAGAAGGTTTACATTGTTGCTTCTTTTCATACTTATTGTAATTTGTAATTGTCTATGTTAGACCAATAAAAGTGGGAAGAAAGAGCAATTACCCTTCCCGACTGGTTTTCCTCCTTGGAGGTTTCCAGGATAAAAGTGTTGGTGTTGAAGTTTGAATTATTTCCTTCTCTACAATTTCCTTTCTATAGCACTAGATAATCAGTCACGAAGCTCGAATTTTTTTAGCACTTCTATCATTTTCCAAAGTTGAAAGTAGAACAACATAGTTGTGTGATTCATAGAGTTCCAAAGTAGAAGTTTACGGATCACCTAATGGATTGTGCACTTCAATGACAACTCTTTGAACTTTAATAGGACCTAAAATTAATAAGTAATTTATTTCAATCCATTATTTTGCACCGTTGAAACGTTTTCATATATTTTAGTACTCTAAAAATACATTGTATATACTATTGAGACTTATCTTTTCAAACAGAGAATTCCATGTGCCTGCACATATTTTTGTCATAATATTTTGGAATGTCTAACAAAAAGATAAGGATTGAACTCAAATTGCTACAAGTAAAATGCCTGCCTAAAAATTTAAAATGTCGAGGTAAAACCCCAATATATTTCATGAAACTCTCAACCAAATCCTCATATTCACTTGTTGTGTCGTGTCTACAAAATGCATTATAACAAAAGAGTTGTCTATGATGCTCTATATGTTTCCTTTTATGATGAAGAGTCCTTCTGAATCATAAAGGGTTATGATAATTTCCTGACTACCAGAGTTCAAGGGATCTCTAACCAAAAGAGCATCAACTGGTCCATTTGCAACAATAAAGAAATGATGAATGAATCCCTTCAAAGATGATACTTGAGACAATTTTTCTTCATCTTTACTCTGTGTTTTGAGATGTCCATCACTCATTATTAATCAGAATGTGCTACAATCTTTTGGCCTTGATTGATGTCTCAAAAGATTGTGGAAAATGATAGTGTAGGCATGTTGTTATTCTTTACTAAACATAAACTCTCCTTTAGGATTTGTTGTCAAAGAACAATCAAAGTATGAAAGAGGTGATGCATGTTGTTCCCTCTCTGTAATTGCACATGCCACAATGGAGAACATTCCTACTATTTGCGAATCTCGAAAATTGACACAAGAATCCATCACATTAAGAGTTGTGATGAAACATCAAACTCCTAGCCAAGTTCTTCCCAACAATTTCCAACAATTTTTTGTGCTTTGAAACAACAATTGTCAAGATTTTCTAGAAACTTTTCTTCATTCAGATTGAAGGATTACTAAATGTCTTACAATATACTTTTCATATATATTAAGCATGTACAATTATAATAATAGTTCTATATATTAAGCTTGTACAATTATAATAATAGTTACATGTTTATTTGTTTATGCATTACTGTTTGTCCTTCTTTCAGATAAAGAACAACAAAATGATACAAATATTGAACATAAAACATATAACAAATTAAGTTCTATGCATCTTTAGTCAATATCTTAGCATCTCTTTTCTGTATCGACTTTACAATGAAAACAACAATTGAATTACATTGATCACAACAATTAGGTTACAAACACGAGGAAGGGGCATTCCGATTACAAACAATTTTTTGTTTGCATCTCACTTTGCATTGTACAAATTGATAAATAACAATACACTTCAACATTATTCTATTTATTCATCTCACATAACACAAAACATCATCTTCGACATGATTTTCCATATCATGGCCTTGTTTTGTATGGAGTGTGCAAATTTAATAATTTTGTTTTGATGGTTATAGTTTTATAGACATTGATGTTTGTCTTGTACATGCAACTTGAGTAGTACACCTAAGACATTGGTCTAATGGTGAAGAATTTGTTCTCTTAAAAGAGAGGTCACAAGTTTGAATCTTACGTGGGGTGGGGCATGTATGCCTTGTATTTAAAGCACAATTAGGTGCCTCTTGCATAGTGGGAGTATAAGGTAGTCCCTTATGTTATAAGTTACCTACAGACCTAAAAATAGGTTGCTCAACATTATGGACTATAAAACAAATTATTATTATCCCTTTTGTTCGTTGTAGGTGTATTGTAAAATGTGTTAGACTGGAATTTGGGAACCTACTATCACAGTCTTTAGTTGTGCTTGACAATTTTTGACAAGTTCTTGAGGTTAATTGTGATTGATATCTAAAATATAATTTTTTTGAGAAGATCAATTTTCAACCTACTAATGTCCTCATCTTTTATGCAACTAATTTTATATTTTATGTTTGTAATTTTGTTTTGTTTGTCTCTACAATACATGGTTTATTTGTTTCTGATGAATGGATCCATTTCAATTTAATCTCTGCAACGCCATATGAAATGATCTAGACAAGTACTAATGCCAAATTATTCCCTGTGAATATCCTTGTTCAATTTAATTTGTGATATTTTGATTCGTTGGCCCTGCAAGTACATTAAACAAAATTATTTAAATTTATTCTTCTGAATTGTTAAAGGAGTAGGGTGGAGATATGCATTAAAATTATTGATTTGGAATTTCATGATTGAGATTTACTCATTGTATTTCGCACATGAGGGTATCCTCTCCAGCTCATTGAGATGTTTGGAATAAGACTCAGTTACTTCATTTTGTTGATTGATTGATGACGGACCCAAAGTAGAAATTCATCTCTCTTTGTGCCCAATCATCACTCATGGTTTTCCGTAACAATGAAAGGTTTGATTTTCATAGCTGATACAAAACTTGACAACTGTGTTGAATTTTTCTTTTCCAAATTTTGATTTTGCCTTTGAACATTTATCGTATCCACTTGACAATGAATTGTAGAATCATTGTTCTTAGAGACGTAGAAATAGTTTTTTATTTCATTAGTTGATGTTGCATTCTAACACGTTTTTTATATTGAACCTATAGAGTCAAGATTTGTGCATCACTTTGCAACAACATTCTGCAGCAGTATGTATATCTCAATATGTGATGTCAGAGGAGGAGTGTGCAATTGAAACAAGAAACTTGGAGACATCTATTTCTAGAGACTTACAGTGATTTGTAATATAATATGGGAAGGATCAAATTTTTATGTATGATGTTTTATATTGAATTTTAAATTTTAAATTTTAAATTTAATGGAGAGAAATATTTAAGTCACCTAAAGGAATGAAGTCTGGTTTGTTGGCTTATATAGATCACTCAGATTTGATTCTTTTCAGATATCAAATAACATATTTATGTATTTTCTTAACAAATAACAAATTCACATTATCATTATTTGCTCATCATAAATATCAAATATGTTTGCAAGGTTGAATGATCAACTAACTAATAAAAAAATACCTCAAAAAAGTGGTAAATAGTTCATTGGTTGGTTGACTATTCAACTTTGCAAATATATGTGATGGATAGGCTCTTCCATCAATTTTCATCAGATTTCTTACATGTAAGTGTTTTATATTCTCACTTAACATTTTACATGGGTTTAAGTTTTTTTTTATTATGAATATAATGGAAACCGTGTAAAACATCCCTATAACTACACGTCATAACAACATCTTCTCTCAACTACCCACATGTCCTTTACAACTTTTGGAACTCCTAATTTAATTTCAAAACTAAAATTAGCACAACCCTTAAATATGTTACTTATAGTTAAAAAAAAACACAATGCATTAATTGATAAGAGTGACTAACCTCCTAATATGAGCATCACTAGTAAACGAGATTTGCAATACTTCATCTAGAAAAAGAGAGGAAAGCAAAAGGTTTTCCAAATCACATTTAATGGACCAGAAAGAAAGGAGTTTTCAAAAGAAAAGTCATGGAGATAGGAGTGTAAAAAAGCAGCATAATTGTTGATGACACGTATCATTCCCTCTTTTGAAGGCCAAAAAAGAGACATGGAAGCATGTTAATGGAAAAAAAGTATTCCATGTAAGTTTTTGTCTCTTTTAAGTTGATACTTGTTTTGAGGATCATATTATCTCTCGTTTCTTGATTGTTTATTGACGCCATAGGAAATTAATATTATAATACAATTTTTTTGGTGTTAGGATTCATATTAAAAGACAAGGTACTAAAATAAAGAATTTTCAAATTATCTAATTCACATTTTGTAATATTATAGTACAAGATTTTTGATTTATAATTAACATTGATAAATTTAAAGAATTGTTGATTGTTTATAATACTAGCAATCACATGTGTATAATGCAATGTGAACGCTAAATGGTATAAGTTTTTTTATTATGACCATTGGGATTCCTCCATTTACTGGGTTAGAGGGTATTTTTCTTAGAATTAATTGTATTAGTCCTCTTATTTGGATCGTATACCCTAAGCCTTGTCAGCAATACATAAATAAGAGCTTCATAAAATCCCAATACAATACATTATTCCTCAATTCTCATATCTTCGGCACCTCTCAAATCTAGTTAGCATACATATATATAATGCAGGCTAATTGTAAGAAGAAACATTCTACTAATTCATTTTCTTGATCATAAAATTCTCATGCCCTTAAACTCCACTACTCCTTTGTGAAGCCTTTAACTTCTACTTTGGTTGTACTCATACCCTTAATCTCCTCCTTTGACCTCTAAGGACTCCCTTTCGTGTTTTTATTTAGTGATTTCACCTCATCCGTTACAAGACTTTAGAAGAACATCTACAACATATCTAACAAGTTTTTAGAAAAACTTTGACTGTCTACATTTAGGAAAGTGTACCTTCGGCTTGGTTGTACTCATACCCTTAATCTCCTCCTTTGACCTCTTAGGTCTATCTTTGGTATTTTTATTTAGTGATTTCACCCCATCCATTACAAGACTTTGGAAGAACATCTACAACATATCTAACAAGTTTTCAAAAAACTTTGATTGTCTAAACTTAGGAAAGTGTGCCTTTGGAAGAAAAGAAGGTCTTATAATACATATTGTTCCTAAATATCACACATGTTTGCAGTTGACAATATAATACATGGATGAATATTTAATATACAACTTAGTATTTTGTCCTCATAATTGTAATGGTTTTGATTGTTGATTCACTATCTTCCTTGGTCCTTCATTCCTTCTTAGTTGGTAACAGTCTCTAAATGAAAGAAGGTCTCTTGTGTGGGGGTTCAAGGATGCATACTCATCCCCATACACATTAATTTCACATGGAAACCCATGAATATGTGGTTTCTCTCTCTCTTTTTGTGGTTCCTCTCTCAAAAGATAACTTGCACGAAAAAACTTAAAATAGTTCTGGTTTAAACCTCTATCTACATGTAATGTAGAAGAGATGCCCTCACCTTGGTTGCCATGACCCCCTTGAGGGTTTTTCCTTCTGAAATTAGAAAATATGAAGTCCTAAAATGAGAGCCCAAGCAAGTCGACTTCTTCTTTAAGGGAAAGACCTTAAGGGAAAGAAGAGACCCAAAAGATACCTCCCAAGGCAACCAATCAAAATGCAACCATTTTTAATGTCTTTTCCCCCCCAAAACTCTTCCTAGACCGAGTTGTACTTTTCCTTAGGGAAGACATAAAAAATATAATGACCCTTATGTCATATTTCTAGAATGGGCCAAGTTGCATTTTCCCCTAAGACCAAACTAAAATAGAACTGCACCTTTTTTTTATCCTAGGCATGATATAATATTAAGTTATTTAAATTATTATAAGTGCTTGCATATTTTACTTTATTAATGGCACTTTATAATAATTAAAAATAACTTAAGTCAACTTTATGTTTCCCCTTTGGACGTCGGTTAAACAAAATAGGCCAAGGGTCTTCCATAATGTTATTTCAGAAAGAGGGACATTTCATCTTCAAATTGAAGCATTCCCTCCCTCCTTATAAGCTTGGATGAAGTGGATGATCAAAGGAGAATCCAAACGCACTCATTTGCCAATCCCTTAAACATTAATTGCACTGAAAGGCATTTCCAAATAGGATTCTCGGTGGGTATGCATGTTTCTTGTGGAAGTATACATTGTCGAAGACTTGTTTTATGAGCTATCTTTAAAATACGTCTACGGCTTGCACAACACATGCCCTTTCTCTTTCAAACGATTAACGAACGTGGCATGTGGTCCTTATGTGCCTTCTCATAAGAAAGAAGAGTTTCACATTATTTCCCCTAGCATTCTCGACACCCTTTTACTTTTTCCACCATCTAACCCCTTCTTCATTGCCCCTCCATGTCCTCCATTGTTACACTCCCTCAAATTTAACTTGTTCATCGCATCACCTTCTATGTTTCCATCGCACATTTCACACATTGTTGGTGCCCTTCAATTGACAAAAAAGTTAATGGTGTTGACTGAGAGACCCCTCCATATGGCTAAAAATAGTAGTCCAACGTTATTAATAAGGTCTCATGTTGTGCAAGTTCAAACATTGTCTCTCGTTCTAAAAATATTGCAATGAATTGACCCACTACAATGTATTATTGTTATTGACCTACACACCCAAAAGCCTGTGAAGAAAAATAAAATAAAAAATCCTTTGTTTGTGTATTCTTTTTCAATTGATAGTTTATGATGTCCTAGTCTTAGACAACAAAGGATTTCATGCCAAGCAAACATGTTCCACTCCATAGGACACCATCTTGTGGATCAATTTGAGGTCCTCCAATTGCCTTATGAAATAGTATCTACGCTTCATGTTGTTATGCTACGTGACTCCATTTGACACTTTTAAGACTTGTACCACAATCCTCCCATCCGGGCTTGAATGGGAGTGTTGAGCAAGTCCTAGGCAACCATCGAAGCTTAATGGAAGGCGAATTTTGTAGATGTAGTTGTCACCGGCAAGGGTGAAAAGATCCTAGGTGCCAATCTTTTGGTCCACAACCTACTACTCTCTGCAACATGACATAAACAAACCCAAAATTTAGAAATAATCCAATGCATCCACTTGCTACTCCGCCAACTTACATCATCTTAGTCCGCATATTTTCATATATGCTTGGTCGTAAGAAAGAAGAGCTTCACATTGGTTCCTTCCAAGATTTTTCCTACCGCTAAAATTCTCCTCCCCCAAACTCTTTCTTCATTTCCACTCTTCCTTCTCCAATGCTACCCTCAAAGTTTAACTTCTTCAACACACCTTCCTCAACATTCCCATCACACATTTCGTGTCCGAATGCTATGAAAAGATAGTAACATAAAGTTTACGTCGTGAATCTAATTTGATGCATCTTTTGTTGGAGTGAGAACATACGCCTTTTTGTTAGGACTATGATTGTTCACGTTTAGGACAACGTAAAGTAGGTGAAGTACTTAACATAATTTAAATCACTATGTGGTTAGACATACATTCAATCATTGCAACTAAGTGGCTCCACATTATTCTTCCCCATTACATGCGTTAAAAACGGTACTTAGGTAACTTCCCTCGATAACTATGAAGATGCTTACATTCACCCACTCCGGGGCCCGGACAAACAAAGCATAACCACTAGCCAATGGCCAAGTTGAATTAAAAAACAAATTAAACATCTTCCTCGTAATCACACCATATCAACAAATAATTAAAGTTAATTAAGTAACTTTTTAAAAAACCATTAAGTAAAGCGGTTGCTCACGCGGCAGAGAAGTGAAGAAACACGAATCAGCACAGCGACGTTTGTTTTGGAATTTGAGAATGTGATTTTTCATCAAGTTCAAGCTTACTGGGGTTTAAATTTAGCTCAGTAAAATTTACAGCTGTTTCTTTTGAATTTTCCTGAAATGACTGTTTATTTTTTATCTCCAGGCCTCCCAACATTAAAACTCAAGGATTCAGACGTTTCATGGGGCACACTTAGGGATGAGCCAAAACTAACCCTGTTTTTAGCCGCGTTTGTGGAAATGTTTCCTGAGGGAGTTGTGACCCCGAATGCACCGCGATTTCTTTTCACATTGAAGCTCTCTTTGCCATTAAAATCTGTTAAATTTGCAAAAATGGGGCATTTTTGGCAGAATCCATCGGTTGAAATTTTGGCTTAAGGTTTCTTAAGGCGGTTCGTCTAACATTGCCTCCAAAATTAAATGATTGTATTGTAACACAAACAAAACTAAAAAAACAAAAACCTCCTACCTGTAAATCATTGTTCCTGTCTGCCACAACTCGAATTTGCAGTTCGCAATTTCCATTTAACCGCTAAAAATAGAAAACAACAAGCAAAAGGCCGTCAAATTTAATCTTGTTACAAAAACGTTTAAATAGACGTCAAATTTAACATAGTGGTGGAAACGTCTGGAAGAACCTTTCGCATAGGAGGAACGCCTTGGCGTTATTATAGATTACATTTTAAATTTTATTTATTGATTCTTGTTTTTTGTGTGATCTTTATTTATTATATTTGATTTGTTTTTAAGTAATCTTTGATCTTCAATTTTTAAATATTTAAAAATAAATAAGTGAAAGTTATTTTATAATTTTTTTAATAAAAATCTCTATTTTCCATGTGTAGCAATTGATTATATAAAAGAATAACAAACTCTAGCCATCTAGAATGTCATATCATATTAAAAATTGACATCCAACATGAGCGACATACATCATAAATAAGTATTGCTCTAAAAAACTAAACATAAAAAAGGTAAATAACAACATACCATAATAAAAAATGACATCCAATATCGTTGAGATAAAACATATACAAATATTCTTCTCAAAAAAGATTATGCATTAAAAAGGTAAATTGCATTGTAAGGAGAATGTAGCATTTATTAGTGGCCCACGACACATGGGCATATCCTATTGGTCGCGTTGCATGCTTTGAATTTAAAACCATGCATAAACTAGTCTAATCACCAAAACCTCTCAAATTAGTTGTCTTTAAATGAAAACAAATATATCAAAGATATGTGTCTTTTGTTAATACATATTGGTTCTGTGCATGTTGACGATATATACTTATGTGAAATTCAACTCAAAAAGATTTCAGTCTGGTGTAAGTTTTGCTATCTAGGCAGCGTTAAGTCAAATTACTTTCAAGTTGTTTTATTGATGTGACACATTATTTAAGGAACGCTAATAATCTATGAAATCATTAAGATCACTTTCAAATTTACTCTTATTAGTTTGGAATGGAATCATATCACAACCTTCCATATGCTGAGTGTATATGCAAACTACGTTTTCTTGATACAGAGAGCAAAGAACATTTTGTGTTCATAAACCCTATCTACTATGAGCTATATGAAAGATTCCATTATCCTTTTAGTTGTTCTTGTGCGCCCTTGAGGACCATTCAACACAAGGATCAATGATGTTTAACTTTGTTTAATCATGAGGCGCTTCAACTTTGGCTGCACATAACTAATATTCTTTACGTCTTTGTAATCCCAAGACTATCAATTCATACTTTAGACTTTAAGGTACTGTTGGTGTCGAATCACAGCACCCCTGGGACTCCGCAACGCGATCGTTTGAGACTCCCAGTGCGATTGCACAACATGGAGCTTTTCCCAAGTGTGGGACCTTGCGAAATCGGAAAAGCTCTCCGGATGAAGGCCGGCTCCTATTCCTCTGTTCAGATGCACCAATGAAACGCAGAGGTTTACCCAAAAAACCTAATCTAACTACCAAGGAGACAGGGAGAGAGAAATGCATAAAAATAAACCTAAGCTAAGGAGGTGATGCACCGAGGAATGAAGAACATATGTTTTGCCAATTAAACACAGACCACAGAAATGCAATGCAATATCATGCACAGATAAACATATTCACAGTGAAAGATCAAGAGGATGCAAAATGAAACACATAGAGGGTTGAGAAACATCCACAGTCATGTATTTATTTGCTCCGAAGGTTGATACAATACACTGCAAAAAATGCCCAGAGGCAAAGGTGCATTACAGTTTCAAATGGGAGGTTTGAGCTCCACAACTCCACCTGCCAAAGAGAAGAAGGGAGGAGGCACAAAACAAAATGTTCGACCTTTTAAAAAACAGCCCCCTCCTTACATTTTATATGGAGGAAAAGAGAGGGAGAAGAGAGGAATTCGAACTGCCCCAACCACCTCCAAGACTACACTTAATTCTTCAACAACCATGGTGGTAGGTGAGATCCCCAATGCCTGTCGGGTTCGGAACTCCCTTGTGCATTTGCATCGGGCTTCGATGCTCGACATGCCTCCGAAACCCGTGTGTTTCCGACGTGTTTTCCCGACTATCGGAAACCCGATTTCCTTTGTGCTATCGGGTTTTGAAGACCCCCCGAAAACATGCATTCGCATGTTTCTCTGCCATGGGGTGCTCGACATGCTTTTCCCGCCCCCGAAACCCGACGTGCATTGTCCGTCGGATTTTGAAACCCCTCTGGCATTTCTTTTGTTGTCGGGTTTTGGAACCCTTGCGACATGCTCCTTCACCGTGCATTTCTGAGGTGCAAACCCGACTATTAAACCCGATTTCCTTTGGTGCGTCGGAATTTTGGAAACCCCCCCGAAAACATATTCTTTGATTGGCGGGTTTCGGTGGATCACCCGACATGTCTTTTGGTGTCGGGTTGCTGTTCGGCCTCCCGGCATCTCCTTTGGCGTCGGATTTTTCTGCCCCCCCCGACATGTTCTTTCCCTCTGATTTTCCGCTCTGAAAACCCGATTCCATTTGCGTCTGCTCTGTGCGTCGGGTTTTGCGGCCCCTGCAACATGTTTCCTGGGCGTCGGATTTTGAAGACCCGCATACATATTTCTTGTTGTTTCTCTGCCATGCAATCCCGCGTGTATGCCCCGGTGTCGGGCTTCTCAACCCTTCCGCCATGTCTTTGCGCCCTGTTCCTCCCGCCTGTCCTCCTGACTCCTCCGTATTCTGCTGGCTTTCGCGATTTGCCTCTGATTCCGTCGACTCCCAAACCCGCGTTTGGGGCGTCTGCCGGGAGGAAATATATATACAACAATTTGGCAACTCACGGGGATACATGCCTGCTAGGTAGAAGATCAGTGGCCTTTTAGCAATCCATTGGGCATGGAGTCATAAGCAATAGCCTGAACCAACCTGATATCTGATCCTGAAAACTCCCCTCTAACTCCTTCTCTGAAACCACATTGAACTTAAGAGTTGTTCTCACCAAAATGCCGCTGCAAATGAACTATACAAGAGCAAAACCAGCAACACCAAAACTATGTACAAAACTGAAAATCATACATGCCCCAAATGGAACATGCAGAGTGTGCACAAGCACTTCTTATACTGAAAGCAAATCTACCTACTCTATTCTAGCTGGGAGCAAAGAGGAAGCTAAACAAACCCTGCAACTGGTTGTGCAGAAATAGCTTCCTTTCTTCAAAATTGGCAGCCATGCAATTGATTTGGCACTGATCATGGCTATTTGGATGGATGGAAAATCAACAAGAAGCTGGTCTTCTATCCAAATCATCAAGGTATCAATTGAAAAATCCAATACCTCTTTTAGTTGCTCTGCATTTGAATTGAAGAGGTATGGTATCTGATCCTCGGTACTTTTGTAGCTCATCTTCATGCTCAGAAGCGAGCATGACTGGTTATGTACTTCTCCTCTGGCTCCAATGAAGCCAAATACCTGATTGGGCAAGGTCTGATCCATTTGATATGCCCATAGCTCTTATTTTCAACTCCAAAAATGGAGTTCTTCTTGTGGAGCCCTCCGAGATGGATGACGTGGAAGAAATGGTGGAATCCTTCTGTCCTTTCTCTTCCTCCAATGAAGAACATAGAAGATTAAAATCTTCCAATTTTGATTCCAAAGAGCTGCTACAAGATGCAGGCTGCTGCAAATGAACGTTCTCCTCCATGACAGCAGGCTCTGGCGTTTGGAATGTGGATGATGAAAGAGAGAATGGTGAAAACTCAAACCGGTTCTTCTCCATCAAAACAGTCCTCCAAATCTGACAGGTAAACTGCCTCATTGCTGTCCCGCTGTTCGTGTTCAACTTCCTCCATGGTGTCCTCTGGATCTGCAACTTGACCACCATGGTTTCCTTCACTCTCCAATATTGATTTTGAGAGATCAAACTCCTCTTCAGTACTAGAACTCGGGAAGAGGTGAAGTAGAAAGAAGAACTAAAGGTTCTCCTGTAGCCTGCTTTGTGCTCAAAGCCCTTGGATCTGTACTTTTCTCCTCCACAGTTAGGATGTGCTCCTCTTCTTTTGCCTTTGGAGCAGCTTCTCCCTCCTCTATTACTCGAAGACGATCTTGCTCTTGAATGAGCTCCTCCTCCAGCATGAAGTTCATCAAGTCAAACTCTTCGATCTGCTGCTCTAGAGGACAAGCTGGGACTGCAAGATCTCCTTCTTCTGCTGCAATAGAATCAGTCCTAACCACCATTTGTTCTCCAACCCCAACCTCTTCTGTAGGCCTAACCATCAAGGGGATCTTTGTCATCCCAAATCTAAGAGCCCAACTCTTCAGACTTTGAATTTCTTCCTCTTTGTTGGCACTCTCTTTTTGCTGTGGTTTTCCTTGGCTGGCATTCTGATTTTCATCCTCCCAACATGGATTTGGGAATTGCAAGAGGAGGGATAGGTTGAAAACTCAACTGATTTGACAATTTTGTGTGGTGGTGGAGGCGGTGAAACCTCTTGTTTCTTTGGAGTGGAAGGTACTTTCATTTAGCTCTTGTGGAGGGGGTTTGGATTTGGAAGAGAAGAGGGCAGAAAAACTGAGATGGGATGGAAGACTAGGGGGTGGAGGGATGGAATCAACATTTAGGACAGCAGATGGTGAATGTAAAACTTGACACTGCTGAAATGATATAGATTGAGAAGGAGGAAAAGAAAGAGTATGAGGTGGTGTGCTTACCCGTTGACAAGGTTGCAGAATACTCCTCTCATATACCTCTATTCCTTCAATTCACCTTGTAAGTAATGGCAGTGTTGCAATCAATGAAGTCTAACTTCTCTTGAGAGCTGTAGTGCCTTGGAAAAGGTCCCACCCATGGAAAAGGTGCTCTGCAAACCAATTCCAAATGCTTTCATTTGTGCCTGAGCCCTAGATTGCACCATGTTCACCTCCATCTTTTGGATTTTTCTCCAACAGATCTGCATTTTCTTCTTCATGGTCTTCATTGCATGCGTACCCCTTGCTCTTGGAGAGCTCCATAGCCAAACTGATTTTTGGCATTGATGCTCATATGGGTATGCATGTTGATCCTGAACTTGACCAAAATGCTGATTTGGAGGATTTGTAAAACATGTTGGAGGTGTGATATATTGCTGCCGTTGATGTGGATTCCATGATGGAAAAGAAGTCATGGTTGCACAACTTCATGGAATGGAAAAGGATGAAAGAGATGGAAAGAAAGATGGGTGGAAATGGATGGGAACGGGTCTGTAACTCAGAGAAATGGGTTGCTGATCAGGTGGAGTCGCCAGATGTGTTTTTTGAAAATGCCTCTAAAAGGCTGGATTTTTCCCAAGTTTACACACCAAACTTGACAATATCGAAAAATATAGATTTAAAAATTTGAAGGACCTAGAGGAATGACAATCTTCAATCCACAATTCGGGTCTTTGTTGTGCAGATGTGGATTCCTTGAACAGTATAGGCGGAACTCAGGTCATGCGATGTAACTCACAAAACCCGAATTGCTATGTGTCGAAACCTGGAACATGTCCTGACATCCCTCAAAACCCCGATTTTCTTTTCTGTCGGGATTAGGACCATGTAATGCATCCCCCAAAACCTGAATTGCTGCTTTGATGTTCTCGGACCCCGAAAACCCGAAATCACTAAAAACCCAAAATTTTGAAAATCAAAATATAAAAAAAATAAAGAAACCCTTTTAAAGATTACAGTCAGATCTACCAACTGTTGAAAATTTTGACTTGTTTTGAGCAATATTAAGCCCTTGAAAAATGATTTCGGAGTTCAGGCTAGGACGAAGCAAAATCTGAAATTTGTAAAAAACTTGCAAATTTTTTAGTGCAAATTTCATGAAAACTCCTTCAAATTTTGCTGGAATGACCTCCTGGTCCCACCGGGCATGCCAAAATTATTGGTGGTGAAACACAGCACCCCTGGGACTCTGCAACACGATGGGTTGAGAATCTCAGTGTGATTGCACAACATAGAGCTTTTCCCAAGTGTGGGACCTTGCGAAATCGGAAAAGCTCTCCTGATGAAGGCCACCTCCTATTGCTCTGTTCAGATGCACCAATGAAATGTAGAGGTTTACCCAAAAAACCTAATCTAACTACCAAGGAGACAGGGAGAGAGAAATGTATAAAAATAATCCTAAGCTAAGGAGGGTGATGCACCAAGGAATGAAGAACATATTTTTGCAAGAATAAACACAGACCACATAAATGCAATACAATACCATGCACTGATAGCCAAGATGCACAGTAAAAGATCAAGAGGATGACAGCAATGAATACACATATGAAAGAGTTGAGAATCAATCCACAGACATGTATATATTTGCTCCGAAGGTCGATACAGTATATTGCAGTGGCCAAGAGGCAAAAAACGACATTACAATCCATGTGGGAGGCTTGAAAAATCCACAAAATCTCTTGCGAGTAGGAGAAGGGAGGATGCAAAGTAGAAATGTCCAACATTTTTAAAGATCCCTCTCTTGACCATTTATATGAGGAGAAAAGAGGGAGAAGAGAATGATTCGGATGCTACCCCAACCACCTCCAAGACTACACCTAACTTCAACGAATCATGGTGGTAGGTGAGAATCTCAACAACCCAAATTATGGCGAACTGTATTTTTGCATTTTAAGAACTTTGTTCCCACCCAATTAAATATATCCAGTCGTATTTGGGTAGAGGACACCGAGAGATTTCTGAAAATTCCAACCTTGTGTGAATCCGAGCTCCCTCTGAAAAGTTATGGCGATCTGAATATTTCCCGTGTCAGGGTCTGTTTCAAGTCGGGTTTGGGTTTCTGCTTTGCATCTGCATCGGGTTTGGAGGATGCCTCAACATGTGTTTGATGCCTGTGTTTTCCTGAAACCTGCTTCCGCCGCTATTTCCATGTTTTTCCTTTGTTTCGGGTTCGGAGATGTAGCTTGCATATGCATCGGGTTTGGGAGGTGGCACAACATGTTTTTGCCTTGTGCTTCTGCGCCATGTTTCTACGCCTCCCGAAACCCGCTCTTCCCTTGGAAGTGTTTTCAGGTTTGCAGAACCCTCGACCATCGGGACATCCTTTATGATCTGCATGCTTCATGTTTCGTGTTTCCCGAAACCTGAAACCTGATTTACCTTTGATGTTGGGTTTTCGAACCCTTCCGACATGTTGTTCCACCATGTTTCTCCACCCTGTAGAACCGATTCCTTTTGCGTCAGGTTTTGGAGAGCCGACGACATCTTTTCTTTGTTGGCGGGTTTTGGAGAGGTCCCCTGACATTGTCCTTGCACCGTGTTGTTCCGCCATCCGAAACACTGACTTGCCTTTGTTATCGGGTTTTGGAACCCTTGACGACATGTTTCTTTGTTGGTTCAAAGGATATATTGGAGACCTCCCAACATGTTCTTCCACCATAATTTCTCCACCTTGTTTACCTGAATTCCCTTCGTTTATCCACATTATACCTAGGGGGGTAAATATATAAAACAGGCACCATATGCCTAGGGTCTGAGAATAGTTTCCGTGGATGTTAAAACGTTCAAGCAAGGGAAAAGTGAGTGGAAACTTCCATGTGTCTAGCATGAGCACTATCTAAGTTGAATTAAATTAGTATGAACTATAAACTGGTAGGTCCCTGATACTTTATTGTCGAAGGGCACTCCACGTGTCCCATTGGCCTTAGAAAGTACGACCTTCAATGATATATGACTTTAAGTATAGAGACCCAGCTAATGGATCAACTCTTGCCGAATGAATGACCCGTAGACACCCAACACGCAAAGTCAAAAACAACTGAAGCCAGAATCGCGCCGTGGGTGACTTTGAGTGCGTGGATGTTCCTTACTTACCCATAGCAAACCAATTGTATGGCAGTCGTCGACATGGATTAGCGTGAGGAGGGTTTATTCCGCCGCCGGAAACTAGAGCACCGCTACCTCTCGCCTTCATCTGACTTACATTTTGGGTCAGCGTCGCTATGTTTTCAGGATAAAATCCACAGTTGAGCCGTCTCTGTGAATTGCAAAGTTTTAACTGTTTTTTCAATATTACTTAATTCATTTTTATTGTAGTATGTAAAGGCGGTTTGGGAAAAACACGTGTATGTTTTCAGGATTTTTAACCGCTGTAGCCGCTTAATTTTGCAGGTGGACCTCCTGTCGTAATTGAACTAGAAATTCCACCGTTTTTGCAAGTCTACATAGCCTATTTAATCAATGCAGGCATAATCTTAATTCTCAAATCATCACATACTTGGCGAAGCTGTGCCAAATGGATTACTCCACAAAGAGGAACAGGCCAACATACGAAGCACCCAGCAGCAATTTTGGTACCCAATTTAACTCTCTCTTTGAATTTTTAGTTTCTTCATGAGCACCCAGAAGAGAAAATAAATGAAAGTAGCTGTTTTGTTTTCCATTAGAAACACCAGACTGGTGAGGTTTTGTTATCTTTTGGTTTCATTTGTGTAGCTAAATTAGCACTAGGGTTTGATATTAATAGCCCTACGGTTTAAATTTAACCTCTCCCTCTCATACTTCTAGATTTTCTTATCTAAATGTTTATGGCCATTAAATCAAATCATGAATTGTATTGTATTGGATTGCAGATCTGATCCCTGCATTGCCGAATGAGATTACTTTGGGACCTCTCATGGCCTGCATGCCCTGGTACATGAAACCCTTGTTGATGACCTTAAATAAAACATGGGCTCGTACCCTCATAAATCCCCAATATGCAACTCCCCACTACAAACCCTGTGCCCTTAAAAATTCAGTCATTTTATATGCCTATACACCAACTGGCAATGGCCACAGTCTTTCTCTCCACATATACCAAGAGGACCTTCTTAGAAAGCTTCCTCTTCCTCCTCACATTCCGGCGGAATCTTACAAATTCACCAGGTTTTGTGTCACAGACCAATGTGTATATGCTCTTACTCCTGCTGCTGACCAAGATATGTATAATTATTATATAAATAAACTTGAATTAGGGGGAGGAATGATCAACTGGCAAACCGTCCCACCCTTGCCAAATATTGGGAAATATATTCACATTTTAAGTAGCATCAGTAAGGATGGAAACTCTACACGCGATTATATATGGATGCGAGACAATGCAATTGATATAAGGGAGCGCAGGTATTTGTCCATGGAAGAGAGATGTACTATGGCTGAAGCTAATGACTGGTCTGTCTGGGAGCTGCATGCAGGAGCAACACAAGGAGGTCAATATAAGAGTATTCCTCCACCTCTTCCATCTCGACCTACAGAAAACTTTGCAAACCATCCTCCCAATTTTCTAGACATATATTACAAGGTTAATTCAAGAACAAGGCATCTCTACAAGCTATATACAGTCAGTGAATGTTCTTGGTGCGTCAACCATGGAAATATCATTGAGACTGAAATTAAGAGTCCATGCCTAGTCATATTTAAAGATAACTATGATAACCGTGTAATAAGAAAGGTACATCTTATCTGCAAGCAGGTCTATTGTGATGGTAGTATCAGAGTCCTTTTATACAAAAAAGACCTTCAAAATTCAGAGTTACTCCAGGGATTTGAATTGAATGATTTTCAAAACTTTTGGGGACGGGAATGGCTTCGTCAGGAGAAAATAAGGGCAGTGAAATTCACAGCAGATTTGTCACCAAGGAGAAAGGGATGGAAACAGCAGTTTAGCTTAACTTCAAGCAAAGCAGATACTTCCATATCGAATGAGGGATCTACCATAAAAATGGCACAACAAGGCACCATATATGTATATGTTAAAATTTTATCCAGATGAGCAAATATGCATTTTCAAGGCCAGTTAATCTGTTAATTTCATGGCTCCATACCCAAAGAAACGTTTCAAATTTAATCCATGTTTGATCTAGTTTCATTGCTTTTCAAATAATGTATCAAAGTTTCCTGTAATGTACAATTCATATCCAATTTTGGGTGTAATTAAAAAGAGCCTACATATTGAAACTTACTCTATTTCAATGAATTTTTGAAAATAGGTGAAAATGTTTGTCCAAAACATTTTGTGAATATTTTTTTTGTTATGGTCTCTAGTTGTGGGGTTTGCTGGTATGGTAATACTCTGTTACAGCCACAATTTGGCGACATATTTGTTTCACAATGAAGTAGCAATCGCCAGCGAAAAGAAGACTAGAATTAGTAAATTGCAATGCAATATTGTTCATTTATAGAAAATTGTCAAGTTGTTAAACATATCAATGCAGTAATATAGTTGAACAATATTTGACATAGTGTTCAATTCGGTTTTGGTCCCAGTTGGTGCCATAACTATTTATCATTGTTGATGGGGGGACCCAAGTTGAACAAGAGGATGCCAGACTTGTCCATGTAGATTATCCTTGCATATGAGTTATCTGTCTGTCATGCAAATTACTCCTCTGCACGTGTGTTATCTGTTCTTCATGCAGATTACCCCCTACTTGAGTCATATTTGTCCTTTGAATGTAAACTTATGTTGCTATATGAACCTTGCAGATAGGAGTTCTCCTTGTTAATTCTTCTTCCCTTTCTAAGAGAAAAATCTTAATCTTTATGAGACCGATAAAGAGAAAAGGATGTAATCTAGCTTGTACTCTTGCAAGAATTCTATAGTTAACGTTTCGAGGCAATGATGCATGTTTGCAACTGTGTAAATCTAATTTATATTACTCGATTTACACTGTATTTTCCAGAATACTTTCACAAATTTCATATTTGTTCTGTTCTACAAGCAAGTGGCTGGGAACCTAGAGGCTATTGATTGTATGTGAAACTAAGGTGAGCAATCCAATGTCTGAAGAAGTTAGTTTCTTTCTACCAGTCGATCGTCGGTAGACAGCTGAAAGTAGAGCCAGATGGCCATTAATAGCAGACTCAAGTAAGTATTCCTAGGAAAAATGGAAAGCTGACTTAAATTTTGTTTTGGGATGCTCAAGTTTATTGTGGTAGTTATGTTGATGGTATATTCATTTTGGAATTACTTGCATCCTTTTGTCCAAGTTCATACATTAGGATTAGGTTCAAGGGGGGACATTAGGATTAGGTTCAAGGGGGAAGTCCAGATGAGAGGTAAATCTTGCAAAGAGGACCTATCGACATTAGGATTAGGTTCAAGGGGAAGTCCAGATGGGAGGTAAATCTTGCAAAGAGGACCTAACGACTTTCCCTAAGTTTCTGCGTTCTTTATCGAGAATTTTGGTGTCTATGTTGTTGGAGATATTTGTTATGTGATGCTATTTTCTTTTATGTTATTGCTATAAAAATTGTATCATGAATAAGCTGGTTTAAGATATTTTACATGCTTCAAAAAAAAAAGTCATAATTGAGCTGTAAAATATCTCATTCAGGGATTCCAGCGATGGTTAATTGAACACTTTGTTTCATTGCAAATGTTTAAGTATATCTGCTTTTGATCATTGTCAAATGTAAGGATAACGTTTATATCTATTCAAGTCTCTAACCTTTGGATAACAGTTTCTCCAGAATTTCTTCTTTGTTTTATCTGAAGGACCTTGGATGGACATGATAATATACTTTGCATTATTCCTTTTTTTCTTCTCTAAATATTTCACTTGGAGTCTTAATTGGATTAGGGTAAAATGAGGGTTTTGAAAGGACCCTCATCCTTTTACAAAAAATCCCATCCGGCTAGATTAAGCAATGAAAATTTCAGAGTGAAAGCCCTTAGGCATACCAAAAAAATCTATAACTAGATATAACATAACCATAACTTAACAAAAGAGACTTTTAAGTTCTTAAACCACATTCTTAGCTGCAACAGAAGCACTCTTCTCTACCAGCGTGTCAGCCAGGTCAAGCATCTCGATGCATTCTTTGTCAATGATAGCTGTGGTGTTGTCTCGTATAATCTTTCCAAGTTTTAAGCACTCCAAAATCTTGCTGAAGCTTTGACAGAATGGAGGACACCACAACGACCTGACTGTCCATCTGAGGGGTTTCCGCCAGGAGTTGATTTTCATCAATGTCCATGTCAATATTTTTATAGTAGCATGAGGAGATTCCATAGGTTCTAGGCCAGGGGATTCCGTATAAAGAGTAGAGAGCCCGAGTAAAGCTTCAGGAATTTGTTGCTCAGACCACGAATCCGGTTGGAGCTCTGCAAGAGAGGTTCCAGGAGAAGGGGGGAGCAGGGGAATTGCAACAGAATATCCAAAGAGAGGAGGGGGTGGTAGCACCATCAGAAGGGGAGCCAGAGAGGGAAAAGGATTTCCCCACAATAGCCACATCTGGGTCATAATAAGAAGAAACTTGCATAATATGATGGTTTTTACTGGTCTAAGTGGAGGGGGAAGCATGGGGGATGGGTGACGGGAGTGGGAAGGTAGTCGATGTACGATGATGTTTTACCGATTTTGGGGGAAATCAGAGAAGCTCAGTTGGAGAGGTGATAGAATAGAATAATAAATAAATGAGGCCATGGTGCAGAAGGGGGCCCTCCCCTTCTCTTTCCAAATTAATAGAAATCTTGAGGGATTGAAATAGAAAATCTGAGAGATTAACCTTCTTACCATAGCATAGGTGGAAAGAAGAAAAAGATGAGGCCCATAAACCAGCTTGTAGCACCCGTCAATGGTGAAATACCACATAATCACCTCTGCCACTCTATCCCATGGGGGATTCAATGAAGCCCACTCATAGCTAGAAAGATACTTCTGAACGCTTTCACCAGGCTTGAGGAAATCATCCATTTCTACCTGTAGGGATCTCTTGAAGTAGACCACACCCACCAAAGGCAAGCCAATTGCCATGAAAATTGCATTAGTTGAAATGGTGAACTTTTAATTACGCACCTACACCTTTCCATTCTTCCATGATGCGAAGATGTTACAGGAAACCCAAATCGAGTGCCTCGAAAGATGCTTCATGAAGGTGGTGATTCCACCTTCCTGAAGGATATCCCAAACATCACGTCTTCCTTGTATTCTGCATGAGACTAGTTTGATGCGCTTAATTTGGCCCCCCATGATTTTACAAAAGATAGAAAATTCTGAAAAAACACGCTGGTCCCCAAATTTATAATTGTAAAACAAGATATTTGAATGGACCTTCACACGTGTCCTCCAAACTGGGGAATGATTGCTAAAAATTAAATCAAATCTTGCCCAAAAATCCACTTTTAAACCAACGTCACTATCGCATGTGCCTCTACCTTTTAAACGTCCTTTCATCATGAAGGAAACATTAAGACATCCACCGTCAAAATCTGAGGGGATGTTATACCTACTCCTGTTGACTCTAGAGTTAACATTGTCCAACCCACTGAGAAAGACATACAACCCCATAAGGAGATTAATGCTTGAGAGAGTGATCATTACATAAACTGCTGAGGAGGATGCTAGGAAAGTCTCCTATCCAATTTTTTTTGCTCCTCCATCTGAACACCCATATTTTCTAGAAGGTTGAAAACCTTATTTCCCTCTCTATAAACATGTTGATACTTGATTTCCTAGAACATGGATTACAGGATTTTGATGTCTTCAATGATATTTCTAATTTTCCATTGGGTAGGTTCATTGGAGTTCAAGATATTGATGAGCTTCAGGGAGTCACTTTCCACTAATTGGCACTCTCTCCCAATTTGAAGTGCCAGATCCAACCCTCTAAGTATTTCCATAGCTTCAGCATGGTGATTAGTGCCCACCCTAAAGTTGTCAGCAGTTGCAGCTAGAGGAAGACCATCATGGTCTCGAAGAATGGCACCCCCCAATGTTACCTGGGTTTCCTTTTGCTGCGCCATCTGTGTTTAGTTTCAACCAACCAGGAGGAGGAGGGGTCCAAACCACAGCCGCTCGCACAGCTGCCGAGGGATGTGCATCCACATGGAAGACAAGATGTTGACACTAATTCTTTGAGCCACATAAGTTACCCTTTTTTTTTATACTTTTTCCAAATACAACTGTTGAGGTTGTCTTGGAAGAAGATAACAATACTTTTAACCACATGTGTCATATCCAAGGCTTGCTCTTTAAATACGCACTATTTCACTCCTTCCAGATACCCTAGAGACCATGAGGGAGAAGAAGTTTCCAAGCGAGGGAAAGAATCCGATGAGAAAATGGGGAGAACCATTGGCTGAAGGTTTTATACAGAGAGGAGGGAAAGACCCACGGCACACCAATGTGGCCAAAGAGAAAACCCTAGATGGAGTGGGAGAACGGACAATGGAGAAGAAGATGAGAAGTGGATTCCAGAGCTGAGAGGCAAAGACCACAGCCGAAGGGAAGTGAGTAGCCTCTTCTTTTGAGGTTCTCCCCAGAAAGGATGACATCCCTGAAGGAAAGCCAAGTAAAGAAACCAACCTTAGGGGTGATAGTAGGGGGAAAAATATGGTGAAGCGGAGGACCACAGGGGGTGCGAGGTTTAGACGAATAGGCCACCTTGACAGAGAAGCTATTAGAGGTAGAAAGAGGCCAAATGCATTCATCCTGTGGCAAGGAGAAGGGGATGTATTGTGAAGACAATAGCTTCTTGAGACTCATGAGACGTTGATTTTGAATACCACTACATCTAGGCCAAACTGGGAGAAGCCAACAAGGCTTGGAATTTATAATGTTAAAATATCCATTGACTTTCCTACCACACATGGAGATTAAATTCCTTTTAATCAAATCCCAAAAAGGGTCCTAAGCAAGAGGCTTGTCTCCAATCCACTAGTTTGACCAGAAATCTATTTGAAGGTCATTTCTAAGGCACCATTTAATGCTTACACATAGAAAAGGAAGAGAGCTCACCACTGAATTCCAAATAGAAAATCCTCTATGGGGATTTGAGTGGAGAAAATTCCTCGAAGGAAGAAGGTACTTTATCCTGAGGAGATAAACCCAAGGGGCCTTGTTCTTAGATGTGTCCTCCCAACCAATATTAACAAGCATGACATCATTCATATCAGCAATCCTTCTTAGCTCTAAGCCACCCGAGACGTTTAGAAGACAATTTGTATTCCAAGATACCAGATGATCTCTTTTCCTTTCTTTAGATCTAGACCAGAGAAAGTGTTTTTGAATTTTCTCAATAGAAGTAATAAAAAATATAGCATTCTTAGTAATGACATAAAATGTATAGGAAGACTCTGAAGCATAGCTTTGACAAGTTGAAGTTTACCCACCTGGCTGAGTAGAGCACCCTTCCATCTAGCCAATTTATTTTGATAACATTCAATGAATGACATCCAAAAGTTTTTAATTTTTCTTCCTTTAAAGAGAGGAAGACCTAAATAGGTAGAGGGAAGGTTCGCTATGTTACAACCAAAGATATCAGCAATCTTCCATTGCCTGTTGGACAAAGTGTTTATGAAAGGAATGCAACTTTTAGAAAAATTATGAGTTGTTGTGAGGCCATCTGATAACCATCAAGAATTATTTTTAGATTCCTTGGCCTCAACAACTGAAGTTGCACCCATGAGAAGGGTATCATCTGCAAACTGGATGTGGGTAGCAGCAGGAGTTCTAGTAGTAATTTTGATGCCTGAAATTATATCAACATGTTTGGTAGCTTCTAAAGCCCTACTTAATGAATCAACCATTAAGATAAAGAGGAAGGGTGAAAGAGGGTCACCTTGTCTAATCCCCCGACTGCTCTTGAAGAAACTAACTGGAATTCCATTAACAAGAATCGAGAAGCAAGGAGAAGAGATGCATGTGAAAACCCAACTACACTACTTGTCACTGAACCCAAAATTCTTGAGCACTCTTAAGAGAAAAACCCAACTGACTCTATCAAAGGATTTCTGCATATCCAATTTAAGAATCATCCCCATTGTCTTAACATGTTGTATAGAATGGATAGCCTCATGGATGGTGATGACTCCTCCTTGAATTAAAAGACCGCCCACGAATCCATTTTGTTGTTCTGAAATTAAATTGCTCATCAGTTGCTTCAACCTTGTCACCATCAATTTCGTGATTATCTTATAAGTAGTGTTGCAAAGACTTATCGGTCTAAAGTTGGAGACTGATTTAGAACCTAGTGATTTGGGGGCCAAAACAATGAAGGTAGTGTTCCACTCTTTTAAAAGAGAGTTACTTCTTTGAAATTCATTCTTTGCATCATAGAGATCATCCTTGATGATTTCCCAATAAATTTGGAAGAAGGTAGCAGGGAGTCCATCTGGCCCCGGTGACTTATCCCTCTTCATTGTGAATATAGCTTTATGGATTTTTTCCATGGAGAAAGGTTGTGTCATTCTTTCATTCATGTTATCAGTTATCAACTTAAGAATGTGCTGCAACATCTTTAGCATATCGTTTTCTTCCGGGGGGCATCTTCCTGAAGAAGCCTAGAATAGAAAGAGATAAGCTCATATGAAACATCATCTTCAGAAGAGAACTTACCTTAAGAGGAGAGGAGCTCCTTAATTTTTATCCTTGATTTTGTGCTTGGAGGATGTGGCGTGAAAATATTTTGTATTCCGATCCCCCTGTTGAAGCCAAAACGCCCTCCAATAAGTCTCCTCTTCAATTAGAGTGTTGTGATAATCACTCACCAGGGAGACTTCTTGTCGATGAAGTTGCTCAGTTCTGCCATCTTTGTCAATATCGACAAAAACAACTAGGATTTTCTGAGTCAGCCGTTGCTTATGCAAGCAAATGTTCCCAAAAACTTTACCCTTCTAGACCTTGAGCTACTTCTTTTAATTTTTTGGAAAATTTGAACATGGTCGTTGCCTAGATGTCAGCATTCCACCAAATCTTAATAAGGTCGTCCAACTTGTTGTTCTACAACCAAGCCATTTCAAACCTGAAATGAGGATTTTTATTCTTGTGATAGGAGTCAACATTTAAGAGTAAAGGACTATGATCGGATGCAACTCAAGGCAAAGTACTAAATAGAAATTTGAAAAGTGTAAAATCCAGTCCATTGAACCAAGATCCCTGTCTAATCTATGTTGAATATGATTGTGCCCCAGTTTACTATTTGACCAAGTGAAAGTGGCTCCATGTAAATCCATATAAAAAAATTCCCCTTGTCTGATAAAGTTTGCCAAAGCTTCCATACTGCTGGGGTTAGCAAGAGAGCCACCTTTCTTTTCAGAAGGATAGAGAGTGTTGTTGAAATCACCCACAATAAGGAAGAGAATCTAAGAGCAACTCCTTCTGAAATCCATAATGTCATTCCAAATATTTTCCCTCTGGGAGTCCAAATTAGATGCATATAAGTTGATAGCTATCCATCCAACACCAAAGCTAACCTCTAGGAAAATCATTCCCAAGAAGTGCAGATTTTTTATGATGCAATCACCATACAGAACTTTCGGGTTCCAAAGTGTGCAAAGGCCTCCAGAATCCCCAGAAGATTCCTGAGAGGCAAAGGAGGCAGTATGCCACAACCTAGAAAGGATGCAGTCATCTTTTAACTTAGTTTCCTGAAGCATGATGATATTCGGAGATTTTTTGAGCCTGATGTCTTTGAGGACTCTTCTCTTTTGCAAGGAATTAAGCCCTCTTATATTCCAGAAGATTATTTTCATTTTTTAGATTTGGGCTTATTCCCCGCCACCATGGTGAGGATGCTTTGAGTCGCTTGCGCCATATTAAGTGTTGATTCCTGTTGGAGCTTTACATTCCCAGGCATTCTACCTTTATGCTTCTCAACACCCACGTCAACTTTCTTACTAATGCACTTCTAGTGATACAAGGTTGAATGGTATCACCAGAAAGTGAACGAAGAGGGGGAAAACGACACCTCCAACTCGAGAATCGGTAGGGAAGAAGGAGGGGGGAAGGAGCGGAAGCAACAACAAAGGGGGTAGAGGAATCTGAGGATAAGGTTGAAATGGATGACAATAGAGGGTTCAGATAGGGGGCGACTAGGGGAGTCCTTGACAGGGGAGAGTCTCAACAAGGGGAATCTCCCCATATTCCAAAACAATGAAAGGGTTAGGAGGTATTTACCTATCTGGAGCAGCCTCAGGGAGAGACCTTGGGGATGAATTTACCCTTTTTCTTAGGAAAAGTATTCAAAGAGTTTTTTACTTAGGTTAAGGCTTGGAAGGACAAGTTGGAGCCCTATGACCAATGCTTTTATAGAGTGAACAAGCTTGCGAGATATATTCATACTCTATGGGATGTGACCATACCTCTAAATATGAAAGAATGTCAATAGACTTCAGTAGGGGGCCACTAACATTAGCATTTAGACAAAAATGAGTATGGATAAATAATAGTTTTAGCCTTAGTGGCCTAATCTATAGGCGATAAGGGAACCTATAGAAAGAGAAAAACCTTCAATGACGGTTAGATCCCAAAACTCCAATGGAAGTCCTGAAAAATGAACCCAGATTGGAGTTTGAGTCATAGTATCAGTGTGGGGATTGAAGCCTGGGGACCATTTGCACAAGTAGAAGCCTCTCTTACCGAAAAACCATGGTCCACCAAGAAGAGCATGCGCCAAATCCTCCTCGAGGCTGAATGAAAACAAAATGAAACCATTAGGCATGACAACAATCTCAAGTGAACCACAAGGAGCCCATTTCAGATAAGCCCATTTTTTGATGTTTTCCAGGGGAGGCCTAGGGCCCATGAGCTTGCCAATTAGGGACAAATCCCTCGAAGCAAAGGCCGCAACAGTGATGTGAGAAGGATCCTGCAAAGAAAGTGTCCCATCAAGGACAACTGAAGACAACTTTTTCGAGTGTGAAGCAAAGGGGGACCCAACTACCACGTTATTCCACGTCCCCATCTGAGGACGAGGTGACAACCCACTTGAATCATTAGGCAGGATCTCAAGGTCCGAACCAGAGGGCTCCACTATCAGCGCCGTCGTAGAAGGTCGCAAAAAATTCAAATTTTAGCGAGCAAGAAGGGAGAAGTCAGGTCCGCATATCCAAGTCCAAGGAGATTAACTGGGGATAAGGCGTTTAATATATTCACTTTTTGTTTATAACCAACATTTCTGAAGTTGTTAAAGAGCTTTCCATTAAAAAATCTTGAAAATGAGCATTTGAACATATTGATAACACTATCAAACACAACATGTCCCACCCCTCCCCCGTAACTTCCCCCACCCGATGTATTAGCAAGTACCTTTAGAATAATTATCACAATTGGTTTTAGAATGGTTTTGATTTTTATTATCATCTAGAGGTTCTTAAAAAAAACCCTTTACTTTGCAAGCATTTTTAAATGGGTATGTATCGTAAGCCTTAGCCTCTCATTTGTTTTGAAAGTTTTGGCTATAAAGATATCATATAAATTACATGAAGGGGTTAAAAAATATTTTTGAAAAAAGATGTGTGTGTGTGTGTGTGTGTGTGCGCGCGCGCGTGCGCGTGCGTGCGGGTGCGTGCGTGTGTGTGTGTGTGTGCGTGCGTGTGTGTGTGTGCGTGTGTGTGTGTGCGTGTGTGTGTGTGTGTGTGTGTGCGCGCGCGCGCGGTGTGTGTGTGTGTGTGTGTTTGTTTGTTATTTTTCTTTTAATATTTTGCAACAAGAAAGTTTATTATGAAAGTCCATCGTGTTTCTAACAAGGGTAGAATATTACAGTGAGAGGTTTAATGGAATGTGAAAAAAAAAAAAGTTAATTTTTTCATGAAATTTAATATGTTTTGTAATAGATAATTGATGAAGTATTCCATATAGTGGAATTTAAGGTGTTATCCACATAGAATTGAAAGTATAAATAATAGTATTTTATTGCAAATGAAAGTGTATATTTAAGGGGTTACAGACGTAGAATTGAAAGTATAAATAATAGTATTTTATTGCAAATGAAAGTGTATACAGGAAAGATGTAGGCCATGAACTTCGATCTTCATTCCACTCTATTTGTTTATATCTATAAAATGTAAAAATAAAAACAATATCAATAATAGTAAATGAAGGGTTATGAATGAAAACTTAAGAAAAAACTAGATATGAATGACTAGAAGTGGATAACCCAATTTTAGTTGATCACATTATTGTTTATTAGTGCCACTTATTGGGCTTATATCTCTTAGCCCATTGATTAGAATTTAAAATTATAATATGTTAGAAAGCTTATCAAGCATAATATTTTAAATGCCTTAAATATATTATTATGATAACAATTTAGGCCGTATGACTAGAATTTCAATGTCAAATTCCACACCAAAAACATTGACAATGTAAAATATAAAAATGTAGAAAAGATAGAGTAAAATTTCTTATCAAACCTTTAGCTAACAAAAATAAAATATATTAAAAATAAGAAAAATCTCTTATATATGGTAGCCATATAGTTTTGTGTGCCAACAAGATCTATATACTATATAGCTTCCTTTTGGGAAAGAAGGACACTTCAATTAATAACTTTCTAACACTAACAAAAATACATAAAAAATAATTTCATCTAGCCATTGTTGACCATATAATCAATCAAATGGAAAATCTTGAGATAATTAGGTGATCTGTAAACTCTTCAACTTCGGAATTATCCACAAAATCACAAAATAAACGTTGTTGTTCTACTTTCTATTAGAAAATATAGAGATAGCTAGTGAATGAATTATGCTTATGCTTAGAATCCACAATTGCAGGAAAGGAAAGAATTTAAGCTCTTAAACACCAACAAATTTGATCCTGGAAACCTCCAGAGGAGGAAAAACCAGTCGGGAAGGGCAATTGCTCTTTCTTCCCATTTTTACTGGCCAATTTAAAATCACAGGTACAAAATTTACAAAAAGTATGAAAGAGAAGTAGATAATATCTCACACTTCCTCCCAAATACTTGTTTTCTCTGTCTTAACACTCCTTTCTTCTACAAAAGACAATTCTAGCACTAAGAACTTCTTGCTCACTTGCTTTCATGCTTCGATGATCTTTTTGTCTTCTACAAACATGTATTTGCAACCTTTCTCACATCCTCTCGTGCACTGGAGAATGAGAAAGGTCATGGAGGAGAAGAGACATAGACAACCTTTCAAATTATGGGGTTGTTCGTTTCATATTTTTGTTTTCTGTTCAAAAGATCTAGGACCACCTCCCAATGCAGAACGGCGGTCCCAGGACCGCCGCCTTGGTTGGGCGTCGGTTCTATAACCGCCGCTCTGCATAGAGCGGTGGTCTTGTTACTAAAAAGACATAACCTCTGTGTATTATTTTTCCTTCTTCGTGCTGACTGATCTGATGAAGTAGAGTCATTTTGGAACCTTATGGATCACACCTTCCTTGCTTAGGAGGCTTTTGGTCCCACAAAAGCTTAGTGGGGGAGTAGATGAGGAAATAATTCCCTCACTTGCTCCTTGGAGTACCATCGGGACTGCCTTGGTGTCTTTCCTTTCAGTCCAATCTACCAAGATTCTTGGGGGCCTCTCCTAGTCGCTCAGACCTTCTGTTGCAACACTACATCCTCCTCCAATTCGCCTCGTGAGTCCAAGACACAATCCTCAATGGAAGGTAGCAACTTTAGTCCTTCATCTTCATCTAGCATGGATGGCTCATATAGGTGCAAGTTCTCACAGTTTACTACAGAGTACATCCTCATAAATGACAGTAAGTCAAGTCGAAAGGTATTTTCTCCAACCTACTCCCACCTTGGTCCCCTAGCACAACCCTATAATCACTTCCTCATCCTCAACACCTTATCACCTACCTCCTGCACCCCACACATTTTAATTTAATTACTTTAATTAAATTAATGCCATTTACCTCCATACATATTAATTTAATTATTTTAATTAAGTTAATGACCTTTTACCCACACACACATTAATTTAATTATTTACATTAAATTAATTCACTACCCTCACACACCTATTTAATATAATTGCCTTTATTAAATGCACCTCACCTAACCACCCCCATCATTTGACCCATTAACCTAAACCCTAAACCAATGTCCTAAATAAAACCTAACATTAGACCCATCCCCTCACCTCACATTTAAAAGCCTCCTAAGGTCAGGTTTTCCCCTGAGGAAAAGAAGAGACCCTTATCAAATGGCGGAACAACTTCCCAGGCAACTTTTGAACAACCTGAGATATCTCACCCAAACCGATGTCGGTTCACCCTAAACTGATGTTGGTTCACCCTAAACCGACGCTGGTTATACCGGAATGGACCAAATGGCCTATTTAGACCCATTTACAGCTTTGTAATATGGGTTGAAAACTTTTGATCTCAAGTTCAATCTCTTTAGACGCGACAACAGAACGGAGATTGATTTGTGATCAACAAAGGAAACCAAATACACTGGCACAATAGTGAAACTTTCTTCCCAGCATCCTCCAACGCACAGCAACTTCTTCATTATTCTTCAGACCTGTACCTCACAGAAGAGTAAGTATCCTCCTTCCATCTATTTCATTTTCTTATCATCAGCTGTAGTCTTTGTGGTAAAGGAACCTAGTCTTTTACCCTCTGTCCATTCCCTCTCTCCAGTTGCAGCCACCTTCCATACCCAATCATCTTAATACTTGGCCCAATTTCCTATTTTGACCTCCTCAGTAGTCTCAGACCTTCGCAACATATCTACACCCCCTCTGTGATCAATCCCCATCTTCTATCCACTCCACTTTTTCCCCAAAACTCCAAAAACCCAGACTGTGTGATTCCACCAGCCCCAACTTAACCATCGTCGGTTCTCTCTAACCATCACCGGTTACAGTAAAACCGTCATCGGTTTCATAAAACCATGGTCAGTCTCTATGTCACCTGATTTCTACCAGAATAACAACCTGTTTCTGACATATACCTACTTGAACACCTATTTGACCTTCAGATCTGTATCTAACCTAGCCTGTTAGCTCAGATTCACCTATAACCAACCTACTTGACCTCTGGATCTCCTTCTAGCCTAGCCTGTTAGATTAGATCTAGCCTATTGCATTTTGTATGAGATGCCTAAATCATATTAAACTACAGTAGGACAATATTTACTTTATTTTAGCATTGAATTGTTTTAAACAGTGGATTGACAGCCATCTAGGAAGTATCACACTTCCAGGATCTAGCACATGCTAGGCAGTCCACTGCATATATTGTTTAACTCTCTTTGGTGGTCTTGTTTTGGTTCTTATACAGGTAGTTCCTCCTAGCCAAAAGGAAGGTCTCACAATCACTTTGATTCAGAATTCAGATACGCGCGCATACAACCTTCAACCATCTCAAACCAGGTATTCCTCTTACCACCTTTACCTTATCTGTTTCGTCAAGTACTTCTCAGAAAACTAAGAAATCAGGTGAAACATTTTGGCACGCCCGGTGGGACCCATTCGGGGTTCCTTGCATCTTTCTTCATTCCTAGGTGAAAAATTGTGTGTGTTTGTTTCCCTTCTAGTAGCATTCACATTAAAACTTTCTCCTTGGTAACATTCTCTTCTTTCTACTTGCTCCGAAAGACACATTTCTTTTGGTGTATTTAAAAAGAACCTTCTTATTCTTGTTTTCTGCATTTTAGTGAAAGAGCATCCCTCTTCCTGTTCATCTATTGCTATCATCGAATATCATACTTTCGATTTGGGTTTAAAACAAGTGCACTGCATTCTGATTTAGCTCATTAGCTCACATTAATTGAGGGCAACCTATACGCTGGAAGTCATGACCAGCTGATGGTTGACAAACGAATCATAGAAAAGCACTTCTATCCTTTTCTCTTTCTCTGAGTCTTACCAAACCACACAAAAATTCAAAATACATACATTCTTAAACAACATCCTACCTGGAAGAAGCTGTAGGTGATCACATGATCACGGTACAGTGGGCACCCAGCTCGCTGCTCTGTCGAGTCATACTTCAGAGCGAAGCCCACCCCCACCATAACATTCCTGAAACCTCACCCTTTAGAATTCTTTCTTCATAGGAAGCCTTCCTCACCAAGAAATTCTATTGTTCTGTTCATAACAGTCAGTCCATACAAATAGCATAAGCTGAACAAACGTAATAGAATAGGCACTCTAGGAACGTTCTTTCTTAGTGTTCTGCTTGATTTGTGTTTTGAGGTGAGAGCTTTCGATCATCATTTTTTGTCTTTCCTTGCACACTCCCAATCATAGTCGGTGTATTCTGACTTCATCTGAGTGTGCCTGGACCACATCTACATCATTCTCAGACTTCTGGGTTTGATTCAACACCATATTTTTAAATCACAACCATTTTTCTTATTCTCTGTTTCAATTTCACAGTAACCAGCTACGGTTATCCTTAACCGGCATCGGTTTAACCCAACCGGCGTCAGTCTGAAGTCTTCTTGGATACCTATCCAAAAGACACCTATTTCACTTTCTGAGCTGTAAAAGGCTCCTATCACCTTTCATATTGTCATTACTTCAATCACAGTCACCTTACGTCTCATCCTGTGTGAAAATTGTCAGTCTGGGACCATCATTTAACAGACTGTTGGTTTTTCACAGTAACCAGCACTGGTTAAGCCTAACCGGCATCAGTTTACCTGAACCAGCGTCGGTCACCCTGTGCTGTTTTACAGCTCACCAGCCAACCTAATTCATTCACCATTGACTGTTTTCCTAGTTCTGTTGTGTTCTGTGCCATTCAGACATAATACAGTCTCACCAAATCAGTTCCTACCCACATGGTGCTGACCCGTAGTCAGGCGAGCACCCTCATATTTGACGCTAGTCAACTACCGCTCCCACCTAGCCCTTCATCACCTAGTCCTTCACCACCTTCCATCTCATCATCCATGGATCCCAATCAACCTATCACCATTCCTACAGGTGACACAGAGTTTGCACGACTCCTGGATCAGAATCCCACTACTTTGAGCCACTACCTCACCCATGCCTCCACTCGAGATGCCTCGGGTCAATTGATCTATGGCATGCCCGTATCCTTATCTCCATCCCTAATGATCACTTCCACCTCGGCTCCACCTCCTACCATGGTGACCTCACCCATTTTATCCCCAGTTGTGTCACAGCTAGGTCCCATGCCAGCTTTGACCGCCGCATCCACCACCTCTATTGCACCCGTAGTCTCCACCATACCTTCATCCACCACCCAAAACATAGCATCATCCACACCTGTTGTCTCATATATACCAGTCGCAACGCTACCACCCTTGGTGTCGGTAACCTCTACCCCATTTCAAAACGTTGTCCTTTCTATTCCCCAATCTCTACCTCCCATCTCTACCAGGGTCACTACGAGTGTCCCACCCTCACATACCTACTACCAGCCACCTCCTGTTTCATCGGTCATTCAGTCTAGATATATACCCTCTATGTCTGTCTCTCAATTCCCACCTCCTTATTCGACACCACCATATTCTGGAATGTCGTATTCTTCATATGTCCCACAACAACCTCCTTTCACTCTGGGGGGTACCCAATCTTCACAACCTAACAATGACTTTATCAAGTTAATGATGGATAAGATGCAGACATTAGAAGCATCTATTTCCGGCTCCCACAATTCTCTCACCTATGACGAGATTTGTAATGAGCCTATTCACCCATCCATTCCCATTCACCCATATCCCGTACACTGGGAGATGCCTAAGTTTAACCACTTTAATAGTAAGGAAGACCCACAACAACATTTGTGATCTTTCAAACATGGGTGTTACTTAATTTCCCATGATGATGCTTTGCTTTTGCGAACCTTTCCCATGTCCCTAACTGGTCCAACATTGGACTGGTATAGTGGATTACCTAGACATTCCATCTTCTCATTCAACCAAATAGCCCAAGCCTTCTTGGATCATTTTTCGATTAACGTCATCAAGAAGGTTACCATGACCGATCTTTATTCCACGCGTCAATATGACGATGAATCTATCACAGATTTTGTCACTCGTTGGCGTAGCCTAATCAACCAACTCACTTTCCAATTACCGCAAACTGAACTCATAGAGCTCTTCACATGAGCCTGTGCTAGACATATCTCACCTACCTTACAGGTGCAAACCTTTCCAACATTCGATGAGGCTTTCACCATGGCACGTAAGCTCAAAATTTGTGCCATCGAAGAGAAGAAGATACAATTACAAAACAAGAACTCCTCGTTTAAATCACACGATACTTCCTCTTCCTCGAAACCTCAGACGAGTTATTCCAAAGCCAAGGGAACTGCCAACGTAGTGGTACTTAAGGCTGGCCCTGCTCATCCATCCAATCATGCTAAACCTTCATCCAATCTGTCACCAGTCCAAGCCTTCCAATTCAAACGAGAACAAAAGAAATACACCTCAATTGGGGAACCATATTCATCTGTTTTAGAAAAGCTTATTAAAGCTAATGCCATCACCCTTCCTCCTATCAAACCACATACTGGTTTTGACCCCTCTCGCCCCATACCAGGTTGGTACAAGGAAAATGACTACTGTAACTATCACCGTGTAAATGGTCACAGTGACAGCAATTGTATCACCTTTAAAAACATTGTTCAGGGAATGCTCGAGAGCGGTGAGTTAGTCCTGGATAACCCTAATGCACCTGCCAATCAAGACCTTCATATATTCAAGAAACCATTCCCTAACCATTCCCCATCTAATGATCAAACTGGTGATGCCTCACACAACGAAAGTAATACACGTGAGGTACATGTTATCTTTACCGACTTACCACTTGATTCCCAAATATCTCCTATCCCCTCCATCGAGGAAATCCTAGCCTGAAATCCTCTACCCACATAGGAACCTACTTTATCCATTCCTCTACCCATAGAGGAAAGCCCTTCACCTCCCCGTACACCTACGGAGGAGTCTCTCATTAGCACCGATATCATTTCCCCTTCAGCTTCCCTACCCAGTGAGCCACTACCAATTGTACCTCCTCCACCCATAGAGGAGTACCCATCATCTTCTCCACCTATTCAGGATCCAATAGATTTTCCGTTACCACTCGGTGACCATTCTCCATCAGCTACCCAAGATCATGTGGACCTACTTTCGGCTCTCTTACCTACAGAGGCTGAAGCCAGTGAATTCCCTATTTCTCAGACACATTTTATGGGAATCACCACTCGCTCCACATCTACCTCATCTACCACAGTGTCATTCTCACGTTTGGCTGACCGCCTGGACTATGTTGATAGGGCTTCACTTTGGGGGCATCTCTTACTCCCGGTCTCGACCCAAATGCAATCATCTTCCACTGACACTTCTACCATTTATCCAAATAAGTTTCAACAACCCAAACCACACATGAACATAACTCTCGATACATCTTCTATTGCATCATCCTCATCTATACCCACCTCTCTACCTACTAGCCGACGTGTTCCAACACCATCTCTTGTATCTAAACCCACTAGTGTTCTAGGGGTCACACCCACATCAAACCTTGCACATCCTCCTATCAGGATACACTTGACCACATCTTCCCATATACCTATTGAACCAATCCCTCAACCTAAACAAAAAACCCAACCTTCTAATCTGCATGCACTGACCTCACCAACTACACCTTTATCACCTTCACCCCTACCATCCATCTTGGGACCTCACCCCTCTACCTTAACAAAATCTACTCTCTCCAGGGGTAAACCTAAAATTCCCTTGACCCCTTTACCACAGCCTGCAGCTCTACCTAGGTGAACCTTGCGTCCTTCATCACCATCTATAACTTCTTTTCCTCCTATACCACCATTACCTTCTATACCTCCTTCACTACCCATGACATTTTCTTCCACCTCACCTGTACCTCCCTCTCGACCTCGACCAACACCTACCACTGCACCTCAGTTGTCCCCTTGGGTCACTCGTCCTCTCCCACCATCTGCCTTGCCATCTACATCACATGCTCCCCCTACACCTCTACCTAAGAAAAAACACCAAAAATCGAAAAAACTGTTAATTTCCAAAGAGGTGGTTAAACCTACCCCTCTTTCTGTTGCTGCACCTACACCAAAGAAAGTACAACCCAAATCCAAGACTGCATCACCTCAACTACCACCACAACTACCCAATCTTCCAACCAAACCTACTTTCACTTCACATTGTGATCCACTGGTGGGATCATATGCCACCATCTTGGCTAACCTCCTAGAAAGCTCTGCTATCACCCTCCCTCCTCTTAGACCTTACAACCCTCTTAAACCTAAACCAGAAGGGTTTGATGATACTAAAATTTGTGCTTACCATTGTGTGCTAGGACATGATGTTGAGAACTGTAAGGGTCTAAAGGCTGCCCTCATTCAATTATGTCCTTCTGACCCCAATTTTGATGATGATGACCTCCTGGATGATGAACCTATTTCACCCTCACCACCTTCTTCACATCTTCCTCCTACACCTATACCACAACCTCCATCTTCACTCCACACCTTCCTTTCCATCTCCGAAATTTGAAATTAACATGGTTCGCATCAGAGAACTTTCCACGCCACCACCCAAATGTCATTGCACCCAACTAACCTCACAAGGCTTTTCTCCTCCAGTAGGTTTTTTCCCATCATGTCGTTATACCACTTACCCTACACCTTCTCCATTTTCCAACTTCCCTCAAATCAACATGGTACACGTCACTACACATGCGCAAAAGGGAAAAGAAAAAGCAACTGACCCACCAACCAATCCTATACCCAACATACCATCTACACCCATACCTAAGATAACTATCTGTGGCCCCACATACCCCATTTCTAATGGTGTCACACATCACACCATGCTCAAACAACTACACCAATCTCCCCTCAAAATGTCCTTATACGACCTCATCCAAACCTCGGAGTCACATCGTCAAGCTCTCATGGAGGTCCTTCAATCTATTGAGGTTTTACCTAATGACCCCACACCTGTAGCATCTATTATCACACCTCATCATGTCGCTTCTCTCACCAAATTGCCATCTACCTCATCACCTCCACCTATTCACCAAGTTGTTATCCTTAGTTTCTCGGATGATGAAATTGTCCCCCACCAAACCGATGACCCAGATCCTACACTTTTCATCTCCATCCATATCGATAATATACGCGTCTGACATGTTATGATCGATGGGGGTGCTACTAGCATTAACATCATCTCCTCTCACGCATTCAAAAAAATGTGCATACCTAACAACTGCATGCATAAACATCCAGTCATGTTGCATTCATTCAATGATGCTATCACCTCTACACTCGGCACTATCATCCTCCACATTCGTGTGGGTCCCCGTACTATTCTTGAGTTGTTCTACATTTTGGAAGGGGAGTTTCAATATAATTTTTTGCTCGGCAGACCCTGGATTCGTGCCATGGGTTGTGTTCCTTCTACTTTGCACCGATGTGTAAAGTTTGAACATGAAGGATGTTCCTATACCATTCCAGCTGACCCATCACCTTTCAAAACCTGCAACATGCTTTACCAGCCCAATGATGTCCTTGTACCTATTAAGGCATCTACCTCCCTACCTACATCCTCTTCACACACAACCCCATCCACCAGTGCTGTTGTAACCTCACCTTCACCCAAATATTCTATTCCCACTTTTGTTGTCGCTTCTACCAGTCACACATCAGCTTCCTGACTAACCGAAACCTCTGCCAATCTAAATTCTAACGGTTCCTCCATTCCAGCCACAAATATATCAACCACTGATCCCTTGGAAGGTGTTTTTCAACGCCTCACTATGGCGGAGTATCACTTGTACAATGTCAATACATTCCTTACTCCCAAGAGTATGGAAACCTTCACTAACATCCTCACTATGATCACCGCATAGGCGAGCATCTCCTTTATGGTCCTCCCACCTCTGCACCCATCTTACCTATGGGGGACTTGATATTTCCACTTACACACCCGAACCACCATCACAAACCCGACCTTTTTCGGCTGACCTTCAGTCGCTTACCAACCGCCGCTTTTCTCACACTTTCCTACACCACTGTGCCTGGAAGGGTTTTGGCTTTGGCCTTTATGAGTAAGGTCGTCACACAGTTATTTCATGTACCATGTGTAAACACAATGATCGTAGTGGAATCGGTTTTACCAAACTACTTGCCAAAAATCCCCGTATTGAACTCATTGAAGACATTGACCCCGCTCCACCTTCTTCACCTACCCCACCTTCACCACCTTCACCAACGGAGTTGATAGATTCTGAATCTATCCCTCCTACCTTTCTTTTTCATAAATACCATTTCCTTGGGGCCTCTAACCTATCACCGCAATGGCGAGGCTCCTTCCTCTCTTCCTTTCTTGTATCCTGACATGATAGGGGATGATACTCCTATTAATGTCATTCAATGTCAGGATGATGAGTCCATACTCACCTACCTTGGTGCTGAAGACTCTTATATTCACCAGTCGTTACCTTCTGAGACACAAACAATGTTGAATGAATTGACTATCGAAGTCAACATCCACACTCAGGATGACCCCCACATTCTCAAGATTGGCCAATCTCTGGATGTTGCTGAATAGGAAGCCCTCACTTCTTTTCTTAAAAATCATAGCCATGCTTTCACTTGGTCCTATGCTGACATGCCTAGCATTGATCCCACTATCATGGTCCACAATATTGTAACCATTCTCGATGCAAAACCCGTAAAACAAAAGTTGAGGAAAATGCACCCTCACATTGCTCTTCTTGTCAAAGAAGAACTTCAACGCCTTCTCTCAGTTTCCTTCATCTTACCCATCGACTACCCCCAATGGATTTCTAACATCGTCCCTGTCACTAAGGTGACAGGGGGACTTCACATTTGCACCGATTTCTGTGATCTCAACCTTGCTTGCCCAAAAGATGATTTTCCTCTACCTGGTATTGACCAGTTGGTTGACCTTACTGCTGGCCATGAGATGCTATCACTTATGGATGGTTTCTCAGGTTATAACCAAATCTTGCTCACTCTAGAGGATCAACACAAAACCACATTCATTACCCCTTAGGGGACCTTCTGCTATCGAGTCATGCCTTTTGGCCTTAAAAATGCTGGTGCCACATATCAACAAGTTATGACCTACATCTTCCATGATATCATACATCGCATATTGGAAGATTATGTGGATGATCTCTTGGCCAAATCTAAACGTCACGCCGAGCACCTCACCATCCTTGGAACCATCTTTGACTGCCTCATTAAATATTACATTCACCTTCAACCTAAAAAGCGTCTTCGTAGTTCTCTCAGGAAAGCTTCTGGGATTCATAGTTTCTCTTCATGGTATAGAAGTTGACCCTGCTAAAGTCAAGGCCATTCTGGAAATGCCTCCACCCACTAACCTTAAACAACTTTGTAGCCTACAAGGTAAATTATAGTCCATTCACCATTTCATTTCACAATTATCTGACCGTTATCAACCATTTCATCACCTTCTCAAAAAGGATGTCTCTTTCAAATGGGATGACGACTACCACAACGCTTTCGAGGCCTTAAAACAATACCTTCTCCAACCACCCATACTCATTCCACCTAAAGACGACCAACCCTTCTACCTATACATCTCTACTACCGATCACTCTTTAGGGGCTATGCTCGCTCATCGTGACGAACAACATAGGGAGCAGGTAGTTTATTACATAAGTCATACCCTTCTAGACTACAAAACCTGATACACTCACCCTAAAAAACTTTGATTAGCCTTAGTTTTTGTTGCCACCAAACTTCACCATTACCTACTCAACCACAAAACCTATGTTGTGACCAACATTGACCCCTTACACTTCATGTATGCTAAACCTTACCAAAATCAATGTGCTGCACGTTGGCTCATGCTCCTTGCTGACCTAGACCTCGAATTCATCCACCAAAAATTTATCAAGGGCTAGGCCATTGCTGACTAGCTCGCTGATGCACCTCTTTCTGGGAATCAATCTTCAAACTTTTGATTTCCCTAACAAATCCATTGCAAACCTCTCTTTAGATGATGACCCTTACCAAATGACCTTATTCTTTGATGGTTCCAAATGTCAGCGTGGGGGTGGTGTAGGTATTATCCTCATTCGTCTTGATGGGGAACCCATGCCCTTATCATTTAAAATTGACTTCAAATACACCAACAATATTGCTGAATACGAAGCGCTCGTATTGGGTCTCATTACTGCCTATGCCTTAGAGTTCAACTCCATTAATATCTTTGGTGATTCTCTACTGGTAGTAAACCAAGTCAATGGTGTTTATCAGTGTCATAATGAAATACTTCAAGAGTACAAAATTTACGTCGGCATCATGTTGACTACCTTTGACCGCTATAAAATTCAAACCGTTCTGTGATCCACCAATAAATTCACAGATACCATGGCCTGCCTCGCTTCCCAAATACCCACTTCACCTGCCGATTCAGACATCTTTGTTACCATAAAATGCATACCGAGACCTTCTTATAAATCTTGTTGTGTTAACCTCATCTGAATTGCCTCACTAAACACACAAGACCTTTGGTATAAGCAGCTTGCAGACTACCTTTCCCTTTCTATATTGCCTCCTGATCTCACACATAATGGACAACGCGCCTTTCTCAAAAAGGCCTCTCGTTATGTCATCATGGGTGGCCTTCTCTATAAACATAGCTTTGATGGTATCCTCTTACAATGCCTCACCAGCTCTGAAATCCCCTATACCATTAAAGAAGTTCACGATGGCATATGCAGAGGTCACTTCAATGGCCTTGTTGTTGTTAAACACATTCTTCACCTAGGCTATTACTGTCCGACCCTCAATCATGATTGTTGCGAATACGTTAAGCATTGTGTAAAATGCCAACAACATGCCAATCTTCATCACACACCTAGTCATGCCGTATAGGTCGCTCATGACCTTTGGCCCTTCTCTCAATGGGGTTTGGATCTTGTCGGAGAGATCAATCCTCACTCTTCCTTAAGACATTAATGGATCATCACCACTACCAAATATTACACCAAATGGGTTGAAGCCGTACCCCTCATCTCCACTAAAGCTGAAAAAATATGTGAGTTCATCAATCATCACATTATTTGTCGCTTCAGTGTTCCACATCGCCTTATCACTAATAATGGCAAACAATTCAAAAACAAAACTCTACAGAAACTTTGCAACGCCTTCGGTATCCAGCTTAGCTTCTCCTCAACATATTAGCCATAAACCAATGGCCAAGCTGAATCCACCAACAAAACCCTAAACAAAATTCTCATGAAAGTGGTTGACGATACTAGAAAGGATTGGCATATGCACATTCCTTTTGCCTTATGGGCATATCATACTAGTATTTGCACTTCCACTACTGCTACTCCCTTTTCTCTGGTATATGGTACCAAGGCTATTTTACCTCTCGAACTCCAGATCCTGTCTCTCCGTATCTCCCTTCAAGATATGCTCACTAATGATGACTTTCGCCAAGACTGTTTAGCACAACTCAAGTTATTAGATGAATGTCGTCTTCATGCCCTCGACCATCTCCAAGTCTACCAAAAATGCATCAAGTGTGCCTATGAAAAATGTGTCCATGAATGCATCTTCAAGGTCGGTGATCTCGTCCTCAAGGAAAATCAACACGTAACCAAAGCAAAAAAAAGCAAACAGGGAAAATTTACTCCTAATTGTCTTGGACCATGCATCGTGACCCATGACTATGGATCAAGTTCTTATTGCTTGTCTTCACTTGATGGTAAACCTGAACCTGAGCCCCTCAATGCCTTGCATCTTTGATTGTTCTACTGTTAACTTCTAGTCCTACATCACTATTTATCTAGTTCATGCTCATACCTTGAGCGCCATTTACCTTTTTCTTTTCCACACCTCATCTCCAACGAACTAAACAAGAATAATGTGATTACCTGTCACCCTTTTGCCTTATCTTAAATATGTGCACGACGGTTGTGCACATGGCATGATTCTCATCGATACTTTTCATCTTATTTTAGATGAGATCCCATGGTTGTTCACCCTTGCCTTCTCAACAAGAACCAAATGCTTCGTTATAGTCTCGTCCATGACTTAAAAAAAAAAAACAAAAACAAAAAAGAATGATGAATCCCTCAGAAGGACATCTTCAAAAATAAGGGATTAACTCCTTAAGTCAAACATCCAATATATGAAAGATGAATCCCTCAAACGGACATCTTCCACCTTCAATTGTCACTATAAGTAGACTGCTCCCTCGAAGGACAGCTATAAAAAGCTTGCAACTCTCTACATAGTCTTTCCAAAAAGAGGACTATTTTCTCAAAAATCAAAATTCAGAAGCTTCCCGCATCGATTAGCTTCGCAAAGACCTCAAGGACACATATATTCCTCCCATATAGACTTCCTGCATCGATCAGTCTATCTAAAAAGTCATAAAGAAAAAGAAAAAGAAAAGTAAACTTTTTCGTTATGGACTTGTCTATTGTGATCTTGGATCTCCTTGCCTAAGGCATTCTACTTCCCATTTTATGACCCAACTACCTTCACCTCACTACCCATTTTCTCTTCACCTCATACTACCTCAAGGGACCTGATGAATCTTTGAAATTTGGTGATTATGTGACTATTCTTCATCTTTAGATTAATCAATCATGTAATGTCTTTAGGGTTTTACATTCATTAGCCTATCTGTAGATGTGTTCCATACATTTTGATCCTTGCCAATCGGGTGGCTTTCTTGCCCCCTCTTATCTTATCTCTTCTTAATTACCTTTTGATCTTCCTATATAGGAATAGAACCTCGACACCTATCTTTTGGGATTTTCTTCTCCCACCCCAATCAACATAAAATCACCTTTACCTATCTACCTATTCTCAACCCCAACATCAATACCCTCAACCTAATTATACCTATGACCTGGAGTCAACACTACCTATTGACCTAAAATCACCTATACCTATCTACCTATCCTCCACCCAACCTAATTTGACCTTGACCTAATCATACATATGACCTCGAATCAACCCTATCTCTCAATCTACCTACATGTTCCTCTATCTTCTCATATTCTTCCCTAGTTTATGGGAGAACTACATCAGTCTGAGGTCCCTTTTCACTCGGGACTATGTAGGCAACACTTCCAGGGCATGGGGCCCTGGAAGGTTATCTCGGCCACTCTTTACCAAAACCATTTTCCCCCACCTTTCCCTGATTTCCTATTCATATCAAAAACCTCAGACATCTAAACCCATATACCACATAACTTTTACCACTTATATTATTTCACATTTTCATACATAACCAACGATTTCCACATTTTACACCATCTCATGCATTTATATTTCCATTTTTTATCAAAATACCAAAATTTAACATCCATGCCTAAACCAACCTACACTCCACCATGCCTCAATCCATGCCTAAACCAACTTGAATCCACTATGCCTAAACCAACCTAACTCAACCATGCCTATAATCTGACTTGATCCATGCCTAACAACCTGACTCAATCCATGCCTAAACCAAACCTAACTCAATCCATGCTTAACCAACCAAACTCGATCCATGCCTTAACCAACCTAACTCAACCATGCTTAAACCAACCTGACTCAATCCATGCCTAAACCAACCTGACTCAACCATGCCTATAACCTAACTCGATCCATGCCTAACAACCTGACTCAATCCATGCCTAGCCAAACCTAACTCAACCATGCTTAACTAACCTAACTCGATCCATGCCTAAACCAGACCTGACTCCATCATGCCTAACTCACCTAATTCCCATCCGTATCAAACCAATAAAACCCATATCTCATCTAATAGAAAGTAACAAATCCATATCTCATCAACACATCAACACATCACAAAATACCATGTATCTCATCATATAAATCAATAACTGTGTATCTCAAAATACATGCCCGTCTCATCATGGCCATCATCTCAAAAATATTTGGCACACAGGCTGGTATCATGTATAACACAATAATAAATACAAAATCTCTTCGACACGCAAGCCGGTCTCATATATAATACATACAAAAATGATCGGCACATAAGCCAGTTCATAGTAGATCAATCATCTCCCCATATGATGTTGGGGAATGCTCCCTATGCCTATGTCTCTCCCGAACCCTATGCCACACCTGTATGGGGCACCAATCACCTCGCCTCGACCTCCTGTCTCGATGGCCCCTCACCTGGGGCTGGCCTCTATCACACCTAGTGGCCTCACCATGACCCTGTCCCTGGGCTCGCTGACCCCCTTGTAATCTCCACACTGTGAGTGGGGGATCTAGTCTCTCTCATTGGAGGCCTGTTGTGCTCTGTACTCAGCATAGGAGGGCACATCTAGCCCATAAACTAACAAATGATCCTGGTAATACCGTGCCTCTCCTAGGGCATCTTATGAACCTAGCCATGGGCAACTGTTTGTGGAGGTGTCATGGGTCCCGCTACCTGCGTGCCGGTACTTGTACAATGGGACCCTAGTTCCTGAACCTACACTGAGCCCTGTGCTAGTGCTATAGCTTGAGTCGGCCCTGAAGCCTGTGCTTGTATCTGGGACTGCAGGGTAGTAATCTGTGCCTGTGCTACTGTCAGCTAGCCCTGCAGACCCATAACTTGCCCCTGCACATGTGGCCAACTATCCATGTAAAGCCTGCACCTGTGCCTGTAGAGTGGCTATGTCCCCTCCATCTACACCTACCTAGACCATTTTACCTTCACCCTCTGGCCCTTAACCTTCCTCAACCCTTACCTCATTAGCCGTTAATGCCTCCTTATCTTTCCCCCACCTCGATGTTACCCATGCTGTGACCTATCTACCTGGACCTGGAACACTGTTTGTGACCTTTGAACGGATGTGTTCGCTATACCTTGTGGCACTGTTACCTATGTTGATTGACCTAATGACCTTACCTAGCCTATTGCCGTGACCGTTTATCCTGACCCTACCTTTGGTGTACTGGAACATACCTAACCATTCCTGCACCTAACCTACGTTGTGTTTCCTGACCATATCCTATACCTTGGATACCGAAATCACTTCAACCTTGTTTGGATAAACCTATCAACCTTAGATGATGTAGAGTTTACAAGATCTTCAACCTGGTATCGTGTCGCAGTTTATACGTGTGCATGCATTCAACTACCCTTACCTTTGACCTTGGCCCGTTTACCCATTTACCTATATGCCCGATTTTCTTTTTACCCCATTCCTCATTTCTCATCATTTTGCTTTGCCTCCAATTTTATCAAACCACTCGCCGATGTGCTCTTCCACCTCATCAGTTCCTGGTTTGAGGGGGATCACCCTCATTCCCACTTGGGGAAACCACACTCTATTTTTGTTCGCGTCGCTTACCAATACAAGCTATGCAAAAAAGGGGCAAAATGTAGACACCAAAATCATGTCGTAATCACCTTGGTCCCCTAGCATAGCCCTATAATCACTTCCTCATCCTCAACACCTTATCACCTACCTCCTGCACCCCACACATTTTAATTTAATTACTTTAATTAAATTAATGCCATTTACCTCCATACATATTAATTTAATTAATTTAATTAAGTTAATGACCTTTTACCCACACACATATTAATTTAATTATTTACATTAAATTAATTCACTACCCTCACACACCTATTTAATAAAATTGCCTTTATTAAATGCACCTCACCTAACCACCCCCATCATTTGACCCATTAACCTAAACCCTAAACCAATGTCCTAAATAAAACCTAACATTACACCCATCCCCTCACCTCACATTTAAAAGCCTCCTAAGGTCAATTTTCACCCCGAGAAAAGAAGAGACCCTTATCAAATGGTGGAACAACTTCCTAGGTAACTTTTGAACAACCCAAGATATCTCACCCAAACCGATGTCAATTTTCCCTGAACCGATGTCGGTTCACCCTAAAGTGACGCCGGTTATACCGGAATGGACCAAATGGCCTATTTAGCCCCATCTACAGCTTTGTAATACGGGTTGGGTTGTTTGAAAAACTTCTGATCTCGAGTTTGATCTCTTTAGACATGACAGCAAAACGAAGATTGATTTTTGTGATCAACAAAGGCAACCAAATACACTAACACAACATTGAAACTTTCTTCCCAGCATTCTCCAACGCAACAACTTCTTCATTATTCTTCAGAACTGTACCTCACAGAAGAGTAAGTATTCTCATTCCATCTATTTCATTTTCCTATCATCATCTATAGTCTTTGTGGTAAAAGGAACCTAGTCTTTTACCCTCTGTTCATTCCCTCTCTCCATTTGTGGCCATCTTCCACACCTACTCATCCTAATACTTGGCCCAATTGTCCATTTTGACCTCCTCAGTAGCCTCAGACCTTCACAACATATCTACACCACCTCTATGATCAATCCCCGCCTTTTATCCACTACACTTTTTCCCCAAAACTCCAAAAACCCAGACTGTGTGATTCCACCAGCCCCGACTTAACCGTCGTCGGTGATCTCTAACCATCGCTGGTTACAATAAAACTGTGATCAGTTTCATAAAACCATGGTCAGTCTCTATGTCACCTAATTTTTTCCAGAATAACAACCTATTTCTGACATATACCTACCTAAGCACCAATTTGACCTTTAGATCTGTATCTAACCTAGCCTGTTAGCTCAGATTCACCTATAACCAACCTACTTGACCTCTGGATCTCCTTCTAGCGTAGCCTGTTAGATTAGATCTAGCCTATTGTGTTTTGTATGAGATGCCTAAATCATATTAAACTACAGTAGGACAACATTTACTGTGTTTCAGCATTGAATTGTTTTAAACAGTGGATTAACAGCCATCTGGGAAGTATCGCACTTCCCAGATCTAGCACATGTTAGGTGTTGGTATCCATATTTAATCTCCTTCACAACTTGAACAACATCATGAACTTGCATAAGACACTCAAGGATAGATAGATGGTTTGTATGTCATTTGTAGCCGGGGATCACACCTATCTCCTTATTTGCATTCAAGAATTAAGGGAGTGGATAGCACCTTAATAAGGGTTTTGATCTAACCCTCATTATTTTAGGTTGTGCCTATCAACCAAGGTAAGAGAACCTATATTGCAGCCCCTATATGGTAAGGAGATGGAGATATCCTTGTGTTTTTTTGTATGATATGGAAGAGGCTTTGTGAAGACATGATCAAGTATCCATTATCCAAACTCAAAGGAGTTGTCACTACTAAATGATGGAAATGTTCTCAAAACAAAGCTAGGGCTGCTAAAGACATGATAAAACCCTGATCAACTTTGTGCATTTTAGTGAAAGGATTGAATTCTTTTGTGGACACACAATGCAGATGCAGGGGTAGTATGGGTAGGATGAGTTATTTTAAATGATATTCTGATGGGAAAAGTTTGGACAAGAGTAGTGATAAGGAATTACCACACTTCTTTGGGAAGCTTTGCAAAAGAATTGCAACACCTAAACAACAAAGATGTTTCAATGAGTTTGAAGTGCTCTTTCAACCAGGATGTGTGCACAATGGAGGCCCAAATCTACACTATTCCACACAAAATTTGATAACCTGCCACAAAGGCTTGAAGAAAAATATCAATGAAGCATTTAGAAACCCTTGTTAGATCATGACTTAAGGTACACCCAAAAGTTTACAAACACCCTCAATTTACAAGGAAGGTAAGATGAATTTAAATTTGTTTATCTTCACTCAAATGAATGCTCTTCTGAATGGAAGATTGCAGATGCCTTCAAACCCTCTACAAGAAATGAGACCATGTATGACCAATAAAGATCCCAAACACAAGATTGCAACATGAGCATGAAACACAAATTGAAAACATACTGAAATACAAGTGCATGCAAGTTTTGCCAAGAGATAAAACCAGTTAATCCAAGAATTTGATCAAATATATCAGTAAGGGAATGTTATTTAGACAATCTCAAAGCTTGTTGATGGCTTTACAGCTGAAACCAACTCAACATGATGAACATTTGATGCAAACAGAAATCAAAATGGCTCTCAGGAAATTTCTCTAAAAGAAAATGGACTTCTTCCAGTTTTCCTCCTGAAAATTCTTCTCTCTTTCTCCAAAAAAATCCCAACAGACTTTACAAAATGCCTCCAAAATAAATAATATACCCTATGCCAGCTTGGATCCTTGCATCCCAAGCAAAGAATATGCCAAAGGGATCAAATTTGTTACAAAACCCTATCCATTTGATGAAAAATGATATAAAACTGTAAAAAACAGCTCGCCAAATGCCAAAGATGCACAAATATTTTAAAATATTGCTTGAACTCAGATTCTTATCCATACTAGGGTCACATTTTTGGCATTCCACCATACCAGCATGCATCTGCAATCATTTTTCACCCTTTTCCCTCATCATTTTTAACTCTGCAACTTTTCATTTTTTACCTTTCACGTGTTTTACACGGGCTGAGAAAAATATTTCATGAAAAACACTATAGGGCACCAAATCAGCTCAAAAGAATGGTGCCATTGTGTTCAGAAGGCCGAAGGGATGCAGATTCATATAAAATTTCATGTGATTTGGTGCAAAAATGATGATTCCACACTTCTTGGAGCATCCATGGTGCCCAAAAATGAAAATGCATAGCAACCATTGATTAAAATCAACTTTAAAATTACTGCACCATCCACGTGTCAGATGAGATCCCCTTCAAAAATATTACCTTTTTGTCCTTGGATGGGGTGGGACACATGTCCAAATACCATTGGACCGGGCCTTCAATCCTTTAAAATTTACATTTTAAACCTTTTTGACCTCGGGAAAATTTTGAAAATTTTCCCCGCATGCCCCCTGAACACGCCACGTGTCCTCACCGTGGGCCCCACCAAAACCGCGGGCTAATTTGATGAATTTTGCCACTTTTTTGAGAAAAGGAAAATTTTCTCAAAATGCTCTGCGCCCCCGAACACCCGCGCTCATCTCTGCCACGTGTCGCTCTCCCATTGGATGCGGAGCCGACTCATCAAATTTGCCTTCATTCCTCTGCGAGAACAAAATCCTCTGTCGGCCCGCGCTCTTCCTTTTCCTTTTGAAACATGCCATGTGTCCCCCTAATTGGATACGGGGGCACACCTCCAAATTTTCCGCGGATCAATTTTTTACCTTGAGATTTTTCGCTAAAATTTTACAAAATTTTCAACTTCCTCTCCGCGCTCCAAACCTCCTCCAAATTTAGGACACGTGTCCTGTTTTCATTGGATGCGGGCCTATTCTTCATTTTTTACCTTGTAAACATAGAGGCAAAAAATCACAAACTTAAAAATTCCTCTTGGACACATGTCCATCCCCTATTTGTTGCGGGCCTTTGGGGAAAAATTTAATTTTAGCATTTTGAAGTTAAAACTTCAAAGTCTTTAAAACTTTCACCCCTCCATTTCATCCCCGCATACGTGTCACCTTCTCATTGGGTGCGGGCGGGTCCTTTTTCCTTGAGGGAGCCAAAATTGCTGAAAAAAATTCAACATTGATTCCCTGTGCCACGTGTCGCCTTCCTATTAGATGCGGGCTCGTGGGCCAAATGTTAACTTCAACATTTTGTAGTTAAAAGCTTCAAAAATTTCACAAACTCTGCTCCTTCATGCTAACTTTCTTGGACATGTGTCCACTTCGTATTGGGTGCGGGCCTCCAAGTCAGAATTTTCCTTTGGCATTTTGAGCGAAAATTTGAAACATTTTCAACTCCACTGCCGTCTGCTTGATCCCCCTGTGCCACGTGTCATCATGCCATTCGCTGCGGGCCTTCGGTCAAAAATTTGATTTTGAGAAACTTTCCAAAATGGAAGAAATTTTCCTAAGTGTGGCCCGCCACCCGCCGATCCATCAACCAATCAATTCGTGCCACATAGGCACATCACTGTAGCACTGCGGGGCTGTTGACAAAAAATTTTCCCTCGCCAATTTTTTTAAAAATGACAAGTTATAAACTTTTCCCGCACATCCTCGGCCAATAGAAACCTGCCACATTAGCATAAACGTTGCAATGATAAATTTGACGAGTAGAACATGCCCATATGCCCGTCAAAATGCAAAAAACATAAGGGATGCTTCTGAAATCAAAATATTTCACAAGGAAGGTGGATTTTTCAGTTTGAATCCAATTGAAACATGATTTGACAATGATTTAGGCCTGGGGATTAGGATTTTCCCCTTCAAAAACTCGAATTTGATCAATTTCAAGTTTTTTTACGATTTTGGGCAAGGAAAAAAATGACACAGCCCGTGCAAATGAAAAATTAGGGCACAATAAAGGGGGGAAACCTGGATTTTGCTTCAATATAGGGCAGAATAACAACATTATAAGCATATCAAAGGCATTTGACTAGGTAAACATTAATTACAGACCACCCATCTCTGAGCCAAAAAGACGCTTTGGAGCAAAAATGAAGCATGGAAATTAAGGGAACGTGTGCAAACCTAGAAATTTCACCAACATTGGCTCCTGCTTGGGGATGGGCACTCCCAACAAGTGCCACAAGATCAAAACGTAGACCAAGTGCCAAAAATCCATTGGGCAAGGAGTCAAAACATGCAGAGCAGCCCAAAAACTAGAATTTTCACCAAAAACAGACCGAGAAAACCAGACCAAAAAAGGTTGCCAAGGACAAAAGGGCAAACCACGAGCCAACAACAGCAAAGCACAAAACAAAAACAAGGACTATAAAAAATGTACAACTTGTGCATACCTCACATGGGGATTTAATCCAAAAAGTGTTTTAAATGTCTGCCATTAACAGGCAGCTCCAGGAAATCCCCATCCAAATCCTTGAGAAAAAATGTATTTTCTCCAATCCTGATATCAATGGCATAAGGGCCCATCCATAGAGCATCAAACTTTCCATGTTTGGCCTTGTCTTCATGCCTACTATCCCACAGCAAAACTAGATCTCCAACACTGAAAGCTCTAGGGGTGACCTTCTTATCAAACAACTTCTTCAATTTCTCCCTAAATCTGACATGCCTTTGATGAGAAGCTCTCCTTTCTTCATCCAACTCAATGATCTGATTGATTCTTGATTCATATGGACCATGTTCTTGATCTTCCAACTGCTGGGAAAACTGAAAAGTGGATAATTGCAGGTGTAATGGTAGCAAAGCCTGAGTTCCATACACCAGTTCAAATGGACTTTTACCAGTTGCTCTTTTTGGAGTTATTCTATCAGCCCATACTGCAAATTTTAATTGCTCTCCCCACTTCTTCTTGTTGATTTCCAAAGTCCTTCTAATAATCTTGAGCAAGTTCTTGTTACTTGATTCAGCTTGCCCATTACCTTGTGGATTGTAGTTTGAATAATAAGTCAGATTTATCCCATATTCATTGCACATTGCCATCAAAGGCTTGGCTCTAAACACATAGCATTATCAGATACAATCTTAACTGGAACTCCAAACCTACATATGATATGATTCAGCAAGAAATCCATTACCACTTGGTGTGTTTCCTTTCTAGATGGAATTGCCTCAACCCATTTTGTAAAATAATCAGTTGCTACAAGGATCCATTTGTGACCAGCACTAGAAGGATCTGAAATCCCACCAATGAAATCCATTCCCCATTGTTTGAAAGGAGCTTCAACTGATAAAGCTATAAAGGAAGGGAGCCTGAAGCTTTCAATCTTCCTGAGAAGCATTGGTAACTATCACATCTTCTAACTAGCTGGGTTGCATCTTTAAAAAGAGTAGGCCACCAATACCTAGCTCTCAAAATTTTGTGTGTTGTGACTCTACCAGAAAAATGTCCTCCACAAACTCCCCCATGGAAATCAGCAATCAACTTGGGAGCTTCATCTTCAGTTATGCATTTCAAGAGGACACCTTCAGGGTTCTTCCAAGCCAGCCCAAGGTCTGTTATGATATATTTCTGAGAAGCCAGCTTGAGGGCTCTTTTCTGATTTTTATTCAAGTGACTAGGACAGCACAAGTGCTTGAGGTAGAAGACCACATCTTTGTACCATTCAAAATTCATCAATTTGTCAAGAAGATATACCCTTCTTCCTCTAGCTGATTCACTTCTACATTCTGCAAATTACTCTCAGCCATGAGCTTGGCAAGACCCAAACCTCTTACCAGCTTTGTTGTTTGGATATCCATATCATACTCTTGTAATTTGTTGACCCATCTACATCTCTTGCTTGATATCTCCATGTCAGATAAGATGTCTTTAACCATTGTATGAGGAACATAGGCAACAACCTTTGAACTCAAGTATGTAGGGCCTGAAAATCTTTTTTGCTTTTACCAATGCAAATACTTGTTTCTCCATAATTGTGTACTTCAATTCAGCTGCTTGTAAAGCCTTGCTAAAGAAATAAATAGGCCTCTCAGCTCCATTCTCATCCTTTTGTAACAAAACTGAAGCAATAGTAAATTCAGATGCAAAAGAAAATATTTGGAAAGGTTTCTTGTAATTTGGAGCTGCCAAAACAGGTGCATGTTTAAGTGCATCCTTTATTCCTTCAAAAGCTTGAATGGCAGCCTCTTCCCACTTGATAACTTGATCCTTTCTTAGCATGCTTGTGATTGGGAGAGTTAGCTCAGCAAAATTAGAAACAAACCTTCTAATGAAATTTATTTGGCCAAAGAAAGATTGGATACCTTTCTTGGTTCTTGGAATGGGCACTTTGCTGATTGCTTCCACTCTCTCAGGGTCTATCATAACACCTTATTTGGACACAATATGCCCCAACAGCTTGGCCTTTTGCACGCCAAAATGACACTTCTTTGGATTAAGTGAAATGCCATACTCTCTACATCTTATTAGCATCTTCTCTAGGTGTTGCAAATGGTCTGCTCGCTGCCTTGAAAAAATAGTCACATCATCTTGGTAAACTACAATAAATTCATTGATATAACCAGCAAAGGCAACATCCATTTCCCTTTGAAAAGTAGCACCAGCATTCATCAATCCAAAAGGCATCCTTACAAAAACATAAGTCCCCCAAGGAGTAGTGAAGGCTGTCTTAAGTCTTTCTGATTCTTTGACAACTACTTGATTGTATCCGGAGAAACCATCCAAAGTTGAAAGCATCTCTGACCCTGTTACAAGCTGCAACATATTCTCCATGTTTGGCAAAGGATAGTTGTCCTTCATAGATGCTTTGTTTAGATTCCTAAAATCCACACAAAGTATGATATCTCCGTTCTTCTTTCTAACTGGCACAAGGTTGGCAACCCAAGAAGAGTATCTAGTAGGCTGAATGATGCCACCATCTCTCAATTTCTTCAACTCTTCTTGCATTTTCATGGAAAGTAGTGGGTTGATAGGCCTTTGTTTTTGTCTAAATGGCTTAGTCTTGGCCTCAAGAGGAATCTCATGCTGAAATAAATCTTCTCTATATGCCTTCAGCTCTGAATAAGACCAAGCAAGGTAGTCTTGATACTTCTTTAAAAGTTGGGCATAGGACTATTTTTCCTCTTTGCTGAGATGGCTGCCCAACTAGATCTTCCTTGGTTTATCCTTGGTTCCCAAGTTGCGCTCTTCCACATCCCTTGAAGAAAACAAGTTTTTATTTATGATGTAGTCAGCATTGCTAAAATTGGATTCAAGTGCAACAAGACCTTTAGGAATGGTATTTGTTTTCAATTGTATAATATCCTTGTCAAACAAAGTTTCTCTACCTTCATTCATGCATACCATTGGTTCCCAATCAATATTCTGACCAGCAAACTCACCTTGGCATTGTAAGAATCTCAACACTTGTGCATCATCATCAAAAATCTGCCAATGCTTCACATTATCTGGGACAGCTGGCCTTGTTAGAACCTTAATATCATATTCACAAAAAGGTGAAATGGTGCAATTGTCAAATCTAGAACCCAGGAACAGCCAGCTTATCAGTAGAAACATTAAGACTTCTATCATGGTAAACAATGTTAAAGGAATCAAACATTTCAATCAAGTCCCAAACATCATGCTTATATTGTTTCATACGCTGATTTTTTGTAGCATACAACTTTCTTACTTGCTTGACAACCAACTCTGAATCTCCTTTAGCAACAATATCCTTTACTCCATACTTCCATGCAATCCTTAATCCCAATAATAATGCCTCATACTCAGCAATGTTGTTAGTGCACTTAAAATTGAGCTTGAAGGAGAAAGGAAACTCTTCCAAACTAGGAGAAACCAACACTATACCAGCACCATTTCCAACTTTGGAGCAAGCTCCATCAAATAGTAATGTCCATGGAGAACCTACCATACCAAGGCACTCTGATTTGTCCATCTTATTCTCTTTTCCATCAGCAAAACCAATGAAGTTGTCAACATCTACATCAGCAAACAACACTTCATAAGAAGCATTGTTGGGATCTTCAATCAAGTGTAACATCTTCTTTTCACCATAGAGTTTGACAAGGCTTCCCTCAATGGGAATGGTGGCAAAATACATGTCCATTTGAACACTACCACCAACACTTGCAGCCCATTTCCTTGACAAAAGCATACCCCATTTGGCGGGGCAGTCAACAATTACAACATCAAGTTTTAAATTCTTACCTGGATAGGCTGCAAGTTGCACTACTAAACCCTTCACACATCCAACAACCAGCACTTCCCTTGAATCCATGGCTGTACACTTCCCATATGCTGTTGTCACTTTGATATCCAACTCATTCATGACTTCTAGAGGCATGACATTACATGATGCACCGGAATCAAACATGCAATTGTGAAGCAACCTATCTTTTATGAGCAAAGTTGTGAAGAATGGATCAACATTCAATTGGGAATCAACCAAGGATGTCCCCAAATACACTTCAGGTGCCTCTCCAAAATCTTCCATTGGTGGTGGTGTTTCAAGGCCAGCAATGCTTTGAAGAGGATTCTCAACAACATTTACATTTCTGCTTGGTATAATCTTTTCTTCTTTTAACCCCAAGTACTCAAATGGTCTCTTCTTGTACTCAGGTATTCTAAGCAATTCAATAATGGGAACACTCACTTTAATTTGGCTCAATACCTGGGCTATATCATATGGAACATTCTTTGGTAAAACAACATTGGAAGGGAAACAAAAAGGTTCATCAGATGGAGAAGTATTCTTGGCAGCCTGGGCATGAAGAGGACTGATATTTTTGCATGGGACAACAGGGTTCTTAGCAATTGTTTCTTTTCTAGGATTGTCTTTGGGAATGCTTGTGAGCAAGGGTGTCTTTGGCTTGGCTTGAGGACCAGCTCCTCTAACAACTTTACTTCTAGTATTGTACTCTTTCTCTTGACCAACCACAACATTCATTAACAATTGTCTATCTTCCTCCGAAGGAATACCACCATCATACTTCTTGATCATTAAAGCCCTTAGATATTCAAAGTCATTATTAGGAATTTCAAAGGCCTGAACTACATCTACATCATGAGTTTGAGGAAAAGAGAAAGAGAGGAATGGTACCCTCTTTATGCAGTCCCAAAAGGTTGCAACAGTCCTTGCACTTATCACATGTGTTGATGTTGTTGCTTGTTGTGATCCTGAAGAACTGCCCATCATGTAAATGTCATCATCCATTTCATTCTCATTATCATCATCAATATCTTGCTGGTCCATTTCACATGGAGGATGAGGAAGAAAACATCTATCACACCAATCCATATCAGCAATTTCTTGAACAACAGCAACTCTTGCAGTTAGAGGGTCAGGCACCACTCTATTTTCACGTGCTTGGGGTTGTCTATTTACAGATCTAGCAAGCCCTTTACCTCTATCATCTTGTCTTTGATCACCCCTAGGATGATTGCCAAATCTATCATGGTTTTGAGTTCTTTGTTGTCCTTGTGAACTTTTCCCAATTCCTTTCTCAGCCCGGGCTAATTTGTAAGAAATTTCTTTGACAGCCCCTGCCAAAGTCTTGACAACATCTTCCAAATCAGCACCCTTGCTAGCTTGAGGCTTCTCAGGGTTTATCAGCTTCACACCATCCCTCTTAAGTGGTTTACCAACAGCTTTAATATTATTTTCAATTTGGAGTGCCATGGTGAAAGCTTGCCTCAAGTTTGTAGGATTTTTGTCTCTCAAGTAATAGGCTGCCTTTTTATCAAATGCATCTGCATATTTGATCAAGCAAGATTCATCACAAGGCCTCAAAATGATAGGTAGCCTTCTCAATGTTTTATTAAATCTTGTATTAAAATCATGAACGGTCTCATTAGGGTTCTTCTTGATGTTCTCAAACTCAGATAGAAGGAACCTTGGATCTGTTTTGTCTCCATATTGTAATCTGAATGCATTACTCATCTCAGTCCATGAATCAATAGAGTTATCAGGTAGAGCTTTGTACCAATCCCTAGCATCTTCCTCAAGTGTATGGATAAACAACTTAATATACACATCCTCAAATTCTATCTCAAAGTCTTCCATCATGTTAACAAAGAGTTTGAGATGTTGATCTCCAGTAATGGCATTGTTACCTTGGAATTTTGGTAACCTATTTCTCACATCCTGTGGGACAACATTTGGATAACCATCCATTCCTCCAAAATTTATAGGACCAAAGGTGTTAACAACAAATGGAGGTCTAGGTTGAGCCATATTGTTTGGTGGGGGTGATCTTGGAGGTGAAACAAGCTGATGAGGAGTAGTAATGGGTTTGATTGGAATAGATGAATGATCTCTAAAATGACAACCCCCCAAAGGCTCTCTCTCTTGATAAACTTTAGCAAACTTAGAAACCACAGGAGCAGATTTAGGAGCAAGTTTTTTAAATACACAAGAAGGTCCCTCACCTGATGGAGAATGAAAATCAGCAAGAAGATTGCCTGAATCAGATCTACTTGAAGAGGAATTATAATCTTCAATGATAGGTTGCTCTCCTTCAAATTGAACTATGGGGATCTCCTTCCTTGTAATCAAATCACCAACCACTTTCCACACTCTTCTTCCCTCTAGTTCTGAGCTTCTTGATTCGGTGAGAAACTTCTTAGAAGAGTCCTTGATGAAGAGGGATCTCCTTCCCTCCAGTTTGACAGATTTAAACAACAAGTTTCAAATGACAGAAATGTGTAAGACAACTGGTATTTCAAGATCCAAACAACATGGAGTCACCACTAAGGATTTTCACCTTAGTTGTGCAAGAAAGCACTAAAATATTCTGTCAAATGCATGCTGTGACTAAAAACTTTGCAAGGGTTTACAAATCAGATCTACTTCTTCTTGATTCAATAAAAAACAATGCATCCAAATCATATAAACTGCTGGTAAATGAGAAGAGCAAGCTGAGTTTGAAATCCTTTTTTACCCAAAAACATCCAGATCTGAAGTATGAAATGATATCTCAAGAATGTAATAGTGCAAATACTTGATCACACAAATGCTCAAAACCTTTCAAGTACTTCAAAACCACCAAGAAATTGCAAGAAGTCCCTGGCAACGATGCCACTCTGGTGTTGGTATCCAGATTTAATCTCCTTCACAACTTGAACAGCATCATGAACTTGCACAAGACACTCAAGGATAGATAGATGGTTTGTATGTCATTTATAGCTAGGGATCACACATATCTAGCTTGTTTTGCATTCAAGAATTGAGGGAGTGGATAGCACCTTCATAAGGGTTTTGATCTAACCCTCACTATTTTAGGTTGTGCCTATCAACCAAGGCAAGAGAACCTATATTGCAGCCCCTATATGGTAAGGAGATGGAGATATCCTTGTGTATTGCATATGATATGGAAGGGGCTTTGTGAAGACATGATCAAGTATCCATTATCCAAAACCAAAGGAGTTGTCACTACTAAATGATGGAAATGTTCTCAAAACAAAGCTAGGGCTGCTAAAGACATGATAAAAACCCTGATCAACTTTGTGCATTTTAGTGAAAAGGATTGAATTCTTTTGTGGACACACAATGCAGATGTAGGGGGTATTGTATGGGTAGGATGAGTTAGTTTAAAGTGATATTCTGATGGGAAAAGTTTGGACAAGAGTACATGATAAGGAATTACCCCACTTCTTTGAGAAGCTTTGCAAAAGGATTGCAACACCTAAACAGTAGAGATGTTTCAATGAGTTTGAAGTACTCTTTCAACCAGGATGTGTGCACAAACGGAGGCCCAAATCTGCACTATTCCACACAAAATTTGATAACCTGCCACAAAGGATTGAAACAAAATATCAATGAAGCATTTAGAAACCCTTGTTAGATCATGACATAAGGTACAACCCAAAAGTTTACAAACACCCCTCAATTTACAAGGAAGGTAAGATGAATTTAAATCTGTTTATCTTCACTCAAATGAATGCTCTTCTGAATGGAAAATTGCAGATGCCTTCAAACCCTCTCTACCAGAAATGAGACCATGTATGAACAACAAAGATCCAAAACACAAGACTTGCAACATGAGCATGAAACACAAATTGAAAACATACTGAAATACAAGTGCATGCAAAGTTCTTGCCAAGAGATAAAACCAGTTAATCCAAGAATTTGATCAAATATATCAGCAAGGGAGATGCTATTTAGACAATCTCAAAGCTTGTTGATGGCTTTACAGCTGAAACCAACTCAACATGATGAACATTTGATGCAAACTAGAAATCAAAATGGCTCTCAAGTAGTTTCTCCAAAAGGAAATGGACTTCAATTCCAGTTTTTCCCTCCTGAAAAATTCTTCTCCTCTTTCTCCAAAAAATCCCAACAGATCTTTACAAAATGCCTCCAAAATACATAATATACCCTATGCCAGACTTGGATCCTTGCATTCCCAAGCAAAGAATATGCCAAAGGGATCAAAATTGTTACAAAGACCCTATACATTTGATGAAAAATGATATAAAACCTGTAAAACAGCTCACCAAATGCCAAGAGATGCACAAAATATTTTAAAATATTGCTTGAACTCAGATCCTTATCCATACCAGGGTCACATTTTTGGCATTCCACCATGCCAACATGCATTTGCAATCATTTTCCACCTTTTTCCCTCTATCATTTTTTTGCCTCTGCAACTTTTCATTTTTTTACCTTTCACGTGTTTTACATGGGTTGAGGAAAATATTTCACGAAAAACACTATAGGGCAACTGAAATCAGCCCAAAAGAATGGTTCCATTGTGTTCAGAAGGCCGAAGGGATGCAGAATCATATAAAATTTCAAGTGATTTGGTGCAAAAATGATGATCCCCACACTTCTTGGAGCTTGTCATGGCGCCTAAAAAAACGAAAATGCATAGCAACCATGGATTAAAATCAACTTTAAATTTGTGCCATCCACAGTGTCCTTGATTCAGGTCCCCTTCAAATAATGCCAAAATAACCTTTTTACCCACTTGGATGGGGTGGGACAGCGTGTTCAAATACCATGGTTGCACCATGCCTTCAAACCTTAAAATTTGCATTCTGCGACCCCCTTTTGACCTCGGAGAAAATTTTGAAAATTTTCCCCGCATGCCCCCTGGATGTGCCCGCGTGTCCTCCTCGTGGGCCTCTGACCAAAACCGCGGGCCAATTTGATGAATTTTTCCACTTTTTTGAGAAAAGGAAAAATTGTCTAACAAATGCTCTGCGCCCCTGAACACCCGCTGCTTCTCTACGCCACATGTCGCGCTCTTCCATTGTATGCAGAGCCGACTCATCAAATCTGCCCTTCATTTCCTCCACGAACACCAAAATCCTCTGTGGGCCTGCAAGTTCTCCTCCTTTTCCTTTTGAAACATGCCACGTGTCACCCCCTGATTGGATGCAGGGGCACACTTCCAAATTTTCCGCGGATCAATTTTTTACCTTGAGATTTTTTGCTAAAATTTTGCAAAATTTTCAACTTCCTCTCCGTGCTCCAAACCTCCGCCAAATTGAGGACACGTGTCCTTTTTTCATTGGACGTGGGCCTATTCTTCAATTTTTACCTTGTAAACATAGAGGCAAAAAATCACAAACTTCTCCTTCAGCCCCTTCCTCCATCTTGCCTCTTGGACACATGTCCATCCCCTATTTGCTGCGGGCCTTTGGGGAAAAATTTAATTTTAGCATTTTGAAGTTAAAACTTCAAAGTCTTTAAAACTTTTGCCCCTCCATTTCATCCCCGCATACGTGTCACCTTCTCATTGGGTGCGGGCCCTCAGATCCAAATTTTTCCTTTAGGTTTTGAGCCAAAAATTTGAAAAAAATTCAACTGTTCGCCTCCCTGCTTGATCTCCATATGCCACGTGTCGTCATCTTATTGGATGCGGGCTCGTGGGCCAAATGTTAACTTTAACATTTTGTAGTTAAAAGATTCAAATATTTCACAAATTCTGCTCCTTCATGCTAGCTTTCTTGGACACGTGTCCACTTCGTATTGGGTGCGGGCCTCCAAGTCAGAATTTTCCTTTGGCATTTTTAGCAAAAATTTGAAACATTTTCAACTTCACCGCCGCTCACTTGATCCCCGTGTGCCACGTGTCATCATGCCATTCGCTGCAGGCCTTCAGGAAAAAATTTGATTTTGAGAAACTTTCCAAAATGGAAGAAATTTTCCTAAGTGCGGCCCGCCACCCGCCGATCCATCAACCAATCAAATCGTGCCACGTAGGCACATCACTGTAGCACTGCGGGGCTGCGGACAAAAATTTTCCCCTCGCCAATTTATTTTTAAAATGACAAGTTATAAAATTTTCCCGCACATCCTCGGCCAATAGAAACCTGCCACGTTAGCATAAACGTTGCAATGATAAATTTGATGGGTAGAACATGCCCGTATGTCCGTCAAAATGCAAAAAACGTAGGGGATGCTTCTGAAATCAAATTTTTTCACAAGGAAGGCAAATTTTTCACTTTGAATCAATTGAATCATGTTTTCACAATGATTTAGGCCTGGGGATTGGGATTTTAGCAACAAATGACTCAGATTCCCTCCATTTCAAGTTTTTGCAAGATTTGGGAAAGGTAAAAAATGACACAACCCGTGCAAATGAAAAATTAGGGCACAATAAAGGGGAAACCTGGATTTTGCTTCAAAATAGGGTAGAATACAACATTATGAGCATATCAAAGGCATTCGACTGGGTAGAACGAGTTATAGACCCCCAGCCCAAGCCAGAAAGATGCTTTGGAGCAAAAATGAAGCATGGAAATTAAGGGAATGTGTGCAAACCTAGAAATTGCACCAACATTAGGCAATCCATTTCATATTTTGTTTAACTCTCTTTTGTGGTCTTGTTTTGGTTGTTATACAGGTAGTTCCTCCTAGGTAAAAGGAAGGTCTCACAATCAATTTGATTCAAAACTCATATACGCACGCATACAACCTTTAACCATCTCAAACTAGGTATTCATCTTACCACCTTTACCTTATCTAATTCGTCAAGTACTTCTAAAAAAATTAAGAAATCAGATGAAACAATTTACCATTATACCCTCTGATCAACTGTACCAAATTCCTGTTCACCACCTATGTTTTTCCATCTATCTATGGATGGAAAGTTGTGCTCCTTTGTAACCTGGTATCCAGCTTGTCCCACAAAGTAGTCCAAAACTTCCCCAAGAACCTAGAATTCCTATCAGAAACAATAGAGTTTGGCAAACCAAAATGCACCCATACATTAGCAAAGAAAAGATTTGTTGCCTGATGTGTTTTTACTATCTTTTTACATGCCATAAGAATACACATCTTACTAAATCTATCAACAACAACATATAGATAGTCATGGCCATGTTTGGACATAGTTAATCCTCCTACAAAATCCATAGAAATGTCCTCCCATGGATGAGTAGGTACTGGCAAAGGCATATACAAACCCTCATTCCTAGTCTGAGGCTTGCTGGTACAACAAAGTTTACATCCAAGTATAAATTTTGATACTCCTTCTTGCATATTGGGCCCAAACACGTAACTTTACAAGTGGGCTAGGGTCTTACCAACACCAAAATATCCCACTACTTTCAAGGTATGTGCTTCCCTCATCATTAAAAGTATTTCTTCTTTAGGCACGCAAAGCTTCCCCCATCAGTGGAGCAGCCCATCCTTGAGATAACAATCTTCAATCCTGGTCCTTTTCAGTCCCTTGGGACTGTAACTTCTTAAATGTCACCCCAAAGTCTCTATCATGGGCATATGCTTCTCCGTAAGCTTCCTTTGTGAAGGGCTGTATCTGAGAGATAGTGGCCAAACAGGAAAACTTCTCCTATGTGGGTAGCCTAGACAACATGTCTGCCACCAAATTTGTACTACCCTTCTTGTATTTGATCACCAAATGGAACTGTTGAAGGAACCCCATCCATTTGTAGTTCCTTTCCTGCTGCAATTTAGACTATGCTTGCAAATACTTGAGAGGTTTGTGGTCAGTGTGCACAATAGTTTCTTTACCCAAAAATTAATGCTTCCATTTTTTAATTGCTTGAACTAGTGCATACATTTCCTTATCATATACTAAATATTATTTAACTACTGAAGTGAAATTTTCATAATGATAACATATGGGTTTACCTCCTTGAAGCAACACTGCGCCCATGGCATAATCACTGACATCTATCTCTACTTCAAAAGGCTGCTGCAAATTAAGAAGAGAAAGTACTGGAGCATGACTAATCTTGTATTTCAATAACTCAAAGGATTTGTCTTGTTCCTTACCCCAGTCAAAACCCTTACTCTTTGCGACCACTGTGTGTAGAGGTGTTGTAATCGTGGAGAATCCCGGAATAAACTTCCACATGTACTGTACTGCTCCCACAAAACTCCTAGTCTTTGTGGCTCCTGTTGGTGTTGGGAAATTAGTGATGGCTTCCACCTTATTTGGATCCACTCGTATCTCTCCTCCTCCAACCACATGCCCAAGATAGACAAGTGACTATTTCGAAAATTCACATTTCTTCATATTACAAAGTAGTTGTTTCTCCTTGAGAACTTGCAAGACTTGTTGTAAATGAGTTAGACGTTCTTCCCATGTGGCACTAAAAATCAAGATATCATCTAGATATACAATGACACATGAATCTATGAAATCCCGCAATACATCATTCATCAATCTCATAAATGTAGCGGGTGCATTGCATAACCCAAAAAGAAGTACTAACCAATTATACAAACCTTGTTTTGAAGGTAGTCTTCCATATATCCTCCTCCTTCATTCTGACTTGGTGATAACCAGACTTTAGATCTAACTTCATGAAGAATTTGGCATGCTGAAGCTGGTCCAAGAGATCATCTATGCGGAGAAGTGAATATTTGTTCTTTATGGTGATCTTGTTCAAATTGCGGTAGTCGATGCACATTCTCCAATAACCATCCTTCTTTAGCACCATCATAATAGGTGAACCACATGGTGAGGTGCTTGGATGTATCACCCCTTGGTCTAGTAGTTCTTGGAGTTGTTTATTTACTTTAGTACTCTCAAGTAAGGATTGCCTATACAACCCGATGTTCGGTAGAGGGGACTCTGGCAATAGCTGAATCTTATGCTCTGCTTCCTATTTTGGTGGTAACCCATTGGAAGCCTGAAATAATTCCTGAAAAGAATGAATAATATTATCCAAATCATGCTTTCCCTAGTTATAAATCTCTAAAACTTCTACCCCATCTTGTTTATCCTTTGACAAAAGTAAACAAAACTGATTATGATTTTCTTGAATAAGTCATTTTTCTTGGTTAGCACTCACCATAGTAACCCATGTCTTACGTTGGTGTGTCCAGATGTTTTAGTTGATCCCATCCTTGACCCATCTGTACCAGTTTTCCCTTCTCATAAATATAGCATCCCTGATCTAAAAGTAAGGACCCCCGAATACAACATCAAAAGCATCAAGTGGAGTAATGTCAACTTCCAAAACATCAATATATTGGGAATTTATCCCAAACTTGACCTTACATTTTCTTGTTACTTGAATTTCAACACCCTTCTTCACCCATCCCAAAGGATAAGGGTGTGGATGCTCGTAAGTCTCAAGACCAAGCTTCTTTACAACTGCTTCAGAAATCAAGTTAGACTGAGAACCGATATCAACCAAAGTATTTACATTAGTTCTCTTGATATAGATTTTGATCTAGAATAGTCTACTCATCTCTTATTCCTAACTATCCATGTTGGTGGCCATGCATCTAAGCCTTTCGTCTACATCAAAGTCATCTTCAATTTCCACCTCCCCTTTTGTTTTTACAGGTGTCATGGAATTCTTTGAGTCCTTGGTTCGGTTCTTCGGATGTAACCCTGGATGAAACTTCTAACATGTAGTGTCAGTATGACCATTGATATCACAATTCTTGCAATTTTTTTTGGGATCTTTACAAGTATTTAAAGTAGTGGCAGCTTGTTAACCTTTCCTTTTCCACTTACCCTTGTTACTTGTTTGCCCATACTCTTTTTTTTTCCCTTCGCTTTGCTTCCCCTTGCTTCTTTTCATCATCTATGTAGTATGGTTGCACATACGCCTTGTTGAGATATTTGGGCTTGGTGGAGATGACTTTTCTTCGATGGTGAGTGTGAAGTGCTCCCAAGTACTTAGTCAAGATATCCTCATCCTCCAAGTCCATGTTTAGCAACTTGGCCTGCCTTCGAAACTCCGTAGTATAGTCCTGCACACTTTGACCACTGCCTTGTCTAAAATACTGCCATTTAATCATTTGGTCAGTCTCATGGCCAATAGAATAGAAGTTAGCTCTAAGTAATTCTTTAAATTCTTACCAAGATTTCACAATAGGAAGCTTCTTATTTTCGCAAGTGGTTAGATGGGTTTCCCTCCAAACTAGAGCGTGTCCCTCCATTTTGAGACGTGCAAAGGTGATCCTCTGTGCCTCAGTGACAATATAGACGCTAAAGTAGACTTCTAACTGTTTTAACCATTTATCAAGCAAATCTGCATCTACTTGTCCTTCAAATCTTTTAATCTCAACTTTCATCTCAACTTTATAAGGAGTATGATCAGATTTTACCTTTTCTCTCGTGTTAGAAGTCTTTTCTTCATGCTCTTCCCTATAATCTTCCTCATGGTGGCTCTTCCCTATGCCAAATTTTTTAGCTAAGCCTCGAACCACTAAGTCCATGGAGTCTTGCTTGACAAAAGCTATCTTTTGAAAATCTGCAAGTTCTTCTTGCCTTCTAAACATCCTATCCATTGTGGTCTCCGGCATCTCGATTCTACGGACCAAGTTCTCTTCCTCCATTTGTCCCCGAATTCTCTGTTTCCACTTCTTTGTAGAAATTTATGGATAGTAAGGTAAAGCCTCTTTGACTTTAGATTTTGTCAGTGTCATACAAATCCAAGAATGAATACCATAGTCCTGGATACTTGTTAGCTCTGATACCAAAAATGATCTGTAAACTCTTCAACGTTGGAATTATCCACAAAATCACAAAATAAACGTCATTGTTCTACTTTCTATTAGAAAATGACAGAGATAGCTAGTGAATGAATTATGCTTATGCTTAGAATCCACAATTGTAGAAAAGGAAAGAATTTAAGCTCATAAACACCAACAAATTTTATCTTGGAAACCTCCAGAGGAGGAAAAACCAGTCGGGAAGGGAAATTGCTCTTTCTTCCCACTTTTATTGGCCAATTCAAAATAACAAGTAAAAACTTTATAATAAGTATGAAAGAGAAGTAGCTAATATCTCACACTTCCTCCCAAATACTTGTTTGCTCTGTCTCAACACTCTTTTCTTCTACAAAATGCAATTCTAGCACTAAGAACTTCTTGCTCACTTGCTTTCATGCTTCGATGATCTTTTTCTCTTCTACAAAAATGTATTTATAACCTTTCTAATGTCCTCTCATGCACTGGAGAATGGGATGGGTCATGGAGGAGAAGAGACATGGACAACCTTTCAAATTATGGGGCTGTTTGTTTCATATTTTTGTTTTTTGTTCGAAAGAGCCAGGACTGCCACCCTGGTTGGGTGGTAGTTTTGTAACCGCCGCTCTACATAGAGTGGCGGTCTTGTTACTAAAAATACAAAACCTCTATGTATTATTTTTCCTTCTTCATGCTAACTAATTTGATGAAGTAGAGTCATTTTGGATCCCTATGGATCATTAGGAAAATGGAAAGGTTGCATTGTGATATGCATATGAAGTAGAAGTAAAGCATGCACAAGGAAGAACTTGTTTAGAGATATGATATATGTTGATAACATAATGAAGATGAAAGTGAAAGGAAAGTGGAAGTGAAGAGAATGAAAAGGAGATAAAAAGTGAAACTTTGCAAATTGTATTGTATTTTGCATGCAAAATGTATATAGAACACATGTAAAGATGAAATTATGTAGATGGGTGATGAACATTAGATAAAATGTGTTGTTATAATAGTGAATGCCAGTGAGTTTTTCGTGGAGGGTGATATTGTGAGAACAAGGAAAATGAACGTATACAATTTTGAAATAAAAAGTGAATTAACAAATTGCATTTGTTGGGTTTATAATATTAAAATAGGAAACTGCTTATTTATAAACGTACCAAAGATTGTAAGTTTTTGGCTTATAACTTATATTTAAAATATAAGAATGTTAGACTCTAAAGTGATTCGGCTTTAAGAGTGGATCATGACCACCCACCTTGTATATAAAAAGGTGATCTCATTAGAGATCGGTTACATGATTTGATGGTAACATTTCTGCGAGCTAATAGAGAAATAGTGGGAGTGTTGGGTGAAACTTTATTCTCAATAAAGATAAGTGATTTTAATCATTGTACTTCATAAACAATAATCTTTAGAAATCTATGTTGTGGATCTATAATTTATAACATTATATATCCCTTAATTTTTCTAACATGGTATCAGAGCCTGCATTTATGCTAATGCATGATAAATTTAGTTGTTTGTGAATTGCAGGTGTAAAGAAACTTGATTTTTTTTCAAAATCTTTGAAACTCTAGCTTGCTTCATAACTTTTTTCAAGTTCATCAAGTGCATAAAACCTAATTCGTATGTTTTAAATAAATGTGATGTGTTTGGATGCTCTAAGTTAGTGTGATTAATCATAATCTAAGTTGTCATTATTTTTACATACTTAGATATGTGTTTTTTAATGATCTGGAATCATTTTTCACTTCAATTAGGTTTTTACAGGTTATTTGAGTGTATCGCACCATTTATAGCCGTTGTGTGACTTATTTGAATATTTTTCTCCTTTTTTAGTCATTTTGGCCTTCTTTAGGCTTTGTTAAGTGATCTGCAGATTTTCTAATCCTTTCACGATTTTTTTGACTTGCACGACTTTTCTCAGTCTTACACGACTTCGCAAGTGTTGCAAGGTTTTCCTTAGACTTATGCGGCTTTCATTTCTTTGTTCCATGGGTTGTGATATTGGACTTGCAGTATGTTTGTTCATATTGCATTTTAGACCTTAGTCGTATATGTTTTGTGATTTTCAACTCTCCCTGAGTTCCGCCATATCTTTTTCAAGGATTCTTGTCAAGGTGAATAATCTCTATATCCATAGGTGTTGGTTTATCTTCTCATACGGAATTTCCTTGTTCCGTGACCAATTCTCTTTTATCTGTGACATTCCTTGTTCCATGGGCCTCTTGTTTGTCCTATGGAACTCTATTCTCATTGTTTTATAGATTGTTTCATTTTTTCCTATATATGGATCACTAAAATTTTCAAAAACCCATGAAACTCTAGTTTTTGAAAATTTCAGTGTATCCCTGCCTACCAATGTTTTTCTTAGTACCTTGTGGCCTCTCGTGGCTGGTTATTTATTTTATTTAGTCCTCCATATTTGTGTTAGAATTTTGTTTGGGTGTTTTTATGAAGTTACAAGCTATTTTATTTAAGATTTAATCTGTTGTAGTCTATTTCTTTTGTACAACGGATCTCTGTAACTTCTAAAAACCCGCCTAACATTATGTTTTTAAAATTTTGTTAAGTTTTTCTTAAAAGTGACTATTTTTTCTAGTTTATCCATGGATAAATCTTAGCTTTTAAATGGAACTAATTAAATTATTTGGAGAATTAGGATTAAGGATATCCTTATGGCTAGAAAGTTATGGGAATTATAAGTGGTGTTGGAAAATGACCAACTAGGAGACAAAATACACCTAAAAAACTTAGGTATCTTCTCCCAAAAATCCCAAGAGGCTATGTCCATCTTATTACAAAGTATCAAATATGAGTTCTTATTGCATATTAGACATATGGAATCTCCAGTTGATGCATGTGATCAATTGTAAACTATGCATGAGGGTACTCGCCTCTCTAGGACAATTACGCTAATAATGGAATTGTTTACAATTCCAATCAAAAGATATGAGGAGATAATTAATTACGTAGAAAAAATTAGGAGCATTAATACCCAATTAAATGGTTGGGGAGACATGATGATTTTCATTGGTTTAATGCATCTTGTTGGTGGTTGCAGCTAAAAAAGATGTGCCCTTCTCTCTTTCCCTCTTTGTTCTCTCCCAAAAATCTATATAGTGTAAATCGATGCTCATTTCAAAGGATGGATGCTCTAAAATGGGAATGAACAATGTCAAAATGTTTTCTTGAGCAACTTTGAGTCACATACCTTCATATGGGCTTAACAATGTGAACTTATGCCACCTCCTTTAGCTATAATGGAATGTGCATACATCTATTGCAATAAAACCTATTTTGTGGTGCTCTCTCAATCCCGACTCGTGTTTATTTGAAACCTTGCCTCTCTTTCATTGTTGTAGTGTGTTCTGCATGTATTTCTCCTTTGTAGGCTCCATTTTGTTGTGTTTCATGTGAGAGCAGATGTACAAATGTAGTTCTGAGTATGTGTCATATGTTTGACCTCTCCCTTCTGTATTTCATTCTCCCTTCTCCCTCATATATAGTGTCTCAGCCCTTCTCTCTGGTGCTATCACCACCTGTTAGCTTAGGATTTCATTTTATGAATCCTTCTAACCCTCTCTCTCCCTGGTCCCTTGGAATGTGTAGATCAGGATTAGATAGGCATTTTTCCTACTTTAGGATTAGTTTTAACATTAGAAGTAAGTAGAGGAACCAACCTTCTCTGGAAGATTGTTCTCATTTTGCAATTCCCATACTTGTGAGATCGTTCCATGTTAGCCAAAAACATCAATTTCTCATTCATGATAAATTAGAGGGTGTCATTTTTTGCTGATAAAAATATCCTTACATTCTCATCAATTGGGGGTAATCCCTCCACATCCTATAGGTGTTATTATTCTTTTATAGTTCATTTGCACTTCCTTAGTTATTATTACTTATATAAATTTTGTACTTGCTTCTTTCCCAACTAACAAGACTAACATATGTGTTTAGTGTAGTGTTGACATCTCTTGTTTCATATATCTAACCCATGTTGGTTTTTACATCATATTACCATATTTTGACACATTGGTCTCATGTATACATTCTTGTGTGTGTGTGTTATTTCTTGGTTGTTTTCCTTTCTTGTGGCCTATGTGCCTTGATTGTCTTGTGACACCATGGGTTTCCCATGTTTGTAGAATCATGTCTATCTTGTTTGTAGTTTCTTGTTCTTGTTTGCAAGCCTGCATGCCTTGATTTTCTTGCAACAACATGGGTGTACGATGTTTGCATGCCTAAAAATTATTTTGTATGCTCTTATATGACATTGTTTGTAAATTAACTACATCAATGATTGAAGTTTTATACATGCCTTGTTTCTAAAGTTACTTTTGTTACTACTATCCCTATATTTTGCTAGCATTATTTTTATTGAGACCCATGGTTTCCATTATGCGCAAACACCTTTCCCTTTCTAGGTACAAGTCCCCAAGGTGTCCACCTCTTCAACACTCCACACAAATTATAAGACATATCATTTATTGATATACATTGATTTCTTTTGAGCCACACGTTCAAAAACATGGTTTTCACACTCAAAAGAGGGGCATATGTATGGGTTTATTCTTTGTTTTCACTAGAAAGACAAAATTATGGGGGTAGACACAAGTATAGACAGGGTAGAAGCACCTAGAAATGTAATTTCACATAAAAGTTTGGTAGAAAAACACATGGTCAACACCATACACTTTGGTCAAGGCCATATAGTACAATCATAACCCCTATATGTTTCTACCTAGGGGAAATTTCAAAACATTTTTCAGAATTTTCAAGTTTTCACCTACTTATACAAGCTATTTTGTAAATTTTCACACTCACAAACTGGTTGAGTTGATGAAATACAACTTAAGTATGAAAGCGCGGGAGGATTGGGTGTGTAGACACAGGGTGTGTAGATACATGCAGAACTATTGGAAAACAAGGCGCACCTAGGAAGGTTTGGAATCAGGACTTAGTCCTTTTCCAATTTGAGGCTAAGTATCGACATGGAGGGTAGTGCATGTTTTTTTGAATACTTAAGGAGCACGAAAAGCCTATTTTGGATGAGTAGAAGATCAAGCATCATGCAGATTTTTAGGACTAATAATAAGATTATACTATTGTTATATTATTAGATAATATATTATTAGTGAGCTTGCATGCTCTCGTATTTATTATGTAAAGGCGCATGGTTATTATTAGCATATAGTATATTTTTGAAAGGTGCATTAGTGGTGAAGGGAAAGTATCCACCCCTATAAATATGTATTGATTTGCATGGTTTAGAGAGTTCTGAGTTCTATGTTTTGGTAGATTCATGTTGCGCATTTATGAGGCGCACATGACTATGGTGATTATGCTATGTATGTATGAAGCTTCTATGTTTTACAACAATTAATATAATGGATATTTGTGGCTGGATATTGATTGTACACACATATGTGAATGGATTTTGCACGGTAAAGTTTATCTCGGTTCTTGTTTAATTGTTCTTGCATATGGTTAAGATCTAGATCAGGTTTAGGCATTGCGATATATTTGGTTAACTGTTATGGATCTAAAATATATGTTTAATCATGTTAACTCCTTGAACAAGATGACATAAAATATGGTATGGGTACCCCTACGTGCTTCAGGTGAGCAATCAGTTCAGGATGACTGATGTGCCAGTGCACCTTGGAATTTTGTGGGTAAAATCTAGGCTACATTTTGGTTCTGTTTCCAGGACCTTTTTTCTGTTCTTTTTCAAGATGTTGCATGATGAAGATGTACCGATTAACCTTGGATAGTATTGAAGAGTGGTTAGATGATTTGGAGGAAGAATATGCTCTTATATTTAGCACTGGACCTAAATTTAATGCACATGCGTGGGTTGAAAAAAATATGTATCATGAGCTGTATGAGACATTCCTTGCCATCTTTCTTATAGAGTTGTACGAGTGGTTGGTTGATTATGCATCAAAGAGAAATTGGAGGTTTTTTACACTTGTTCAGACACAAGAAGAATTCTAGGCCTTGTATGATGTAGATATGACATGGAAACATGTTGTGGATCATTGGTTCCGTGGTGTTCTAAATAGCTATATGTTGGAGTACATAGTTTCTACTTACTCTTTTCTAGAGGTTTATGAGTTCCAGTTCATGCACAAAGCTAGAGGATCTTATTTGCATGGTATTCCTTTGGCAATTAATATCTTGATTGTGACCCTAGATTTAGAAGAGAAACCTATGGCTAGCTAAACCCCACCACACATAGGGGCAGGAGCAGGTGTGGTGAAAGATGACATACATAGTGGAAGAAAGTCAAAGAGAAGAAAGATGACTTAAGTTTAATGAGGCACGTGAGAGGGATTTGGAGAAGCATCGTGAATTTGAGGAATGAATGACGTTGTGGAGGGAGATGGCTCGTGAAGGATTTGGAGCTCACGTAGAGGATGTGGAGCTAGAGAATCTAGAACTCCCCCATTTGGGAAAGCATGGTAAACAACCCTCTTTGACCTCAGATGAGAGCATGCCAGTGGAAGATACATGGAGCACATGCACACATTTGACCCCTCCTGGTGACCTATCCCTTGCTCTTGGTTTTCTAGTTTCTACGACAGTAATCAATAAGCAAGATAGCGTGGGTAGCCTAGTAGCGACAGACAAAGTTGATTTGCAGTCAAGTTCAAGAGTTAATCATGTAGCTTATTCATCTACGACGACGTAATCATTGTTTGTGTTATTTGGAGGACTGATTGAAGGTATCTTTTCTGGCATGTCATCAGCACAAAACTTGGGTGCATAGAACGGTTGTATAACATCTGGAAGTAGCACAACTTCACAAATTGTGGGAGTCTAGTTTAGCACAACTGTTAGAGCACAAGGTAGTGCATCCTTTGGTATGTTACCTACTTCAGGAGAGGGATCAGGAGGATTAGGTGGCTTGAGATCTAGTGGTTCTGGGGGTGGAGGAAACACAAGAGGATATACAGGTTCTAGATTTGGTGGGCATGGTTCGCACCAGCCCCAAAATATTTATATGGAAATTTCTCTTTGTCTTCCAGAATACAGAGGGATAGAAGATGTAGCTAATCATGTACATATGTGTGAGATACTATGGTGCACGAAGGGGATTACAATTCCAGAGCATAAGGAAAGCTAGTTTGCAACTACACTATAAGGGTGTGCACAAAGTTAGTACAGGAAATTTGATCCAGACCAGACTTGAGTAGATTATACCACGCTACAGGATTCCTTCTTGAAATAGCTTTATATACCTGAATTTGAGTAGAAGAGCATCATTGCACTGAAGGACATCAAACAAGTTACAATTGAGAGTGTTCGGGAGTATGATGCATGTTTCAAAACCCTTCTTTCTGAGCTATCTTATGATATACATCCGTTTCATCATGCACAATGGTTTTTTAGAGGGTTGATCATGCCTTCCAAAAGGGAATTCTCACACAAGACTTATACAAATCCACGAGAGGCACTTGAAGCAGCTCTGTGTGCTGAGGCACTAAGAAGTATAGACACAGGAATGAACCCAGTTATAGAGGCCTAGATTGCACCTATGGCTAAATAGTTAGAGAAATTTTCAGCTAACTATGCATATGAGACGTGAAGTGGAATTTGGTGCACAGATTATGAAGTAGAAGGGAATAATAAGGACCGTTGTCCTTGTAAATTGGTTCACACCATGTTTCTAGAATGTGATATTTATCACATGGATCATGATTCAAGTAGGTTCCCATTACTGCAATGCGTGATAACAAAGAAAATGTCTTGTTATTGAAAGATTTACAGGTCTACCACTCATGATACTGAAAAATGTAGACTGATTGATTAGATTCATGATGCCATTGATATTAGTGTATGTCAGACCAGTGTTGCAAATAATTCAAAGGAAAAAGGTGAACATACAAATCATAATCACAATGTAGGGTGCTCTGATGGAGGTCATGGTAGAGGTTGAGGGTACCAAGGAGGATTTAGAGGATGAGGTCACAGCAGTGGAAGCACAAGTGTAGACACCAAAATTGGGTCACACTCCCCTTGGTCCCTTTTTGAATAACTAACTTACATAGATGCACCTAACCATGGCCCCTTTCAACCCACCTTAATATTAATTTAATTATCTATAATTAAATTAATACTCATCCTCACCCCATTTATTAATTTAATTACTTTAATTAAAACTAATTTCCACCTCACCTAGACCACCTCACCATGGATCATTTCACCACAAACCTATTTTTAGCCCTATATTTCCCCTTTACTAGGACTTACATTCACTCACATGCATAACCTAACCACATTCCCACTCATTAAAACATAACGTTCCATTTTGATCCGCAAGAATAGACTGTAGCTGGCCCAAAAAGATCACCAAGATATGGCATTTTAGTAAACCTAGGATTTCCCACCATAACCCATGCCGGTCAACCCTAAACCAACACCGGTCACCCTAAACCGTCATCGGTTACCTTATATTATTTTTGGTAACCTTGTTTGAGAGGTTGGCCACATTCTCAAGTTTTTTGGAATGAAGGAGATCTGCATGCAAACAAGAACCAGAGCCCTTTCACACGTCCAAATAGCCACAACTAGCACCAAGACTGATAAGAAGGTATTTTCATTCACAACAGAATTCCACAGGAAGCACTACCATAGCACTGAGCACCATTCCATAGATCAACTGTCACCAACATCTCCAACCACCTCTCCACCACTACAGGCATTCATAACCCATTTGAACTCCAAGTAAGTTGGTTTCTCCTCTATCACTTGCAGTTGTATTCTCTATTTGCCTTCATCTATTCATGTTCTTACTTAGATCTATCCCTCATCTTTCTCTCTATCAACCACCCCCTCACACCCCACCTAAACTTCACAAAAACCTATCCCAAAACCGTTTCCCTCACGTAGACTTCACAAGCACCCTCCAAACTCTTTGTGCAATCATAAAGAGGACCCAAAACTCATTCTACAACATTTCCCAGTTCTCCACAGTCACCGACACCGGTTAACCCTAACCATGGTCGGTTCATCTTATACCGACATCAGTCTCCTCAATCGATATCGGTCACTGTGACTATCAACCCAACCTAACAACTCAACCCTTAGCCTACCCCAAACCTCACTCAAAATATTACCACACCTATTTTGGACCTGTCACCTCACCCTCCTCCACAGAGACCTTTCCAACTCTCTGTTCCAAGACAGAAGAGAGCCCAAACATCCTCCACCTGACTCCCTGCCACTTTCCACAGTTACTGATATCGGTCACCCTAAACCGGTATCGGTCCTACCTAAACCAACATCGGTCACCCTAACTGGTGTCGGTCTCTGTGTCTGATAATACTGTTCTAGACCAGCAACCTAATTATCTCACCCAAAATAACCCAAAATCTCACCTAACCTTACCAAGACTCTGTCTATGACCTGCAAACCACCTACACTACCCGTAATCCAATCCAAAACCTTTACCTACATAGCATTTTAGTATTTAATCAGATCAATGTTGATAGTAATCTGAGGCACCCAAATCAGAACACTAGCACTAGATTCCTTTATTTACATGTTTAAGTTATTTTATATTGATTTATAAATAGTGGATTGACAACCTTCTAGGAAGTATCATACTTCTCAGATCTAGCATATGCTAGGTAGTCCACTTTCATATAATATTTAACTCTCTTCTTGTGGTCTTGTTTTATATTTCAGGTAGTTCCTCCTAGCCAAAAGGAAGCTCTCACAGTCATCATTGGATCAAGAAGTCAGAACACGCATGCAACGACCTTCAAACTGACCATCACAATAGGTATTCCTCCTTGGCCCATACCCTTATCTGTTTCATCTAAATCCTTAAAGAAAACATTGAAACATTTTGGCACACCCAGTGGGACCCATCTAGGGTTCCTTGCATTTTATTCATTCCTAGGTGAAAGTTGTGTGTTTTTTTCCCTTTTGAAAAGCTTCCACATTAATTTTATTCTCTGGAATCTTCCTTTCTTTCTATTGTCTAAAATCAATCATGTTTTTGGTGCTATAAAAAGAATACTTCTTTTCTTTCATTAGTATTGCATTAGTGAAAGAGCATCCCTCTTCCTATTCATTACTTGCTACATCGAATATCACACTTTGATTTGGGCTTAAAACACTTGCATAGCATTTTGATTTTTTGCATTTTATCTCACATTAAAATGAGGGCAACCTATATGCTAGAAGTCATGCCTAGCTGATGGTTGACATAACTGAATCGTAGAAAGCACATTCTTTCTTCTCTCTTTTCCGAACTACACAATTTGAAATTTATACATCTTCTTAAAACAACATCCCACCCGGAAGAAGTTGTCAATGATCACATGATCAGAGGATTGACAGTGGGCACCCAGCTGGTTATCTTTGTCCAGTACCCCATCAGAGAACAGCCCACCCCTACCATAACATAACCTGAAACCTCACCTTTAGAATTTCCTTCTTCATAGGAAGCCTTCCCAACCAAAAACTCTACTCTAAATTCACAAGTCAGTTTTTAAAATAGCATAAGCTAAACACACTAAATTCACTTATAGGATTTACGTATCTTTCTTAGCTTTGTGTTTGACTTGCGTTTTGAGGTGTGAGGTCATATTCTCCATTTTTCTCTCCTTTCACACTCCATAATCATAGTTGGTGTATTCCAGCTATTTCTGAGTGTGTCAGGGCTCATTTTTACCATACTCAAACTTCTGGTTTGGTGTTTCATTCCACTTCAATTCACAAAAGGCAAGATTTTTCTCCATTCTTGAGATTTCACAGTCACCAACATCAGTCCAGTGACCATCGTCAGTTTACATGTGACCATCATCAGTTTACCTAACTGGTGTTGGTTCCTTGTTCTTTTGGTTAGTTTACCCAAAGGACACTTATCTCATCTTCTCTTCTATTTAAAGTCTCTGTGTATCGTTGTACTCTCTTTAATTTGATAACAATCATCAAATACAACTTTCTTGTCTAATAGTCATCGATTTTTTCCTCATTTGCTAAAACTGTTGTTTTCTCACAGTAACTGGTAACAGTTCCTATAATCCGGTCACCCTTGACCACCATCGTCACCCCTTAACCACCATCAGTTAGTGCGACTCGGCATCGGTCACTCTGTTTTGATTTTAATCAAAACATTTACCAACTTTCCCTCTCAGATTTGTTTTGTCCCATATCTGTTGTTCCTTGTGTCATTTACAGAGCACAGTTCACCTAACATACGCTGATTCACATGGTGTTGACTCGCAGCCAAACTAACGCCCTCATATTTCATGTCAGCTGTCATCCACTCCCACCTAGTCCATCACTACCATCCATCCTGTCACCTATGGATCTGACTCATCTCATCCCCATCGCTACCAGTGACGAGGAGTTTGCGAGACTCCTCGACCAGAATCCCGCTTCCCTCTAGTACTACCTTGCTCATTCTTCCACCCAAGATTCCTTAGGATAGTTAATATATGGCATGCCTGTATCTATCCCTCCTGCTCTCACCCCCACTTCTGCATCAGCTAGCACTAGCTCGGTGCTACCGTCATCCACTTTACCACCTGTGGTGTCTCAGCTAGATCCCATAGCCACTATAACTACAACATCTACGTCATCTATCACACCCACGACATCAATTGTGCCTCCAACATCCGCTTTAATTATAGCCCCATCTGCACCCACCGCTTCACATATACCCATTGCATCACAACCACCTCTGGTGTCAGCAACTTACACCCCTTTTCAAAACCTCTTCCTTTCTATCCTGAAGTCCTTACCCCCAATCACCACTAGAGTTGTTACGACTACCCCACCTGCTTACACATACTACCAACAACCCCCGACCTCATCTATCACTTATGCTAGCTATGTTCCACCTACATCTATTCCTCATGCATAGTTCTCATACTCAATGCCACCATACACTAACATACCACCCACCTCATACATTCAGCATCAACCCCCTTTTTCTGCAGGGGGCACCCATTCATCCCAACCTACTAACGACCTCATTAAAATGATGATGGAAAAGATGCAGACCTTAGAAGCATCTATTTCTGGCTCCCGTAATTCTTTAACGTATGATGAAATCTGTAATGAGCCTATCCATCCATCTATTCCCATTCGTCCCTACCCTGTGCATTGGGAAATGCCTAAATTCAATTGGCTTAATAGTAAAGAAGACCCACAACAACACTTGCGGTCGTTCAAACATGGGTGCTACCTAATCGCCCACGATGATGCTTTGCTCCTACAAACTTTCCCAATGTCCTTGATGGGACCAACATTGGATTGGTATAGTGGACTACCTCGACATTCCATTTATTCCTTTAATCAAGTAGCCCAAGCTTTCTTAGATCATTTTTCAATCAATGTTACTAAGAAAGTCACCATGACCAATCTCTATTCAACCTGACAGTATGAAGATGAATCTATCACAGATTTCCTTTCCCACTGGCGGAGTCTTATTAACCAATTGACGTTCCAACTACCTCAGACTGAACTTATTGAGTTGTTCACTAGAGCTTGTGCTAGACACATCTCACCAACTCTACAAGTCCAAACCTTCTGAACCTTTGATGAAGCATTCACCATGGCACAAAAACTTGAAGTTCATGCCATTAAAGAAAAGAAGATCCAATTACAAAATAAGAACACCCCATTCAAATCAAATGATTCTTCTTCATCTTCAAAACCTCAAAATAACTATTCAAAGCCCAAAGGATCTGCCAACGTGGTAGTCCTCAAAGCGGGTCCACCTCATCCTTCTAATCAGGCCCAACCTTCTTCCAATCTTTCTCCTGTCCAGGCCTTTTAGCTCTAGGTAGGAACAATGGAAGTACACTTCGATTGGAGAGCCCTATTCTTCAGTCTTGGAAAATCTTCTTAAAGCTGGAGTCATTACACTTCCACCCATAAAACCTCATACATTTTTCGATCCTACCGATCCTTTGCTTGCATGGTATAAAGAACACGACTACTGTAATTACCATCACATTAAAGGACATAGTGACGGTAACTACATAACTTTTAAAAACATTGTCCAAGAGATGATAGATAATGGAGACCTTGTCATGGACAACCCGAACGTGCCAGCAAATCAAAATTTTCACATCTTTAAAAATTCGTTCCCTAATCATAAACCATCGTCTAATCAAAATAGTGAACCTTCATCCAGTGACAACAATGTTCATGAAGTCCACATGGTTTTTGATATCATACCTGTCGTTCCTCAAATCCCACCTACTTCATCTATTGAGGAAATTCTTACACGAGCTTCTTTACCCACAGAGGAACATACCTCTTCTACTCCTCACCCACAGAGGAGTCCCCCTCATCTCCCCTTACTCTCATAGAGGAACCCACACTTTCTACCGATGTCATTTCATCTTCTACCTCTCAGCCTACTGATCAGTCAACACTTTTTATTCTCCCATCCACAAGAGAATCATCATCACCTTCTCCTCCACTAAGGGAGAAGTCTACCTCACCCAACCTATTATCTCTCCTACCCATGGGAGACTCGTCAAACATACCACTACCTATTGGGGGTAGTTCTCCCCTAGCATCCTAGGACCCCATTGATGTGATCTCAGATCTATTACCTATAGAATCCAAAGCTAGCCAATTCCATGTCTCACAGAAATATTTCACAGGGATTTCCACCCAACCCATTCCATCCTCTTCTTCAGTAGTCCTGTTTTCACGACTGGTCAATCGTTTGGATTACGTTGATCATTCCATGCTCTGGGGACATCTTTGGGCTCCCCGTTTTGACCCAAATGCAAATGTTTCTTGAGGATACTTTCATGATCTACCCAAAGGTATTTTCGGCAACCAAAACAACACTGACCATGCCGATTGAAATGATTATTCTTCTTCATCATCTCTACCTACATCCAAACCTTTACCCACGACCAAAACCATGTTCAAACCTAAAGCCTACTCACACCTATCCCCTCACCCGTATCTAGACCCATCACTACTTTAGGTGTCATGCCGTCATCAATCCTTACTCACACACCTATCAGATTAGACTTAACTGCGTCTTCCCAAGTCTGCAACACTATTATCCTCTTGCCTAAAAGGAAAACCCAACCTTCTAACGTACACTAGTCTCGCCCACCACACCTTTGTCACCTTCCCCCCTTCCGTCCATCCTGGGGCCCCATCCATCAACCTTGACCAAACAGTCTCTTACCCAAGGCCATTCAAAAGCTAAGCAGCCTATTGCTTCATCACAAGCCTTCATTACACCTCATTCACCCAAAAACCAAGCACCCTTATCTTCACCCGTGAACTTCTTACCACCTATACCTCCACTAGTTACTATAACCCCAACCTTGCCTATACGACTTCATCCCTTGCCATCTACCCCACCTCTACCAACCACTTCCACCACAACTCGGTTTCCCCCGTGGGTAACCCATCCCCTTCCACCATCTACTTTCCCTTCTACATCCCGTACCCCCGTGTCACCTTTACCCAAGAAGGTGTAACCCAAAGATAAGAATCTTTACCCTCCAATAAGGTAGTTAAACCAACCAAACCTTCCATCGCCAGCTCTTCTACCCCAAATTTACCCAAGCATATGCCAACAAAACCTAAGACCACCCAAAGCAAATGCTAGCAGGTAACCTAAGTCCTCTTCCACCACTCCATGTACCAAACCAGTGGACCAACCCATTCCATCTCCTATAAATATTCTTCCCTCATGATCATCCACATCTATACCCAAACCCATACTCACCTCCCATTGTGATCCGTTGGCGGGGTCCTCTAATCTTTTAGAAAATTTCATCTCACATTTAAAATCCTCTTCCCTCAATCATCCACACCTGTACCTAGACCCACACTCACTTCCCATTGTGATCTGTTAGCGGGGTCCTACACCAAAATTTTACCAATCTTTTAGAGACTTCCGTCATCACATTACCACCGCTTTGACCTTATGATTCTCTCAAACCCAAACCAAAAGGGTTTGATGAAACCAAGATTTGTGCCTATCATCGTGTGTCAGGACATGATGTTGAAAATTGTAAGGCTCTGAAGACCGTTCTTCTCCAACTTTGTCCTCCTAAATAAAATTTTGATGATGACGACCTTCTTGATGAGGACCATGCTCCACCTTCACCTGTCACCACACATCATCATCCTTTACCGATTCAGTGACCAGTATCTCCACCCCCACAACCATTTTACCCACCTCCAAAATTTGAGATCAACATGGTCCGTATTAGAGAATTAGCCAAATCACCACCCAAATGTCGTTGCACCCAGCTCACTTCACAAGGCTTTTCTCCCCCAGTAGGTTTTTTCCCATCATGTCATTACACCACTCATCCTACACCTTCTCCATTTTCCCCCTCCCCTCAGATTAACATGGTTCACATTATCACCCGCACTCAAAAAGACAAGGGAAAAGAAAAAGCAACCAACCCATCAACCAACCCTGTACCCAATATACCATCTGCACCCACACCCAAAATCACCATCTGTGGACCTACATACCCTATCTCTGACGGGGTCACCCATCGTGCAATGATAAAACAATTACATCAGTCCCCTCTAAAGATGTCATTGTATGATCTTGTTTAAACTTTCTGAATCTCATAGACAAGCCCTTATTGAGGTTTTACAATCCATTGAAGTTTTACCCAATGACCCCACACCAGTGGCCTCCATTATTACCCCTCACCATGTAGTGTCACTTACCAAATCATATCCTTCTTCTACCCCCATGCCCACTCCTCAAGTCACCACCCTCAGCTTCTCTGATGAGGAGATTGTACCTCTCCAGTCAGATGACCCTGATCCCGCCCTATTCATTTCCATCTATATCGATAACATACACGTATGACACGTCATGATTGATGGTGGTGCTAGCATTAACATCATCTCCTCCCACACATACAATCAAATGTGTATCCCTTCTAACTATATGCATAATAACCCAGTTATGTTGCACTCCTTCAATGACATCATCACCTCCACCCTTGGCACAATTATCCTTCACGTTCACGTAGGCCCTCGCACTGTCCCGGAACTATTCTACGTCTTAGAAGGAGAGTTCCAGTATAACCTATTACTTGACAGACCCTGGATTCACGTCATGGGTTGTGTTCCTTCAAATTTACACCATTGTGTAAAATTCAAGCATGAAGGACATAACTACACCATCCCCACTGACCCATCACCATTCAAAACTTGCAACATGTTGTACCAACCCAATGATGTACTTGTACCAGTCAAAGCATCTGCCACTACTCCCACTTCTCCTTCACCCACAAGCCCATCCACCAATGCTTCCGCCACCTCTCCTGCATCTAATTATTCTATTCCTACTATCGTTGTAGCTTCCATAGCCAACCACTCTACTTCCCAACCAATTGATACCCCTCCTGTCCAATCATCTAGTGAATCATCTATCTCTGCTACCCGCATACCTACTACTGATCCCTTAGAAGGTATTTTTCAATGCCTCACTCTAGGGGAGTACCACCTATACAATATCGACACATTCCTCACTCCACAAGAGTATGGAAACCTGCGTCAACACCCTCGTTATGACTACCACATAGGTGAGGTTTTCCCTTATGGTCCTCCCCACCTTCACACTAACCTAACATATGGGGGACTTGACACTGCCACCTATTCACCCAAACCTCCATCCAAACAGAACCATTTTCATATAACCTCCAACCCCTTACTAACCGTCACTTTTCCCACACTTTCCTCCACCGTTGCACATGGAAAGGATTTGGCTTTGGTTTTTACAAACAAGGCTTCCATACTGTCATTTCCTGTACCACCCATAAACACAATGACCATAGTGGCATTGGCTTTGCCACACCACCTTCCAAGAAGGCCTGCATTGACCTCATTGAGGAAGACAAACCTTCTCCACCCCATTCACCAACATCACCATCTTCACCCACAGAGTCCATAGATCCCGAATCTATTCCTCCTAACTTTTTTTTTCATAAACACAATTTCCCTTAGACCTCTGACTTATCAACGCAATGGAAAGGCTCCCTCTTCTCTTCCCTTCTTGTATCCTGACATGATCGATGATGATACACCTTCTATTAACATCGTTCAATGTCAAGATGATGAGTCCATCCTCACCTACCTTGGTGCGGAAGATTCTTATATTCACTGATCGTTACCCTCTGAGACACAAACCATGTTGAATGAATCGACTATCGAAATCAACATTAATACTCAGGACGACCCACACATTCTAAAGATAGGCCAGTCTTTAGATGTTGTTAAATAGGAAGCTTTTACCTCTTTCCTTCGGGACCATAACAACGCTTTTTCTTGGTCTTATGCCGATATGCCCGATATTGACCCAAACATTGTGGTGCACAATATTGTAACCATTCTTGATGCTAAACCCATAAAAAAAAGCCTGCAAAAAATGCATTCTCACATTGCTCTTATTTTCAAAGAAGAACTTCAACGACTTCTCTCGGTTTCCTTTATCCTACCCATTGACTATCCCCAATGGATTTCTAACATCGTTGCTATCACAAAATCGACAGGGGGACTCCACATTTGCACAGACTTCCATGATCTCAACCTAGCTTGTCCCAAAGATGATTTTCCCCTACCAGGCATTGACCAACTAGTTGATCTCACCATCAGCCATGAAATGATATCACTCATGGACAGTTTCTTGGGTTATAATCAAATATTACTTGCTCCAGAAGATCAACACAAAAATTCCTTCATCACTCGTTGGGGGACCTTTTGCTATTGAGTCATGCCTTTTGGCCTTAAAAATGCTGGTGCTACATATCAAGTGAGCCATGACTTATATCTTCCATGACATCATGCATCGCATATTGGAAGATTACGTAGATGGTCTTATTTCTGAAATCCAAACATCGGGCCAAACACCTAACAGTCCTTAAGGTCATCTTTGACCACCTCATCAAGTATTGTGTTCATCTTCAACCAAAGAAGTGCGTCTTTGCGGTACTTTTAGGAAAAATCCTTGGTTTCATTGTTTCTTTGCGTGGCATAGAAGTTGATCCTACTAAAGTAAAGGCTATTCTAGAAATGCCTCCACCTACTAATCTCTGTCAACTTTGAAGCTTACAAGGTAAGTTACAATCAATTTTTCATTTTATCTCGCAGCTTTCTGACCATTGTCAACCATTTCCTCATCTCCTCAAGAAGGATGTATCATTCAAATGGGATAATGAATGCCACAAATCCTTTAATGCCTTAAAACAATACCTTATTCAACCACCAGTGCTCATTCCTCCTAAGGATGACCAACCCTTTTACCTATACATTTCCGCCACTGACCATTCCTTAGGTGCCATGCTCGCTCACTGCGACGAGCAACACAGAGAGAAAGTGGTTTATTACATAAGCCATACCCTTTTAGACTATGAAACTAGATACACCCACGCTAAAAAACTCTACTTAGCCTTAGTTTTTGTCGCCACCAAGCTTCGTCCATTACCTACTCAACCACAAAACCTTCATTCGTCACCAATACTAACCCCCTACACTACATGTATGCCAAACCCTATCAGCATCAACGTGCTGCACATTAGCTCATGCTTCTTACTAACCTTGAACTTGAATTCCTTCATCAAAAATCCATCAAAGGCCAAACCATCACTAACCAACTAGCAGACGCACCTCTTTCAGGAAATCAACCCTCTAACTTTGATTTCCCAGATGAATCCATAGCTACCCTCTCCTTGGATGATACCACTTACCAAATGACACTCTTCTTTGATGGCTCCAAATGTCAGTGTGGGGGTGGGGCTGGTGTTATCCTCATTCCTCTTGATGGTGAACCTATGCCTTTATCTTTAAAACTTAGATTTTGATTGTACAAACAATATCATTGAATACGAAGCACTCGTATTGGGTCTCTAGGTTACTTATGCCTTAGATGTTAAGTCAATCAATATCTTTGGTGATTCCTAGCTGGTTGTAAATCAAGTCAATGGTATATACCAGTGTCATAATGAAATACTTCAAAAGTATAAACATCATGTAGACATACTTTTGACTACCTTTGACCGTTACGAATTTCAAACCACCCCTCGTTCTACCAATAAGTTTGCAGATACCATGACCTGCTTGGCTTCTCCAATACCCGCTTCACCCGCCAACTCTAAAATCTTTGTCACAATACAAAGGTTACAATCACCCTCTTATTTACCTCATGAGGTCTACTCCGTCGAAACCATTACACCTGACCCATGTGACCTTTGGTATAAGCATTTTACAGACTATCTTTCCCTTTCCATTCTACCTGCTGATCTCACTTGTAATGGACAACGTGCCTTTCTTAAAAGTGTCTCTCACTATGTCATCATGGGTGGTCTCCTTTATAAGCACGGATTCGATGGTATTCTCTTACAATGCCTTACAAGTTCTGAAATTCCCTACACCATCAAGGAAGTTCACGATGGAATTTATGGAGGCCACTTTAGTGGTTTAGCTGTCGCTAAACACATTCTTCACCTTGGCTATTATTGGCCAACCCTAAACTGCAACTGTTGTGACTATGTCAAATGTTGTGTGAAATGCCACCAACATGCTAATCTTCATCACACACCTAGTCATGCCTTTACAAGGTCGCATGGGACCTTTGGCCTTTCTCTCAATGGGGTTTGGATCTTGTTGGAGAGATCAATCCCCATTCTTCACAACACCATCAATGGATTATAACTGCTACTGAATATTACACTAAATGGGTAGAAGCCATCCCCCTCATTTCTACAAAAGCTGAGAAAATATGTGAATTCATCAACCATCACATCATTTGTCATTTTGGTGTCCCTCACCATCTCATCACTGATAATGGAAATCAATTCAAAAACAAAACCCTACGTAAGTTGTGTGACACTTTTGGCATTCAACTAAGTTTCTCGTCACCTTATTACCCACAAACCAATGGCCAAGTAGAATCAACCAATAAAACCTTGAACAAAATTCTTATGAAAGTAGTTGACGATACTGGGAAGGATTGGCATACACACATCCCCTTCACCTTGTGGGCTTACCGCACTAGTATTCACACTTCAACTGCTGCCACACCTTTTTCTCTGGTCTACGGTACCAAGGCTGTCTTGCCTCTCGAAGTTCAGATTCCATCTCTCTGCATCTCACTACAAGACATGCTGAACGACAGATGAATTTCACTAGGATCGTTTGGTGCAACTTGAGTTATTAGATTAACGTGTCATCTCAATGTTCTTGACCATCTCCAAATCTACCAAAAACACATCAAACGTGCCTACAACAAATGTGTTCCACGAATGAACCTTTCAGGTCAAAAACCTCGTCTTGAAGGAAAATCAACATGTAACCAAAGAAGAGAAAAGTAAACAAGGAAAATTTTCTCCTAATTGGCTTGGACCCTATATCATTACTCATGCCTATGGATTAGGTGTTTATCATTCATCTTCACTCGAAGGTAAACCCAAACCTGAGCCCCTCAATGCCTTGTATCTTCGACCATTTTATTATTGACATCAATTCCTATATCACCTTTTGTCAATTGACTACTCGTCCCTTGAACATTGTTCACCCTCCATGTTACCCATTTTTAGGATCAACGAATAAACAAGAATCATGTGATTACCCATCACCTTTCAAACTTATCTTCAATATGAGTACCATGGCTATACTCACAACATGATTCTCATGGATAATTTTTCATATTTTTAAAGATGGAATCCCATGGTCATTCATCACTCATAACCACCTCTTTCATAGTTAACCTCTATGTGATATGGTTTTGTCTTCTAAACAATAACCTTATCTTCCTCTATAGTCTTGTCCATGACTTAAAACGTCCAAAAACAAAATGGGATTCAACTCCTTGAGTCAAACTTCTAACAAAAAGATGACTCCCTCAAATGGGACATCTCTTCTCTCTATCTTGCCAGTGTAAATAGACTGCTCCCTTAAAGGACAACTATATAAATTCATTGCAAAAATACAATAAAATGTTCAAAATATTCCTGCATCGATCAGCTTCACAAAGACCTCAAGGAGATAATATACTCATCCCATATAGACTTCCCGCATCGATCAGTCTATTAAAAACAAACAAATGAAGAAAATGATAAATTTTTCATCATGGACTTGCCTATTTTTGATCCTGGGTTTCTTACTAGGCAAACATACTGTCATACACTAAGTTAAGATAAACCACCCACTTTCACCTCATTGCCTTTTCACCCTAATTTTCTCTCTACTCAAGGGACTTGCCGCAACTACGACATTTTGTGATCATGTGACTTTCTTCACCCTTAAAAGAGTCCATTATGCTACGCCTTTAGGTTCTTACGTTCATAATCCCATCTACGATATGGTAGACTCATTAGGGTTCTTATCAATTAAGCGGCCCATTTACTATCTATTATCATTAACCTTCCTCTTTACTTATTGATTATCCTATACAGGACCAGACCATCATAACCTACATTTTCACCTCTCAACCATGCCTAGCTAACCTACCATAGACCTCTAACCTCCCTCATTACACCAATTTTAACCGTAAATTTAATTATATACCTATATATGAAACCCCATACCCATACCTTATTTTTCCAAATAAATACATAGAAAAGATGATATCCTACCTCATCTCAGTGTCATCAGCTTGGTGGCACGACTGGCCACTCCATTGGTGGCCCACCCAAAGCCTCTCCTACTTATGCCATGCCCAACTCACCACAACCTACTCCTCTAATCCAACTAATCAAATCGATACCCCTGAGCTCATGGACCCGTCTACCTAGCTCCTCTCACCAACTCATACTCTCCACCTCAGCTAGGTATAATTCCCTATCCTTCTCTCTCAAAAAACTAGCAAAAAGTCAAACGGCTCTATCATTTTCTCTAAAGTCACAAAACAATAATGACTCAATAAATTACATAAATTTTTTTTTATAAATCCAACCCGAGATGGATGACACTGGTCATATTTATGCCCTAGCCAACCGATGTCGGTCACCATATAGCCAACATCGGTCAACACTTATCACTATTTGGCCTTGTTAAGCTTCCTTTTTCCTATAACCATTATCGATACCACCCCTTTCCTCATCCCAGACACCTATTTAACCATACCTACAAGTTCAACCTACCCCTACAGTTCCTTTGTTACGTTTTAGGAATTATCATTTTACCTATACCATGGCCTTACCCATACCATGACCTATTTACCTAAACTTGGCCTACTTGGTGTGACCTTTGACCTTATGTACTCGATATACCTTGTGATGTTGTTACCTATGTTGTTTTAGCCTACCAACCAAACCTTGCCTATTTCCGTGTCGTTTATCCCGACCAAACCTTTGGTGTACCAGAACATACCAAAACATTCCTCAAACTGACCTACGTTGTGTTTTTGGCCCATATCATATACATGGGATACTTGAATCACTTTACCCTTGTTTGGATAAACCTATCGACCTTACACAATGTAGAGTTTGCAAGCTTTTCAAACTGGTACCGTGGTGCAATATATATGTGTGTGTACGTTTGATTGCCATTACCCATGACCCGATTTCGACCCCGAGCTACTACCTATTACCCAAGTTAACCATCACCCTTTCCCTTAATATTCAAACCCTTCCCCACCTATCATCCCCACCTACACATTTATCAAACCACTCATCGATTCCGTATTTCACCTAAACGGTGCCTGGTTTGAGGGGAATCACCTTAACTCACACATGGGGCAACCATTTCCTATTTTTATTAGCATCACTTACCAATATAATTTGTGTGACAAAAAGGGGGAAAATGTAGACACCAAAATTGGGACTCACTCCCCTTGCTCCCTTTTTTATTAACTAACTTACATATAGGCACCTAACCATGGCCCCTTTTAACCCACCTTAATATTAATTTAATTACCTATAATTAAATTAGTACCCATCCTCACCCCATTTATAAATTTAATTACTTTAATTAAATGGATGCACACCTCACCCAGACACCTCACCATGGATCTATTTTTAGCATATTTCCATAACTAACTAAGACTTAGCCCTACCTACCTTAATGAGCTAAGAATTACTATAACCCTAAAAACACATGCATATCCTCCCTCTAATCACATTTCCACTCATTAAAACGTAACATTCCATTTGGATCCACAAGAATAGACTAATTTGGCCCAAAAACATAGCCAAGATCTACTATTTTACTCAACCTAGAATATCCCACCTTAACCGACGCCTGTCAAACTGAAACTGATGCCAGTCACCCTAAACCGTCGTCGGTTACCATATAACCATTTTTGTAACCTTGTGAAAAAGGCTAGGCACATTCTCTAGTTTTTTGGGAGAACGAAGGAGACCTACATGCAAGAAAAAATTAGAACCCTTTCGCACGTCTAGAAAACCATAACTAGCACCAAGATTGATCAGGAAACCTTTGCATCCATAGTAGAATTCTGGGAAGCACTTCTGTAGCACCGAGCACCCAATCACACCCCACCTACATTTCACAAAAACCTATCCCGAAACTGTCTCCCTCACGTAGAACTCACAAACACCCCTAAAAATCTTTGTGTAATCACAAAGAGGACCCAAAACTTGTTCTACAACATTCCCCAGTTCTCCACAGTCACTGACATTCGTTAACCCTAACCGTGGTTGGTTCATCTTATACCAACATGGGTCTCCTCAATCGATATCGGTCACTGTGACTATCAACCCAACCTAACAACTCAACCCTTAGCCTACCTCAAACCTCACTCAAAACCTTACCACACCTATCTTGGACCTGTCACCTCACCCTCCCCCACAGAGACCTTTCCAACTCTATGTTCCAAGACATAAGAGAGCCCAAACATCCCCCACATGACTCCTTGCCACTTTTCATAGTTACTAATATTAGTCACCCTAAACTGGTATCGGTCCTACCTAAATCGACATCGGTCACCCTGACGAGTGTCGGTCTCTGTGTCTGATAATACTGCTCCAAAACAGAAACCTAAGTATCACACCCAAAACAACCCAAAATCTCATCCAACCTTACCAAGGCTCTGTCTGTGACCTGCAGACCATCCGCACTACACAAAACCCAATCCAAAACCTTTACCTGCATAGCATTTTAGTATTTAATCAGATCAACGCTGATAGTAATCTGAGGCACCCAAATGAGAACATTAGCACTAGATACTTTTACTTACATGTTTAAGTTGTTTTATATTGATTTATAAACAATGGATTGATAGCCTTTGAGGAAGTATCATACTTCCAAGATCTAGCATATGCTAGGCAGTCCACTGTCATATACTATTTAACTCTCTTCTTATGGTCTTGTTTTGTATTTCAGGTAGTTCCTCCTAGCCAAAAGGAATCTCTCACAATTAGCATTGGATTAAGAAGTCAGAACATGTGCAACGACCCTCAAACCAACCATCACAACAGGTATTCCTCCTTGGCCCATACCCTTATCTATTTCATCCAATCCTTAAAGAAAATGGTGAAACATTTTGGCACACCCGGTGGGACCCATCCAAGGTTACTTACATTTTTATTCTTTCCAAGGTGAAAGTTGTGTGTTTTTTTCCCTTTTGAAAAGCTTCCACAATTAATTTCTTCTCTGGAATCTTCCTCTCTTTCTATTATCTAAAAGCAATCATTTTTTTGGTGCTATAAAAAGAATACTTCTTTTCTTTCATTAGTATTGCATTAGTGAAAGATTATTCCTCTTCCTATTCATTACTTGCTACATTGAATATCACACTTTGATTTGGGCTTAAAACACTTGCATAACATTCTGATTCGTTGTATTTTAGCTCACATTAAAATGAGGGCAACCTATATGTTGGAAGTCATGCCCAACTGATGGTTGACATAATTGAATCATAAAAAGCACATTCTTTCTTCTCTCTCTTTGCCAAACTGCACAATTTGAAATATATACATCTTCTTAAAACAACATCCCACGGAGAAGAAGTTCTCAATGATCACACGATTAGAGGATTGATAGTGGGCACCCATCTAGTTATATCTTTCCAGTACCCCATCAGAGAACGGCCTACCCCCACCATAACATAACTATTATCACTAAATCACAGCACCCTTTGGTTTGCACAAGTGTGTTTTCTTGAGCTCACAATGTGATTGGATAACATGGGTACTATCTCCAAGTTGTGGGACTTGCTACTTGAGATAGACTTCCAGATAAAGTTGGTTCTTGATCCTAAACTACCTGCCACAATCTACTCTAATACAGGAAAAACTATCTTTCCTAATCTAACTTTCCAAGGGACCAGTGAGAGAAAATTCATGAAAACAAATCCTACACTAAAGTTGTGATACATTGGAAGAGGAGAGTGTGAGAATAGTCTTCCAATGTGTAAAAATAGAAGCAAGGTGCATGCTAGAGGGCGTGATAAAAATTCTCCACAATCCAGAAAATGCATTCACAACAATTTTTCAAGCATACACAATGAGAATGAATCCCTACAATAGCACAAGATAGACAAAATATATATGCAATGAGATTGAAAGGGAAAAGAGAATGCAAACAGATACAATAGGGGAAGATATATCCATAGGTTGCATCTAGTGCTTCATTTCTATGCACAGTTCAATCCTTTACAAAATAAGGGCCTAGATCACCATGCAAGGAGTCCACTACAAGGGCCTATAGCACATTGGCTTCACAAAACAAATTTGATAGAGTTTTGCTACACAAAATATACCTCCTCTTACAATGAGCTTAACACTCCAATTTATAAAATTTTGAGAGAAGAGAGAGAGAGAGAGAGGAAAAATGTAAATCCCAAAAATTTTCATTCAACCACTTGCAAAAGGTATTAAATGGAATGAAATGATGTTTTGGTACTTGCAAAATTTCCATCATATTGTCCCATAACTTGCAGTAGTAAAATATGTTAGCACATGCTTCATTGAATGCATCCTAACCACCATTGAAATCATTGTTTAGAACTCGGCCACATTTTCAAAAAAATCACCATTGAAACTTCATCAATTTCTAAATATCTTCATTTTTTTTGTTGGGCTTGGAACCACAATTCCAACGGTACAAATTTTGTGATTTTTTGCTGAGAATTGCAAAGTTATGGCCTTCTGAGTGCGTGTAGCTATTTTGAGTTTGCCAAGGATTTCTTTCCTTTTACGGGACTGAATATTTAAATTTTTGATCTAGATACATTTCCTTCCTTTTCACCCACCTACCCTCACCAAAAAATTTGAGCACCAGGTCAAAAGTTATGCCCATTTTAAAATTTGCATTAATCCGTGCAAGAAATGGCGAAAATGCAAATTTGCAAAATGGACCCTAGGGCCCGAATTTATAAATTGCACCATTTTCAAAAATTGCCAAAATTCTCAAAAATTCCCCTAGGCCCGAAAGCCTAAAATTGGCAAAATTCTCAAAAAATCGGCTAGGCCCGAAAGCCCAAAATTGGCAAATTTTAAAAAAAAATTCCCCCAAGCTCGTAACTTGCAAAATGTGAAGAGTTAGAAGGACTTATTTATATTTTTGGAAAGGGGAAGAAATTTCCTATGTGATGAAGGTGCTTTTGGAAATCCTTAAGTACTTAAAAGATGTAAAAAATATCAGATTGAAGCACTAAAAGGGGGGGAAATGGTGTTAGTTGACCCAAAACAAGCATGAGCTTATTTTGGACAATAGTAACCTGAAACCTCACCTTTAGAATTTCCTTCTGCATAGGAAGCCTTCCCAACCAAAAACTCAACTCTAAATTCAAGAGTTAGTTTTTTAAAATAGCATAAGCTAAACACACTAAATTCACTTATAGGATTTAATTATTTTTCTTAGCTTTGTGTTTGACTTGTGTTTTGAGGTGTGAGGTCATATTCTCCATTTTTCTCTCCATTCACACTTCATAATCATAGTTGGTGTATTCCAGCTGTTTCTGAGTGTGTCAGGGCTCATTTTTACCATACTCAGACTTCTAGGTTGGTGTTTCATTCCACTTTAATTCACAAAAGGCAACATTTTTCTTCATTCTTCAGATTTCAAAGTAACCAACATTGGTCCAGTGACCACCGTCGATTTACATCTGACTGCCATCGGTTTACCTAACTAGTGTCAGTTCCTTGTTCTTTTGATTCGTTTACCCAAAGGACACATATATCATCTTCTCTTCTATTTAGAGTCTCTGTGTATCCTTGTACTCTCTGTACTCTGATAACAGTCATCAAATACAACTTTTCTGTCTCATAGTCATCAGTTTCTACCTCATTTGCTGAAACTATTATTTTTTCTCACAATAATTAGAAACGGTTCTTGTAGCCATCATCGGTCACCCTTGACCACCATCGATCACCCCTTAACCCCCATCGGTTAGTGCAAATGGCGTCGATCACTCTGTTTTGATTTCAATCAAAAAAATTATCAACTTTCCATCTTGGATCTATTTTGTCCCATCTTTGGTGTTCCTTGTGTCATTTACATAGTACAGTTCACCTGATATATGTTGATTCACATGGTGTTGATTGGCAACCAAACTAGAGCCCTCGTATTTCACGTCATTCGTCAGCCACTCCCACCTAGTCCATCACCACCATCCATCCTGTCACCTATGGATCCAACTTAGCTCATCCCCATCACTATCAGAGATGAGGAGTTCATGAGACTCCTCTTCCAGAATCTCACTGCCATCCAGTACTACCTTGCTTATTCTTCCACCCGAGATTCCTCAGAATAGTTAATATATGGCATGCTCGTATCTATCCCTCTTGCTCTCACCCCCACTTTTGCATCAGCTAGCACCAGCTTGATGCTACCGTCATCCACTTTACCACCTATGGTGTATCAGCTAGATCCCACATCCGCTATAACTGCAACATCTATGTCATCTATCGCACCCGTGAAATCAATTATTTCTTTTGGTTTGAGATTTCTTCATGGATACATTATACATGAGTATTGTTAGTGCAAAATCACAACACCCCCAAATGAGTGGTGGATCTACTTTTCTAAGGCAGGGTCATTTGGTGTGATTTACATAACATGGGACCATCTCTCAAGTTGTGGGACTTGCGGACTTGAGATGGCCCTCAAGAGAAATCTGGCTTCTTCTTCCTGATCCTAATGCTAACTACTCCTAATGTAGAAATGACATCTAACTACACCTATCCTAACAATGTCAAGGAGACAGGGAGAGAGAAAGTGCATAAAGAGGGAAATCCTACACTAACGAGGTGATAGCACCAAGAAAAGGGAAGTGCTAATCATCTATCAAAACAGCCATGAAATGTAGGGAGGTGAGGTGAGAAATGGAGAGGATGGATAGCAACATCACAGACCAAATGTCAGATTCACACAAAACTCTATTTCTGATCCCCATGAACACAGCTCCTAGATCTACAAATGAAAGGTCTAAAACATGCACATAATACTCCAAAATGATGAGAGGCAAGAAGATGCAATGAAAACAAGTGAAGGATGGAAAAAAGCATCACAAAAATAGGTTTTATTGCTTAAAAAATTTGCACAGAGCATCATACACTAGCAAGAGGCAAAGAACGTCATTTACAGAGCATGGGAGGAGGTTCAGACTCCATTTTTGACCCTGGGGAAGAAAAGAAGAGGGGAGGCAGAGAAGAAGAATGAACAAAAACTTTTATAATGAGTCCTACCCCTGTATTTATAGATTCAATCAGAGAGAAGAAAGAGAGAGAGAGAGAGAGAGAGAGAGAGAGAAGCGGGAAACATAGGTCAAAGCTTAACCACTGCTATTAATTCTTCTACTAAAATTTGCCCACAATATGTTGCTTCTGGCTCCCCATTAGGTTGAATCGAACCAGATCTGGTATTTGAAGAGATTAGATTCTGCATTAATGGCCCGGAAGACTTTTCTTCATTTTTTACCTACCAAGGCTTGCAAAATATGATTTTTTAATCCTTTTATGGCGTAGAGGATGGTGAGACGCTTCCAACGGTGTCAAATTTGCTATATTTCGAGCCCTAAGTCGAAAGATATGCCCCTTTGAAGTTTTGCATCGATCTGTACGAATGGACGGGGGAAACAGTTTGAAAATGGGTCCCCCTCTTTAATATGGGACACGTGGCACCCTTTGGTTGGTTGGGGAGATGCGCTCCAACTTTTTCCTTTATGCTTTTTGAATGAAAGGCAAACTTTCACTTCTCTCCCCGACGCCCCACCGTGGCTTTGATTCGGGTCTATATGTTGACTTTTTCCCTCTGGGGCGGAGTCGTGGGTATTTTTTATAACTTTTACCCCTTTTGAGGCAAAGGGCACAAAACTAACCTTTTCCCTGACACCCCATTTTCCCTTGGGACATGTGTCACTCTAGCACTTGCTCGGGAATCTCTTTTCCATTTTCCCCTGAAACAACATCCTTAGGACACTTGGCAACTTCCGCCGGCCTGTTAATGCTTTGAAAATTCAACTAACTCTGCCCCCTTTGAGGACACGTGGAGGCACCGCACATGTTTGTAAATCCAATACAAAGCTTGCCTTTAGAGGAGCATCAGGTTGACACTTGTCAGCCTCCATTGCTTTGTGGACTTTTCAATGGTCCTTCTTACTTTTTATACTTTGGGCTACGTGGCGAGCTCACGCTAATTTGGACCTTTGCCTTTGGACCAACTCTTGGGGATGCGCCACACTGACACTTGGCACTCTAAACTTACACATTCATATTTAGCCAATTTTTTTAGGCCCGCCCTGTCCACCTTTGACTCTGTTTGACAATTTGACCCTGCCTTCGTTCCACCCTGGGACACGTGGAGATGCGGCGCTTATTTGAGCCTCTCTATTTGGATCCATCTTTTGGAGAAGTGCCGCGAGGACACGTGGTCTCTTCCACTGCCTCCTCCATACTTTTTTGATTTTGGACCCTTTCCTGAACTTTTCAAGCCTAAAAAATTCCAGACTTCACCGTTTCTTTTGTTTCTTACATCTAGTCTCTTTAAAACTGTCTCCCCTTTCTTCTCTGTCCCTGCCACTCCATTTTTGAGTCCTCCCTCAACCCTTTAAATAGATTTAGGATGCATAAATGCTCAAAAGAACTGTTTCTTCTATTTCTTCTTGTGCGGGGTCAAATTTGACTCTCTCAGGCTTCTGTTTTTCACTTTTCTTGGTTCTGGGACGTGAGCTCATGGGTCAGTATCATTTCCTTTCATGTTTTCTTTATGTGTAAGGATTGTTCTGACCAAAATTTCCGGTGGAAAATTTGGGAAAACAAGTACCTCATCAGGCCTAGTTGCCGAGACTCATACTGTGGACATGTCACTTCTATTTTGGCCCCTAGCTTCACTTGAGGGGGGGTGTTAGTGTAGGTATTTACCTTAACTCATGTTCACCTAGGTACTTTATTTACCTTTATTGTATTTATCCTCAGCCACTTATGTGTGTGGATATTTCTTTTTATTTATTTAGATATTAGGGCGTTATTATCTAGTTGTTAGTTATAGTTATTTCCTTGATCTATGGTATTGAATAGTTCTTTCCTTGATCTATGGTATTGACTAAATCCTTGATGTCTAGTTCTCTCCTAAATCTATGGACTTAACTATTTCTTTGATGACTAGTTATTTCCTTGATTTATGGCTTGATCTACAACCTTGACTAGTTATTCGAATGTTATTCCTTGCCTATATAAGCAAGCCCCATTCTCATTGTATTTTATTGAGTTCCATAATAATATATGATATTATTTCTCATTTGTTTACAAAGCTTGATGTAAAGTTATTCTGGAGAATTTCTTTCATCTTATTAATCATGGTGTTTGATTAACATCAGAGTTCTTGGCTTGGTATGATCTAGTTATCATTCCTTTAAGCTACATCATAACTTGTACAAATTATCTTACAAGGTGGGCTGAAGCAACACCTATAAAGGATTGCACATCAACTACAATAACAAGGTTTCTATGGGAAAATATTATTAGTAGGTATGGGTGCCCATTGATTTTGAGAAGTGATAGGGGTAATCATTTTCTTAATGATACCATAAGGATAATACTGATAGAATTTTTGGTAGCACACCATAAAACAACACCCTATCATCCTTAGGAAAATGGAACTTCTGAGGCCTTCAACAAAATAATGAGCCATAACTTGACTAAAATTTGTGATGTTGGAAGGAGAGAATGGGATGATAAAGTCTCTATTGTACTTTGGTCATACACAACAACCTATAAGAGGTTGAATAAAGCCACACCATTCGATTTGGTGTTTTACGTGGAAGCTGTTCTACCAGTGGAATTCATGTTACCTTCCCTGTGTATTACACACAAAGGAAGTTTGGCGGATGAGAAAGAACTTGAAAATTTTATTGACAAACTGACGCAGTTGGATGAAAGACTCTATAACACGATGGATTTAGAAGCAAGAAAAGGCCAGGCAGAAGGCATGACATGATATATATATTAAGGATAAGAATCTTGAATTTGGATAGATGGTTCTTCTTTATGACTCAAAATGTTTGCACTACCTTGGAAATCTTAAGGAGCATTGGTTGGGACTGTATGTTATAAATTATATACTTGAGTCAAGCACTTTCCAGTTAGAGATGTTGTATGGAACACGGTTTCCCAGTTACTTCAATGAGAGTAGGCTAAAGCCCTAATATAAATAAGTCTTCATGGTGTTTGTAATAAGACAGTATGGCTACCTAGATTATATTTCCTTAAATGCATTCCTTTATATGTGTTTCTTTTCATTGTTGTTATGCTTTGTCAATTTAGTTCAGTGTTTTATGTAATAATCTCACTTGCGTGCCAGAAGCTTATTACTATCTCAATGTTTTCATGTGCAGAGGACATCGCATACCCTTAGTATGGGGTGGAGTATATACAGGGTACATGGACCAAGTCTGAATGTTATTTAAAGATGGATATGCATAAAAATATTTTGTGTAGGTGCTTGAAGTAAAGGTGCAAATAGAGGAAATTTGGTCATGGATGAAGACCACGTATGGATAAATGGACACATAGTGCAACACAAGATAGGATACAACAGTGGAAACTACTTAGTGAAAGGCACAATGGTGAAGTAATTTGGAGCATTAAGGCACGCGAAAGGAGATATGTGGCTTAGGATTAGTAGGCACACCAAAAGGTTGTGACTGTGGCATAGAAAAAATCAGCGTGGAAAATTTAAGAAACTTCATGTTAATGCAAAGTATGGTGGTAGTTGGCGAGCAAGAAATGCAGATTTTTTTTTAATATCTATATAAGGAGGTGTTGGGAAATCATTTTTATCTTTGCGATCAAGAGTGATTTGAGTGATTTGAAGAAGAGCGAGCTAGAGAGTGAGTTGTGAAGTGCGGGAGAGTTGTGTACATACTGAACCAGACATATTTTAGCACCGTATTGGTTGGAGCTCCATTGGGGAGAAGTGTTTGAGTAAAATGAAGGCATGTGTAGAAGAGAAATTGTTGTTAGGGTTCAAGTTGAAGCTAGGGCACAAAAAATCGAGCTAGGGAATGCGGTTATTAGTTGCAGTGCTTGAATCAAGTAAAAGATCACACCTTTATTGTAATTGTGGCACCTAAGAAAGCACCTGGAGAGGAAACAAGGGGAAAGAAGTAGAAGTGTGTCGAGGTTGAAGTGGAGATAGACCTTGTAGACATTCCAAATAAAACGAATGATGCGCTAAGTGATTTTAATGCATTAGAGGTAGAGATTACAGTGAATACCTAGAGTTGATCCTGCTTGTAAAATATCATAGCACCGAGTAATATTTCATTGTTTATGTGCAATTCTTCTTTTATTCTTTCATTCAATAAGAGATAAGTTGTGATTACACATTATCAAGGGCGGCAATGACATTAGTGTGGGGTAATGTTGAGCTGATGAAATATAACTTAAATATGAAAGTGCGGTAGGATTGGGCGCGCAGACATAGGGTGCATAGATACACGTGGAACTATTGGAAAATAAGGTGTGCCCATGAAGGTTTGGAATAAGGACTTAACCATTTTCCAGTTTGAGGCTAAGTATAGACATGGAATGCAATGCAAGTTTTGTAAAAGACTTAAGGAGCACAAAAATGTTATTTTGGACGAGTACAATATCAATCATCATGCAAAGTTTTTGGGGTGAATAATAGGATTATACAATTGTTATATTATTAGATAATCTATTATTAGCGAGCTTGCATGCTCTCATATTTATTATGTAAAGTCACATGGATATTAATAGTATGTAGTCTATTTTTAAAATATGCATGGCCGGTGAAGGGAAAGTCCCCACCCCTATAAATATGTATTGATTTACACGGTTTAGAGAGTTCTTATTTATATGTTTTGGTAGAGTCATGATGTGATTTTATGAGGCGTGCATGACTATGGTGATTATGTTGTGTATGTATGGAGATTTTGTGTTTTACAACAATTAATATAATGGATATTTGTGGCTAGATATTGATTGCAGACACATATATGAATGGATCTTGCATGGTAAATTTTATCTTGGTTCTTGTTTAATTGTTCTTGTATATGGTTAAGATCTAGATCTAGTTTAAGCATTGCAATATATTCGGTGAATTGTTATGGATCTAAAATATTTGTTTAATCATGTTATCTCCTTAAACAAGCTGACATAAAAGAGGAACCTGGTACCCTTGTGTGCTTCGAGTGAGCGCTTAGTTTAGGATGAGTGATGTACCAACGTGCCTTGGGATTTTGTGGGTAAAATCTAGGCTACAAAACTACTTAATTCATGTTAGTACGTGAGGCATGAAATATTTCATTCCTTCTTCACACCAGAAGTTAGTTTCATTTTTAGTTTTGAGAATATTAGGGGCATGGGTCTCCTTCCAAATTTAGTGTTGTTAGAACATTTTAAGCATATTTTGTGTTTGTTTTAGTTCATGGTCAACTGTTTGACATATGGGGAGAGATTTGGGGCACATATTCTCTTTTTTACTTTATGTCCTTCTTTACAAAATCGGGTCTAGATTCATTTGCATCAGTGTGATCCATGGGCTTATGGAAGGAAATGAAGTAGATAAGATCTATGTGGGAAACTTTTCCTCTCCTATTGCACTCTAAGAGGGATATATTAGAGTTGTTGAATAAATTTAATACACAATCTTCTTAATTTTAAAGGGGCACATTTGTAACCATTTATTCTTGTTTCTCTTGCACATTTCTGATGGGTTGCATGCATCGAACAACTTTATTTCTCCTTGGAACTGATTGAGGACTAATCGCTTCCAATCCTTTAGTGGATTTAAGTAATACAAATATCTAAGCACAAGAAAAGAAAGGAAAACGAAATGTGTTCTTTCCTTGTTGACATTTTTTCACTTTACATATATGTAAATGCAACTATTTTCTCTTTGTAGACACAAAATCATGCACTTTAGGCATTATTTAGCCCGGTCTCATTCTACTATTTAGAGGGTTCTCAAGTGAAGAAATTACTAATTAATCCCTCCTTTTGGTCATCTAATTTTTATGTTTTATTTCATTATTCCTACGTATTTTCCTATACATATCCACTTATTTCACAATTCTCCTGTCATTTTAGCCTAAATCGGGGCACCCAAGCCTGTATTGGGGTGCCCTGGGGCACCATGATCCATGATCCACTTTCTCACTTCTTTCTAGGGTCTTTATAGCCATTTTTCATCCTTATCTTTTTCCTAGTCGGCCATGTCGGGGTTGATTACGAAATTATAACAAGAGAACTCTATAAATACAAAGTTATGAGACCATAATGAGGGTCCTAGTGTCACATACTACTATCACTCCATCTAGAGTTTCATCCATTGCATCACTTGCATCCACATAGTTCCATGCATCAAGGATAGGAGATCTGCATCAACACACACAACATAGGGGGAGGATTCTATTTTATTTCATGCACACATGCTATTACATTTTCTAGAGTTATTATTGTTCGCTACTTCACAAAGTGTGACTGATACAAGAGCACCTAGGGAACAACATGCAGACACACACTGAAACTACATTTGGGTCTAAAATGTAATGCAACACTTAGTTTACTAAGCCCACTATTGTGGTAGCTGAGGTTAGTCTGACCCATTCATTTGCATATTTTATTTTAAGGGTTTTTGATACTTCTATATTACTTGCAAGTCATTCCTTCATCTTGTCATATTTCACACACTCGACGCAACTTAAAAAATTATGCATAATAGATAGTCATTATTTCAAGTCATCTTGCAACCTTGCAAAAATCAGATTATGAGCATGTGCAGAAACCTAGGTGCTTATTTTGTAGACTAGGGTGCCCCAAGGCACCCCAGTACCTTCTCAGGCATCTCAGTCTACTCAGATCCTCTAGATTTGGCCTTTTCGAGACTTCTAGGTGTTTGTTCCCACTTTTGGATTTTGCTGTCAAACCTACGACAACTTCTGACAATCTTCTTTAATAATCTAAGCCATTCTTCCCTACTTCCTTTCATATTTAGGGTTTTATTTCACTTAGTACAATTATTTACAATTATTCCATACTATTTTAGTGCATTCACACATTGTTTTAGTCCTCCTATTTTAGATTAACTAATTGCTACACTTTCCATAATATTGAATCATATTTTTAGTTAATCACTCTTCAATGTTCTATTTGAGTTACAATCAATTATATATTATGAACATTGACCACACTTTATGTTGCAAGTTTCATCGCGTAACATGCCAACACCAAGCATAATAACACAATTGCAAAACATATATTTTATAAATGAAAAAGTGTGTTTATACACTTAGTTGCAATTTCATTTAAGCATGTAATTTTCAATTTCATACTTAAAGGGGGTAAATATAGACACTCAAATTTGGTAATTTTCACTTTGGAAACCCTTGATTTGACTATGCACTTTTTCTATGATAAACATAACTTCTCCATTCCTTTTTATCACTTTCTAAGGTCTATTGTTTAACTTGTTCACTCTTTCACACTAAAATGTTGACAAAATTTGAGGTTATAATGTATAAAATCCATAGACAAACATTAGTTTACCAAATCCAAAATTCATTCGACATATTCCCTACTCCTAGAAAGGACTGCATAGTTTGGTCAGGGTTTTACCATATTGTCACGATGTCTTTGTATGGTCTTGGAATGACATGTATTCTAGCTGAAATTTCAATTTTAAATATTTTTTTAGGTCTTATACTTCATCTAGGTCGACCTTCTTAGAAAAATCATTTTGAAACCCTATATAAACAAGTAAAAATTATTTCATTTTCTAACCTAGAAATCCTAAGGAAATGCACTAGAGCACTCACTTCACACAATTGAAAAAGGCATCTAAAGCTCCCTAAATCTTATAATTACACATATATAGTCATTAGGGAAACACCCACATCAGATTTGAAGATACAAATCATGTAAAGATAATCATATCTCTCATCTACAAACATTTAAACATCCTCTCTCCAAGTATTTTTAGCAAGAACCAAGTCATAGGATGTGTCTGATATGATTGGTCTATCTAGATATCGCATGCTAGGTGGAGAACAACATACAGTTTGATGCCTCTTTGGAGTAGTGTCAAATTCGGTAGTACAAGAGGGTGCACATAACACCTCTAAATTTTCTTTTGCAGAAATCTTCATCCATGGCTAGGGTTTGAGATGATTTTCTATCCATTTGGATACCTTCACTACATGTGTGACAACTAGGGTTTGAAAGCGACTGAAAAATATAGGAAGGTGAGAAACCTATAAAACTAGAGGAGAAGAATCAGAGTAGGTCCAATACCGTATAGAAGGGGTTGGACCACATGATATGGTCCTGACATGATGGTATAGTGCTGACCTTGGTGCAGTTATAATTCCAATATAGTTTGTAATGATTTATCATGTTCATATATCCCTATTTCTCTATTGCATAGTCTGAAATCTCTCCATAAAAAATTAGGAATTGACTACCTGCTTATCTATATTTGTTTTGTAATTTTGATTGCAAGTTAGTTTAATTGGTGTATGAAAATTATTATTATCTAACTTGAGTTTCAAATTTGAATTAGTTCTTATATTGTATCATCTTTGTTATATTTGTAAATCAACTCTAACATATCCTACACTTAAGTAAATTGACCTAAAATTTAATTAGGGGTTAAACAAGGTATACAATATTGTTGTCATAACTTAGGAGAGAATGTATCCAATTGTATCATATCTAACAAGACTTGATCACACTAAATTTTTTTCTATCCAATACGTATGTAGACACCTAAATATGACTATGCAATTTTAATACTAAAATTGGACTTCTTATCCTCTTTTCTATCATTTGGTTATAATTAACATCTTTCTCACTAATTAGCTAACATTCCCCTCCATCTAGGTTGATTAACGACACTTCGTTAATTAACTAGTATCATTCCTAATTCTAAATACAAATTAACATTACTTTGTTAGTTATAATCATATTCTTTTAACTAATTAATTAACCTTTCATCTTGAATTTACCTTCTCATTAGGTAAATACCCCTATCTAATCCTTTAGATTTCACTAATTTCCATCCAATTGGATTTTACAAGTCTAACTTGGTATATTAATCAATTCTTATTAATTAATTTAAATCACACCCGACTCCCATGAGTTACAAATTCTAATTAATATTCCCTAATCATACTTAACCATTCCTAAGTATACTTAGCAATTTTTAATCCCAAAATTTCTTTTCATCCCACATTCATGAGAATGAAATTTTATCCAATGTGGAAAACTACATAAAGAACCTTACCCCTTTACACCTTTTACACAATGCCCTTGTAAGGCATCTACATGTTATAAGAACATTTCACATTTGCAAGGCTTATTGATCAAGCAACCTTTCCCCTTTTCTATTTGGCTAAGAGTAGTAAGTGAAGAACCAAAAAGTGGAAACCAAGCCATATTAGTGAGATCTCTTCCTCTTCCTTGGAGAAATACTTTGATTGTACATAGTTGTGTTCGAATCTCTAAAGGAAGTATCTACAATCTAAAGTCCATCTAAATAATCAAATGATGATTTGCATTTGATGTTTTTAATGTTTTATGCATTAGTTTGAACTTTCCTTTCATTGATTTATCTTGATGTAATTGATGAACTAGTTAGGTTATTGAATCTACTTGGTTTTCAGTTCTAGTAATTATATTAGCTTTGTTTATCATGCATACATAAGGCACGCCTAGTGGGACACTCCTTTGTCTCATGTGCATTTATTTTTGTTAAATAACTTATTTTCCATATTAACCCTATTTTAAACATATTTTGAAATAAATTGTGTTTCTTAATGTGTTTTGTTGAGTTTAAATGTGTTGATTCTTCCTTGCAGGTGTGAAGGAGGAAAAGTGTTACCAAATTTGAATCCTATTATAAAAAATCCAACCTTTTTATCTTTTTTTGGACATTTTAGACGTGTTTATGAAGAAGAACAGACTAGTGTACACTAGCATTCCATTTCTTGTGCTAGTGTTAAATTACATGCATTATCGTTCACCTTGCATGCACCGCCACTATTATTTATGTTTTATCGTCAAACCTTCTTGCGCTAGCATTCTCTGGATTTTCTTGCTCTCTGTCTACGTAGACAATCTTACACACACTAGCATTCAACTTGCATGTGACAGTGTTAACATGTATGCATTAGCATTCACCTTTCATGTGCTAGCATTATGTTGTACATTCTACCATTAAATTTTTTGTGCCTACATTTTTCTGTACCTCCCAGTTCATTTCTACCTACACACGCTAGCATTCTGTGTCAAATTTTGGTTCAAATGTCTAAGTTTATTAAAATATGATTTTTAATTCCTTTTTGTTTATACATGTTTTATGATCCTAACTTACATGTTTTTATTTAAAAATCAATTTTTAAACACTTGGATTCTTTGATTACGTTTGTTTCTGCATTTACTTAAGTTGGATCAAATGTCACGTATGTTTTTCTCTTGCGCTTTTGAGAAATATTGAGGATAAAAAATTATCACGATCCTCATTCTAGCATTATGGTTTACATGGAAAAACTAATCATTTGAGTTATCATTTTAAAAAATCAATTTTTCAAAGTAGTTACTTGTTTTGATTAAATTTTTCCCATTTTACTTAGTTGGATCAAACATCGTGTATGTTATTTTCTTGCACTTTCGAGCAATCTTGAGAATAGAAAATGACCATAATCCTCATGATTTGCATGGAAAAACTACTAATCATTTACATTTAGGACCGTTCACTTGTCAAAGTCAAAATCAAAACAATTATTGATACAATGTGTGCAGGTTGCCAAAGGCGTTCAAAACACACATTATCTTAATAAAGATAAGAACGAATCACTCACACTATATTTGTAGGTTCAGATAAGGGTAAAATGCATCTGCTTTAAACTGTTGGAAGTATCTTGGCTTAATCCATAAAACTCATTACGAGGATTATCATAGGAACCTCAAAGTAGTCAATACATCGAGGGAACTAACTGATGAAACAGGGAGTGATCCATCACCTACTTGACTAGAAAAACTCGTGAGGAGTGCTAAAATTTCTCCGTATGATGCCTCGTTCATTGATTTTATTGTGGGGTAATGGTCCTTTTTTTATAATTTATTCTAAAAAGCATACCTCTCTTAGATAAGATATTGGTGAGTGTTGAGAATAAAAGCTTAGGGAGCCATTTGACATTGGGGCCAACTTTACCATATCCTATTCATGAAATCTAAAGGATCCATTACAAAGAAAAAATTTCCTGGAGTTAAAACCTTATTTTTTGAACAAGGCGAACGTCCGTCGAATTTGTGCCTTGTATCTTTCATCATGAATCCTACATAGCAAAACTTTGTCCTAGTTAAAACCTTGTTATTCGAACAAGGAGAAAATATGTCAAAGTTGTGCCACGTACTTTTCATCCGCAATCATAAATTCCCTTATTTTTCTTTAGCATTATTGGTAAAAAGAGAATAATCCGAATTACTGCGAACATTGTATCAACCTCTTTTGAAGCCACTTAAATCTATTTTTTCTTAAAACCTTGATTTAGTTGTTGAAATTGTGTTGGTATGCTATTCAAATTTGGTATTTTTCCTAAACCTCCTTTGGGACATTTCTCTTCTAGGAAGGTTTCCTTTATAGTCATTATACTTTCCACATTGCATAAATATCTCTATATATTCCTTGTTATATATCCTAGACACTTAGAGAGTTATCACTTTGTAGTCGCTACGCAGCCCACATTGCATAGATCTCTCTAGATATTCCTTGTTGTATATCATAGACACTTAAAGAGTTCTCACTTTGTAGTCGATAATTTTCCCACGTTGCATAGATATCTCTAGATATTCCTTGTTGTATATCCAAAAAACTTAGAGAGTTCTCACTTTGTATAGACACTTATATAGTTCCCACTTTGTAGTCGTTACATTGCCCGTTTTACCTCAAGTCCCTTGTGACATTCACGCACATATAAATATCTTTCTAATGCACATCTTGTGTCGCGAAACCCATCACTAGTTCTGTTTATAGGAAGTGTGCTTCTCATCCCTTAAGAAATCATATGGTTCCCTCTTCTGATGAGGAACAAGAGTGGGTCGAACATAGTGCTACTGAGTGGGAAATACCTTAAAATCCCTTTGGGGATGACTCTTCTCATATAAACTTCTTGTTACAAAAAAATACCAAGTCTTGCTACATCTTGTTGAGTTAGGGGAGAAATGTTCCCCTAATTTTGATCCTACCTTCTTTTCTCACATGATTGGGACAAAGAGTAGAAATCATCCCCCTCATATTAGGAATGACAAGGGCATCTTCAATCCTGAACGGGCCTCAAAGTCCACTCATCCTAAAGGTCGTGATTATGATGTAGAGGCATATCACTATAGGAATGGTCATCATATACCCTTTGTTAGAATAAATCACGAAGTTAGAAAAGAGGATGAAATCTGATAATATGACGAGATGGAGCATGAACCTTGTAATGAGGATGTCGCTATACAATAGTAACTAGAGGTCCTTAGTTGACAACTGTAAAAATTATCTTCCCATGTCCATCGAGAAAAAGGTAGAGCTCCTCAAACTGAAAAACCACAGTGGTGAAGTCTCAAAATCTAACCACACGTATATACCCACCACGCCATCACACAATCAATTTTTTTATAAAGAATGGTAGTATATGAAAGACACCCTAATTGGTTTATAGGAAAGTAATCAAGGACACAATAAGAAATATCAGTTTGAAGAACTATTACCTTATCCCTTCAATCAGGAAATGTTGTGTACTCATTTCCCACTAATATTTGACTACCCTAAATTTAAAAAATATAGGGGAAAGGGCGATCCTTGTGATCACATCAAGGAATTATTCATGAATTTCCAAGTAGTGTATAATGATAATTACCTTATTCACTTGTTTCCTAGGATTCTTGGAGGCCACGCACTTGAATGGTTTCTCCATCTCCCTAAAGGGTCCATTTATACCTTCGCAGACTTAGTTGAATTTTTTTTCGTCACTTTGCATTTACCATGGAAATTCATATAACAATGTAGGACCTATGTAGTGATAAAAAATGAAACAATGAAAACTTTTTTTCTTTCCTTCAGAGATGGTGTGGGTTAAATAGTTGTTTCCCTTGTTCCATACCTGAGAAGCAATTTGTCAGCATTTTTGTACCTAATTTACACCCTAAGATAGGATTCCAATTGCAAATGCATTATTTCAGCACATTCAAAGAGGTCACATAAAAAGGTAGCTAAATCCAAAAGGTGTTACTCGATGAAGGGGTTTTGAAACCCTTCCAAAGAGACAACCATGAATCAAAACCTAATGAAATTTTTTAATTATTTAATAAAAACAAGAATGTCATGGGTGATGGAATCACTAATTCTAAATGTGTACAAACGGTTCAAAGCACCCCACACTTAAAACTCACGTGTGCGTCATTTAAATATGCAATAAAACATAGAGAATACACCCCCTATGGAGTTGTTATCAACTATCCTAAGGCACTTGAATTCGGCCAACATGGTCACATTCCCCACCACTACTCCCTTCACCGATGATGTGCCTAAGTTGTCGTGGTACAGAGACCAGGAATATTATGAATATCATCATGTTAAAGGTCATGCTATAGATAGATGTATGAAGATTATAAAGTTCAATCAAGATCTCCTAGATTGAGGAGACATTAAAATTGATGCAAAAGAATCCTATAAAACATATAACAACCAGTTGGGAATTTACAATGAACCATTATCGAAGCATAAACATGCAAAAAATAAGCCAGCTCAAGGTCATTCCTCTCAAGGAAAGAGTACCGACCATGTTGTTGGCCAAACCTCTAATCCCTTTGACTATCTTATTGGCTATGTCTATCCCATCATCACCCATATCCATACCATTAAAATCAAATCTCAAGATTGTGTCATTGCAACATGAAACACTCATCTTATTGTCCTAAGAATCCCTTTGTCTACTCCTTTAAATGTTTTGTAGTCATTTTTACTCCCATCACAAAAGGAAGGAACCCCATACACGCCGACCTATCACCTAGCAGAAGCTGAGTGCTCACCCAAGGCACGCATGGGTACCGAGTCTCTCTTTTATGTGAGTTTAGTGGGAGGCATCATTTATGATTAGGGTAAGAGTTTTTATGAGGGAGGTTGAAACATACAAGGACCAAAGGGCTCAGAACGGCCTCTAGATCCTTGTAGTCACCTTAGACTGAGTACTTTAACAGAATCCAGAACATGGATTAAACTCAGGTCCAGTGCCAAATCTCTAAGAAAATTCATCCTCCGTGCTCTTGAACCATGATTCAACATTTTCCAATGTTAACCTCTCTGTCATTCCTCACGACACAGATCATGATGTATGTTATATCCCACTACAACTTCGAAAAGAGGTCCCGGTAATGGAACCAAGATGTAGTCATTTTTACTCCCATCACAAAAGGAAGGAACCCCATGCGTGTCGGCCTATCACCTAGCAGAAGTTGAGTGCTCTCCCGAGGCACGCACGGGTACCGAGTCTCTCTTTTATGTGAGTTTAGTGGGAAGCATCATTTATGATTACTGTAAGATTTTTTATGAGGGAGGTTAAAACATACAAAGACCAAAGGGTTCAAAACGGCCTCTAGATCCTTGCAGTCACCTTAAACTGAGTACTTTAATAGAATCCAGAACATGCATTATGATAGAAAGAACTATACAAACATTCATACATAGCATGAAAGGAAAGAGAGCTCATATGAGAGAAATATGCATTAAAACCATTGATATCCATGTCTATTTATAACAGGTAACCTCATTATATTCATTGATTCATTACAGAGTGTCACAGAGAGTAGACCGCAGTCATGCATATCACTGGACGTATGTAACTAAGCTAACAGAAAAAGAAAAATTACAACTCCATGCTTAGTACATTCCTTCCTAAACACAAATATCCAATCGCAGTAAGTCTGCAGAGCTCCACTCACTCTCTAACCCGATATACCTTGTACTTGTATATATAATTCTCCTACCCTGCCAACTTGCCTTCCAACATCCTCAGATGTAGTGCCAAGTGTCGAATGTGGTCCATGCAAGCATGCTTCTCCAGGTCTGGGATTTCCACTTTATCTCATGATGTTCTTCTAGAAGATTCCATCGAAGGCATGCTCTTTCCTAGGCCAGCCTATCACCAGGCTGACATCTTATCCACATGCAACCGATCATGCTTTTCACTTGTTCTACCCTGGGTGCTCAAATTGAGTAAGTCCCGAGCCTCCTTTCACGCGTCATGCGTGCTATGTGCTTCCTTAAACCTTTCTCTCATGCACTTTTGCCTTGCGTGCCTTTTCATAGCTGGGAGCCTAGGCGCCTATGTGCCTTCATACTTGGCCAATATTCCAGGGGTCCAACATGGTCATTATGACCTCCTTGAACAACTTGAGAAGACAACTACCAAAATTTCTATCTTGGTTATTCTTAAGATATTTATTGTTCATAAGCATGTCCTCTATAAGGCCCTTCAAGAGTCAAGAGTTTCTTCCAACATTGATGCTTCACACTTTTTAAGCCTTGGTTGCACAAATCACTCCATCTGAATAAATCATTTTTAGCCAAAATGAGATTCCATCAAATAATAAAACACACAACTTACCCTTATATATAGAAGTAATCATTAATCATAAACAGATCAAAAGGCTTCTTGTGGAAAACAAATCCAGTATTAACATCTGCACGTCAAAAATTATAAAATAATTGAGACACAATGTTGATGATCTAGAGCATGATGTGATCACTATAAAGGCATATGACAATGCAGAGCTAAAGTAATCTGGAACCATTAATTTTCCTATGGAATTTGGGCCTATCACAAAAAACATGAGATTCCATGTCATTTACTTGGACCTTCCCTATAATATTATCCTCAGTCATCCATGGATTCATGCCATATAGGTCATTCCCTCCACTTTTTATCAGTGTATCAAGCTTCATTACCGAGGATAAGAACTTACCATTCCCTATGACCCACAACCATTCACCCATTGCAGAGCATTAAATGGTTATTATAAGGCCTCTTATTAATTTCCTTCTATTTAGTTGGTCATTGATTTATAATTAGAGACCCTTGCCTCTTGTATAGATCTAGATACACTTCAACCACATGAAGGTGGTGTGTCCACCTCCATTCCCCCATTTTCTACTTGGGAATCCGAGATGAAAATCCTTCAGGCCGGATGTGGAGAATTTGACCTTCAAAAATACCTCCTTCTGTCAAATCTGCCATTATCTCCTACAACACATGACAGGCTTGACTTCTAACCACAAAGAGCTCAAACGCCAGACACTCTCGATATATTTACCAATGGTGGTATATTAGTTGATGAAAGGTTTGGAATTACTTCCACATCTTAATCCCTTGATGAAAGGATGGCCTCTTGTTATCAATACACATAATATATCATCCCTAATATGATGATGTATGCCATGGGATACCAAGGATATGGATGCAGAATCAATGAACAAGACCTGCGGGAATCTCTTCCGACACACAAGAAAATAGAAATATATGGCATCGGTATTCGGACCTATGGATCCACTCCAACATAATTCTACACTATCACCTCTGAACGTGAGGATAGATCTTTTGGTTAAGATAGCAAAACATAGTCCCTTTATAGTATTTACAAAGACCTTGCTTCCATGAATCTATTTACTGATACGTCTATTTTAACCTATCCCCCTGAAATAAACCTTATACATCCATCCCTCATTAATTGGGACCAACAAAAACACATACCAATTGATCTTTTTCAAAATGAGGAAGATATTGGAGAATTTATGGGGATACATGATTATATTCTTTTCAGAGATCATAAGAAAGGTTTCTCTATTGACCTTAATACCTATGCCTACTTTTGAGAGAAAGATGAGTTTTGTGGTAAACAAAGGGAAAAGGAGGTCCAAATACCTTCGAACAAGACAAAGAATAAGCAATATAAATTCCTATAGTGAAAAACTCTTTGAGATAATTGCGGATAAGCAATATGTAAAATCCAGAATGGATAATCTTGGTGACCATCATGTTGGTGAGAATATCCTAGAGACACTAATAGACGAAGAGATCAATCTACCTCCTGATCCTACATATATGGAAGATGGTTCTAAGCTATTAGTTGAGGAGATGATTGGCGTCAACCGAATTGAGGAAGAACCTAAATTTGTCAAACTTGGGGCTTCTCGTTTAGCGCAGGAGTAGAATACCTATATGATGCTCCTTACAAAAATTTTGGACATGTTTTCTTCATCTTATGCAAACATGACAGGCTTGGATCCTTCTTTAGTGGTGCATAATCTAGTTTTGGATGACTCTGTAAAGCCTATCAAACAAAAATTAAGAAATATGGATCCACACATTGCTTTTTTGGTCAAGGAAGAGCTAGAGAAATTGCTAGATTTTGGTTTTATCAGACCTATCAACTATTCAGAGTGAATCTCCAACATAGTCCATGTGCACAAGAATCCATTAGGCATCATGATTTGCACAAATTTCAGGGACATTAACAAAGTATGTCCTAAAGATGAATTTCCTCTTCCAAACATCAACATGATTGTCAATTATACTATTGGTAATGAAATTCTATCCCACATGGATGGATTCTCTAGCTATAATCAAATAAAAAGTGTGGAATAGGACCAACACAAAACTACTTTCACTACCCCTCAGGGTACATTCTATTATCAATTCATGTTGTTTGGTCTCAAGAATATAAGTGCAACATATCAACGAGCTATGACTGCCATCTTCCATGACATGTTACATAATATTGTGGAGGATTATGTTGATGATATCCTAGGAAAATCTGAGACTAGAGCAAAACATCCAATAATGCTATGTCATATCTTTGAGATATTAAGAGATTATAAGTTCGGGTTTGATCCAAAGAAATGTGTCTTTGGTGCAATTTTAGGTAAACTATTGGGATTCATCATTTCTAGAAGAGGAATTGTAGTAGACCCAAAAAAGGTCATTGTTATTACAAAAATGCCTCCTCCCAAGAACCTCAAGCCGTTGCGTAGCTTGTAGGGAAACATATAATCCATTCACAAATTCATCTCCCAACTTGCAGATAAATGTTATTCCTTCACTCATCTTCTTAAGAAATGTGTTGATTTTCACTGGGGTCCTAATTTCTAATAAGCATTTTCCTTACTTAAGGATTATTTGGCTAACTTGCCTGTTCTTGTACCACCTACCTCAAGTGAACCCCTCCTACTCTATATTTTAGCTATCCAATTTACTATCAGCGCGCTCTTAACTGAATATGATCCAAATCACAAAGAGAGAGTCATCTATTATCTTAGTCTCACCTTAATTGCATATGAGCTTAACTATATAAAGATTTAAAAAGTATGCTTTGATGTTATTTTTTCCTTTCAAAAAACCTGCCATTACCTTCTGAATAATAAAAATGAGATGATATCTAAATTTGACCCGCTTAAATACCTTTTTCCAAACCTATATTTATCGGTATGATGGCCAATTGGATCATATTGCTTAGCAAATTTGATATTAAGTATGTCAACTAAAAAGTAGTTAAAGGAAAATTTCTTGCTAATAAACTAGCAGAAGAACCACTACCAAGAATGGAACCACTGAGTTTGGATCTGCCAGATGCTTCCGTTTTATATATTGAAGAATCTTCCACCTGACATTATTACTTTGATGGGTCATTCACATTTAATGGATCGGGGGTAAGAGTTTTTCTTATCGCCCCCACATGCTATCTTATCCCTCAAGATTTCAGACTCGGATTCCTCTGTGTCAATAATATTAATGAGAATGAATCTTTCATTACAGGACTGAAATTCACTATAAAATGGAATATCAAACAATTCAACGTTATAGGTAACTCCTAGCTGATCATAAAACATGTTAATGATGAATATAAGGTTAAATATGAGAAGCTCATTCCATATAAGTAGATGGTAGACACCCTGAAGGAATGCTTTATTCAAATCACCTTTTAACAAGTCCTTAAAGCACATAACTATTCAACGGATACCATGGCTACCATTGGATCTTTGCTACGATTACCGTCAAATACTAGAGTATTTCAGTTCCTCATTGATCATCTAATGGTACCCACATATGACATGCTGGAATAATGTTTGGTATGTGAAGTTTTTGGTCCCATTCCCTTACTACATTGACATCTTTAATTACTTACAAAATGATATCTTGCCTCCTGACATATCCCACTCCCAAATGAGAACCCTTATCTAGTTAATAACGTGTTACACCCTACTTGGGGGCACTCTTTATCAAATAGGTTACAATGGGACTTTGTTACATTGTATTAATTCTAAGGAGGTTTTCCAAACAATTAAAGAGGTGCATGAATAAATTTTTGGTGTTGACACTAGCGACATGGTACTCGCAAAAAACATTCGTGTGTCAGATGCTATTGGCCTACTATGGAGACAAATTATTTTTATTATGTAAAGAAATGTCTACTATGTCAAAAATCATGATAATGTAATACATTCTCCATCACAATCTTTACAGCCTATCACTATATCGTGGCCATTTTCAAATTCGGGACTCGATCTCATAGGGAATCTCACACCAACTTCCTCTAAAGGCCATAAGAACATTATAATTGCCACTAAATACTTTACCAAATGGGTGGAGGTTGTTCCTCTCGCTTATATCATTGGTGTTCAAATTTCCAAGTTTATCATAAAACACATCATTTTCTGTTATGGCATCCCTTTTGTCATTGTATTTGATAATGAAAAATCATTCAAGAACAAAGAAGTGAAGGCATTGTGCCAATGCTTTAAAATATGCCAAAAGTGGTCTACACCATATTACCCTCAAGTTAATGGGAAATATGAGGCCTCTAATAATATTATTGTTTGAATTATGAAGAAAATGGTCCGTAAAATAGGTCCTAATTGACACCTTCAAATATATCCTACTTTATTGGCCTATAGAACTTATATTCGTAAAACCACATGTGCAACCCCATATTCCATGGTATTTTTCATTGAAGCCATTATACCCCTAGAAATCGATCTTCCATATTTTTAAATATCCTTGTGAGACTATTTGGATAGTGACGAGGAGTATAGAGTGTATAGGTTGGAAAAACTTGAACTACTTGATGAAAAACACCTCTATGCCTTAGATATTCTCAAAGTGTATCAAAATCAAGTTTGCAAAAGCTAAAATAAGTGCATCATCCTTATTGAATTTGAGGTGGGAGACCTTGTCCTTAAATAAAATCAATTCAATATCACCACGGAATGTGAAAATAAAGTAAAGTTTGAGCCTAACTGGTTAGGACCATACATTGTGGTGGCTAAATTCAATTACGGTGCTTATAAACTTGTTTATATTAATGGTGATGAGCTTTGGGAGCCCATGAATGCCATTAGCCATGCATATCAAGTGCTTCTACACCTGAGCATAAGGAACTATAAAAAAAGAGAAATCAATTCTTTCAAATGCGAAAATCACGCAATTATGACACTTTGGACAAGTCCTTTGGTAAAAATTGGTTTCTAATGCCATAGGAGGATTTTGTTGTTTATAAGAACCTCATCTTTAGGGCATGGTCAATTTTTCCTAACTTCTCCATTATCATTCATGTGTTATATATTTGAACCCATCCCACTTAGGCTTGATTTGACTGATCCTCTTCTTTTATATATGCATGGATTCACCCTTGTATATTATCACCTATCATTGGGGGAATCTTGGTACTTGGTTATTCTTGTACTTAGTTTCAGAAAACCTTCAAAAATCCAAAAACATTCACAAAATCCTAGAAAATCTTAAACATTTAATTGTCATAATATCCAAAAATACTCAAAAAAACTAAACATTGAAAACTAGAACACAAAACTTCCTACTTCTATGTTTGCTTGTTCCAACGCACGACATGTGGATCATTTTGTGATCTTCCTTCACCAATAAAGCTATTTTTCTTGTTGTGTTTGTCTTCCCAACATATATCATTGCTTGGGGAATTTTTATAGCGTATGTTTCTTTTCACGAGACTTCTTTGTCCTCTGTATACTCCTTTTCATGTATCCTTTCTTGGGGCATCATTTTAACCCTTTTTGTATAACTCAAACATTTGGAAATCAAAGATGGATAAAAAAAACATTGGATAACCTTTCCTTTAGATTTTCTTGTTTGATTATGTTTGTTTATGCTTGTTTATTTTCTTTCTTGTTTATTTACTTTCTCATATTGCAGTGCTTATGTATAATGCTTTGAATCACTTCTTTAGCATGGAAAAAAAATCAGTATCATGGATTTTCACGTCATTTTACCCTTTTGTTGTGTGCTTATATAAAATTAAATATGTTTTCGAGCCAATATGGTACGTCAACTACGTCGCGATCTTTCTGTTCTCTATCTATCTTATCTTCCATTCTAACTAACTTTCTACCTATCATTTTCCATTCATTTTCTCCCTCCAACTTGTTTCTTCCACATGAAGAGGTCCGCGATCAAATTCCTAATCAATCAATTTGAACAATGGCTAACCAAACCAAGTTTGAATCCCTTCTACTACTAAGTTTTTCTTCAACATAATATGTTAAGAACAACGTCTCTTCCTATCGTAAGCAACTTGTCTTCTAGCATGATCATTCTTCTCTTCTTTTCGAGCGCCAATCTTCTATCACCCCATCGAAACTTGAAGGGAATCCTTCATCCAACTAATTTTTCTTTAACCATTACAAAATTTAATTGTTTGTAATTTTATACTATATTTAAAGTGACATTGCTCGTGTTACACAACATCAAAGAGGGGAAAATGAAGACACTACAGACACCTAAAATATGCTTACACTTTTCATTTCCTCTAATTCAACCAATCGACGATACTTTGTTAATTAACTACTCTTCGATCCATTCTCAAATGCCCATTCACGACCCTCTTTTAGTCGTATTCCTCCTATAATAAACTAATTGGGCTAATATCTCTCTTATTGGCTAAAGATTCTTCCTTTTGACCATTCAGAACCTCCTTAGTTCTCTCTGAACCACTTCTGTAAGCTTCATAGGCTATCTATCATTCAAAAATGATTAACCATACCCCTCCTAACTCTCAATGAGTCTCTAATCACTTACTAATCAAGTTTAACTAGCCTAATCCTAGTTTAACTAGTCTAAAGCATGTTTACTTACTTCCTAATCGTAAAGTGCTTTTTAGACTTTAGTCCCACATGCACAAGAATTCCAATTTCTTCCAAACCAAAAACTATAAATACAAGGCTAAGCCTACCCATTCAAACTGACAACTTTACGTAGCACAAAACCAAAACAAGACTAAGAAATCTTGGATCTCATTTGTATTAGGTTTAAGCTAATTAGACAATTGATCTAAAGCTTTCCTTCCTCCATTGTTAAGAGCTCCTCCATCTTGCATTCATCCACCATTCAAATAGCTTCATCTTGCATCCATGATAGGTTAGTAATGGAATATGCTAAACTTGGTCTTATAGCCACTTAGTAAGATTCATTCACCTCCATGGAGTAAACAACAAAACTGGTTTCTAGGATCTTCTAGGTTCATTTAAATTAGCATTCAAAGAGTAGAGGGTAATATACATGTTATTTTTTGATGTTTTTGTCAAAGTTATAATGCTTTCATGTTAGTTTCCCTTGTTTATCTCTTATCTCATGATGCATAGTTGAGTTAGTTAATCTTTCCATAGTTTTTCAACTTTTCATTGCACACATTTGGCATGCCCGGTGGGACATGAATTCCATCCTCCATTAATGGAGTCTTGTTAAAGCTATTTATTTTTAGTTTCTAACCACTTTCATGTTTTCCAGGACAAACAACTTGTTATTTACATGATTTCATTTTTTAAGTGAGCTAAATCATCCTTGTTCATACATATTTTGTGGGTTTAGGTTGGAAATAGGCTTCTTTGACTAACGTTTAACCTGTTTGACTTTTGAAAATTTTTGTTCCCATGACTTTTGCAGGTTTTTCAGGGGGTACACGTAGGTGTTCTAAAGGGAAGTGTCTCCATCGAAACCCTGGCGTATCCATTGAAACATGTGTGTACACGTCTTTCTGGGAGGATAAACACCTACATGCATCCACAGATGTCACTTTGGGGCATATCCAGTGAAACAAATGTGTACACATATTTCTAGAGAAAAAACACTTGCGCGCATGCGTAGGCATCATTCTGGGCATGTATCTATTGAAATAGGCATGCACACATCTTTCTAGGTATAAAAACATCTACGTGCATGCGTATCTATTGAAACAGGTGCGTACATGTCATTCTAAGCATATATGCGTCGAATTTTGTTCATTACCAATATTCCAGAGGCCATAATGTTTGCTGCCGAACTCGAAACGACTCCATTTTTGTTGTGTTGGAAAGGTATTGAAGCGAACTACGCAATAGTAATATAAAAAATTAGGATTTTGAGTTACAGAAGATTTATGGTGTACATTATTACATAACTAGTCATTTTATAATAGGTGATTGTAGGTTTCTTTTGGGGTATTTAGCTAACACAGTTTAAGTGTTTCATTTTCTTTGTTAGAAAGGGATTTTTTCGAAGTTTGTATGCTCTCTCCTCGTACCTTCTAGGTGATCTTGGGGATGAAAAACACTTTTAGGAAGTCCTTTTACCACTTTCAAAGACACTTATTTTATGATTCCTAATTGGATTAACCTTTCAAAATTGGCTAAAAAGAACTCTACATTTTGCAAAACACACTTGAAGTATTTTCCATAAAACTTGTCTTTTAGTGGAGTTTCCACGTTTTGTATGCTCTTCCTTCATGCCTTTTGGTGATCTTAGGAATCAAGAACAATGCGTAAACTCTCTTTCTTGATATCATCATTTGATGGAAAATTACTAAACTTTGCATTTGTAGGACCTAACGATTTTCAAATAAAGGAATTGAAACACAACAAAACCTTCTAATACACGTGTTTTCATACAGGTTGCCAAACTATGCTCTACTTAACACCATATTAAGTTAAGCAAGATAAAAAACACACCATTTCACTTCACACTTTATTACAAGTTTCAGAAAAGGGTACGTCCCTATCCACTCAACTGGAACATAATGTAGACACCAGATTTGTGTCTTACAACCCCCTGTGACCCGCATCTCATTTCGCAACCTAATCCCATCACCTAAACCTTACACAATTATTTATTAATTACTTTATAATTAATAAATCCACGTCGCCTTACCTGCCACCTCATTTTGCCACCTCATCATGACCTAGCCCTAACCCTGAACTAACCTAATTAAGACCTAAAACTTGGTTTACATCCACAACCATGACTAATGCCTCCTTACTCGCACCCAAAACCGATGTTGTAGCTACTTGACCAAGCCCGCAACTAATCCCTCGAGAGAAAAGCAGGGAAAGTTGGCTATTTTACTAAAAATAGCCCACGTTTTCCTAACCAAAACCGGTTCCTACTCGACCACCATCGGTTACGTAACCACCATCGTTTCCCTGTAAATGACCTTCCCTAATCAGAAACAAAGGTCGAGATCAATCGGGATCAATCAGGATCATCAAAAGTGATCAAGAGAATCCAGATCTTTACTTGGCTGAGTAGAGACAAGTGAAGAAACAAGAAGAGTTTGCAGCAAAAGGAGATCAAGCCCAAGACTGCCACTGAACAGCCAGAGCCCTGTGACACTAATCTGATCATTGGGAGGGAGACATCTCATCTTCTGGGTATCAGGCCATACTACTTGAGTTCTGCCTTTGTCATCACAGTTCTTGGACCTGCATCCTCGTCAATAACCAGTAAGTTGCATCTTGTGTGTTCTCATTTTAATATTTCTTAGACTTTTTAATCACAGCCGTCATAAATCTATTCCTAGATCTACTACCCAGCAACACATTTTACCTAACTATCATCCACTTACCTCTCATCACCCCATTACCTAATCCCGTTCATATACCAGCCTTACAAACAACACAACCACCTTACAACCCCCTTTACAAAGATAGCCCCTACCGATATCGGTTAGCAGAAACCGGTATCGGTTATCCTGACTACAACCAAAAACCAGCCTTTCCCCCTACTTGTTTCAACGAGGTAGTTAAACTGTTATTTTACAATCTTCTGTGTTAATTCATATTAGTAGGGGAACTGACCACCTTCGAAAGGAAGTTTTATATTTCCTGGGCCCAAGGCAGTTCCCTCATTTATTGTCTAATCAAAATCTTGTGGTCTTGTGTTCTTATTTGCAGGTAGTCCTTCCAAGACAAAAAGGGGTTCTTCGCAATCGACCTGATCTCTCTCTACGGTACGTGCACACCATCTCGACATTCAACAGGTATTCCTCCTAGCCCTAACCCTTATCTGTTTCTAAAAGGAATGAAAGGATAGAAGCAACTCTATTCCCAAAAGCTGAAACATTCCGAGCGAAACATTTTGGCACGCCCGGTGGGACCCATTTTGGGTTTCTTTCTTTCTTGCTTGCTTTCATATAGGGAGCATACTTGCTGTTTTCTTCTTTACAAGATATTCACAAGGTATTTTGTTATTTTGGTAAAAGAACTTGCTTTGCTTTTACATCTTGCATTAGTGAAAGTCGTCTCTTTTGCTTCATCAAATATCATTTTCGATTTGGGTTTAAAACACGTGCATCACATTCCTGCTTGTTGTTTTCAATTCTAGTGAACATAGATTAAGTAACAAGTAGTACACGTGGGGGTGATATCCATGGTATTGACAAGAAATTGATCTTACTTTCACTGCACAACACATACTGAATCACTTCACAATTAACTCAACAGCTTAAACATCCCCCCTTTTCCGCGGTATTCCTCTGCCCGATTGAGGTAACCTTATGAGCCAAAACAAACTTGACATTTCCCCTAAGTATTTTGTTTAGGATTCTGACATCATTCTACGTCTAAAGGCATAAGCTCACGATAATTAAAATTAACCCTAGGGTTAATCTCTGGATTTGCGTGTGCATCTTGCTTGTTTTCAGTTCTATTTTCTCTGTCATACTCTGTCTTCTGTGAACACCTCAAAACTATTTGATAAGTGTACTAAACACTGTTAAAAATCAAATCAGCAGCTTCTTATATCTTCCTATACCAGTCTTCTTACACCGACATCGGTTAACTGACCGACGTCATCTGTACTGTGACCGACATCGGTTATTAGACCGATATCGGTTACTATCTTTTACAGTTCCTGACAAACCAGGAACCTACCAATTTCACCATTCTAAGGCTGTTTCTGTTCCTAATAGATTGAAGCCCTACTGTGTATTCTTGTCCATGGTTGTTATCACTTGGAAGCAAGCCGCCGCCATGGTTTCACATGCCTGCTCTGTGCCTTTGCCTAAATCACCCCCTTCACATTCTATAGGGAACCCTACGGACACCAGTGAGATCCCGAAAATTCCTGTAGGAGATAAGAAATTTGCCAAATTTCTGGATGCTAACCCTAGCACTGTACAATACTATTTGTCTCATGCCCCTGACCATACGCCCGATGGTCAAATCCTTGTTGGCATGCCCATTAGTATAGCTGCTCATTTAGCTCCCACTCCGCCTGATAACACCGCATTGCTTCCTGCATCTCTAGCCCCGTCTCCCAATCCGATGGCTTCAACGGTTCATACGACACAGATTGGCTTTCCTTTGGTTTATCTTAGACCCCACATATCCTTACCACCGATGGCTCCTACCTCATCTCTCTTGTAGACTGCTCCGTTCATGACTTGCTCTCTGCCACCTATCCACACTAGTTTTCCTTCTTAAGCTCCGCCTACCTTTTCATTCCCATACACGTATCCAGTGACCTCAACATCTTATATGGGACATACCTATTCGGTCGCCTCGACATATTCATCCTCCATACCTTATCAACACTTAACCCTACCATTGTCTAGCGGAGGCCCTTGGCCCAATTTTCCCCCGTTTACCACAACCGCACCATCATCTCAACCAAACACGGATTTCATCAAACAAATGATGGACAAAATGCAAAATCTGGAGGCTTCTGTTTCGGGAAGTCGTAGCGCCTTGACATACGAGCAAGTTTTTCGGGATCCTATTCACCCTTCTGTCCCCCTTCATTCATATCCTCCTCAATGGGAATTGCCGAAATTTACTCGTTTTAATAGTAAAGAGGATCCTCAACAACACTTGCGATCATTTAGACATGCTTGTTATTTGATTGCTCATGATGATGCCTTGTTACTCCGCACTTTTCCCATGTCCTTATCAGGACCCGCCTTGGAGTGGTACAATGCTTTAACCCAACACTCAATCTTCTCTTTTAACCAACTAGCCCAATCTTTCTTGGATCATTTCTCCATTAACATTGCCAAGAAAGTATCTATCACTGACCTTTATGCCATCCGACAATTTGAAGACGAATCTATCGCAGATTTTGTTGGACGATGGCGGGGCCTTATCAACCAACTTACATATGCCTTGCCTCAGGCTGAACTTATCAAACTTTTTACGCGGGCATGTGCTAAGCACATTTCTCCTACCCTTTAAATTCAAACTTTCCGCACATTTGATGAGGCCTTTACCATGGCTCGGAAGCTAGAAATTCGAGCCTTAGAAGAAGAGAAATTTCGGTTGCGCAACAAAAACCCCAATTTCCGAACTCCAGATTCCACCAATAAACCAAACACCACCACTCCTCATGCATCCACTTCTTCTAAATCAAAAGGAGCTGTCCATGCGGTGATGGTCAAATCTCAAGCACCATCTAATACCCCGCCAAAAACCACCTATAAGTATAAAGTTGAGCCCATCAATTACACTCCCTTGGGAGAAACATATGGTGTGATATTGGAAAAATTGCTCAAAGCAGGAGCCATTACCTTACCTCCTGTTAAACCTCATTCCGGGTTCGATTCCACTCGCGCCATACCTTCTTGGTACAAAGAAAATGACTTCTGTAACTTCCACCGCATGAAGGGACACAGTCATGAGAACTGCAAGATGTTGAAAAACATAGTGCAGGAAATGGTTGATGTGGGGGATATAGCCCTCGATAATCCTAATGCCCCTGCTAATCGAAATTTGAAAATATTCAACAAACCATTCCCGAATCATTCTTCTAACAGTAAACTAAACCAAGATATCTTAGCTGAGGAGAGTGTTCATGAGATCCATGCAGTCTTCGATTCCCAGCCAAAGACCTCTATCGAACAAATTCTGAATCAAACCTCTTCACTAACGCAGGAAACCGAACCCCCTTCCTCGCCATCAAGACAAACGGAAATCCTTGCCATTCCTTTATCCATCAAGGAATTAACTGCCCAGAGTTCCCATCTCACAAATGAGCCTTCTTATACCACATCCTTACAAGACTGTGAGCGGATGTTATCGAATTTATCTATTTCCCAAACGTCTCCCTCTACCGCTCTTGCTGCACAAGAGGAAGGCTCGCCACTCCTTTTGTCATCCTTAGACGAGAAACCCCTTGCACCGACATCACCAAATTCTTTAACCATGACGGATCCTCTCAAACATGCCCTCCTACCTATTAGTTCTTCATCGCCTAAATCTTTTCAGCGACCGGTTGACCTCTTAACACCTATTAATACAGTGCCTCATCCACCCCCTGTATCACACCCACAGTGGACTGGAATCACAACCCACCTTTCTTCCATACAAAATTTCCTATTCACACTGAGGACTGTCATTCCCCAGGAGATAGACAGGTCCTATGGGAATGTTTGAGTACGCCATATTCTACTCAAATGTAAATGACCGATTCTGATGCCTCTACCATATACCCGAAATGTTTACAGAAGCTTAAAATGCCAATGTCCTCATCTTCACCCCCCTCATCTCTACCAAATACCTCACCCACTTCTATTAACCTAACCAAATCTTCCCCTACACTTGGGACCTCACCCATACCTAGTCTAACACACCCACCTAAGCGACTTGATTTATCTAAAAATAAAGCCGTCCATCCCATTAGGAGACAGACTCAATCTCCTTAATCTATGCCATTAACACAACTAAAACCCTCGTCGTCACACATACCTTCCATATTGGGACCCTATCCCTCTACCTTACATCAATATATCATACCTCCTGCGTTTTATTTAAAGCGACCTACACCTTCTGCACCCATACAGAAATCCAAAGGTATAGCAACGCCGACACCCCACGTATCCTGTCCACCTATCAACCCTAAACAAATTCCATCATCAAAAGATTTGTTTTCTGTCACTCCTATTTCTCTGTGGTTGTTTTTTGATACCACATCATTTGTGGCCTCATCATCCAACCTAGCTTCTGCGTCAAAGAAGCCACGTTTAGTTAAAACCCATTATCAAAAATCCTTGGCTAAAACACCCCCCATACGAACCAACCCCACCACGTCATCACTAGAATCGACCCAGTCAATAGCCTCATTTTCCTCTGACTTTGACCCACTCAAAGGGTCTTACGCCAAAATCCTTGCTATGTTGGTAGAGAATGCGACCATTTCCCTACCCCCACTTAGACCTTATGATCCATCTAAACCTCGACCTATAGGTTACGATGAGTCTAAAATCTGCGCTTACCACCGCACACCAGGACATGACGTAGAGGGATGTAAAGCGTTGAAAACCATACTTCGTCCGTCACCTCTCTCAGATAGAAAAGTTAAGAAAGACAACTTCCGAAGAGAGAGACCTTTAGCTTTAATTCCCTCTCCTATACCACCTGTCCCCGCCTCACCAAGATCTATCATTATTACAGCCCCACCTCTCGAAAACCATGACCTATCCCTACCATCTTCCTCCTCTCGTATTCACGAGATCAGTATGATTAGTGTTGCTACTCGAGGACAGAAAAACAATGGGAAAGTGAAAGAAAACACACCTGCGGCATCTCTTTCTCCGTCCACCATCCTGATTGCACCACCACCTAAAGTGGTTATTCGCGGACCCGCCTATCCCGTCTCTAATGGCATTGCCCACCAAACTATGATCAAATAGCTTCACCAATCACCTGTAAAAATGACACTGTATGATCTCATTCAGACTTCTGAATCTCATCGACAAGCTCTCGTTGAAATCCTTCAAGGGATAGAAGTTTTACCTAATGAAACCTTGCCCGTTACCTCTATTCTAACACCCAATCACGTTGCTTCACTCACCAAACAATCTATACCCCCAACCACTTCTGTCTCTGTACAGCAAGCCGCTACTGTCAGTTTCTCCGAAGATGAAATTATTGACTTCGGTGCTGAAGATCCTGACCCTGCTCTTTTCATCTCAGCGTACGTTTGGGATATTCGGGTATGTCGTGTTATGATTGATGGGGGCGCTAGCCTAAACATCATCTCTTCAAAAGCCTTCCAACAAATGAATATCCCTTCTAGTTGCATGTGTGCCAACCCCATCATGTTGCGATCATTCAATGATGCTATTACTTCTACTTTAGGCACCGTGATCCTTAACATTCGTGTAGGACCGCGTACTTTACCCGAACTCTTCTATGTCCTTGAGGGAGAGTTCCAATATAACATGTTATTAGGCCGCCCCTAGTTCCGGGCTATGGGATGTGTTCCCTCCACCTTACATAGATGTATAAAATTTGAGTACGAGGGGAATTCCTACACCGTAAAAGCTGATCCTCCCCCCTTCAAAACCTGCAATATGTTATATCGCCCTAATGATGTGCTTCTACCAATCAAGACACCCATTCATCCAACCCAACCATCCACATCAACCGCACCTACGCCTTCAACCAATGAAACCACCGTTGCAAATACCACTTCCCTCCCCGCGGATGACATCCCAACCTCAGATCCCTTAGTGGATGTTTTTCAACGCCTTATGCTAGGGGAGTATCGCCTATATAACATTAGTTCTTTCCCTACCCCACAGGAGTACGGACAAGTACATGCACATCCTACCTATGACCGTCGTGTGGGGGAAGTAATCCCCTACGGACCACCTCATTTCCGCACCAACCTAACATATGGGGGTGTTGACGCATCTTCCGTTACCCCTGAACCTCCTCTTGGTGTGGTTCCTTTCAAATCCGATTTTCAATACTTGACAAATGGTTGTTTCGCCCTCACCTTCTTGACTCACTATGCTTGGAAAGGCTTTGGTTTTGGTCTTTATGAACAAGGCCGACATACAATCATTCCCGTAACTACACGCAAGCACAATGATCGTAGTGGTCTCGGATTTCCAGGAACACTTACACCGAAGGAACCTCGTGTCAGTTGCCTTCTGGAAGAGGACGATGTCACCCCTACCGAACCATCATCACCCATTTTACCTTCGTCACCCACAGAGTCGATAGATCCTGAATCTATCCCTCCTAACTTTTTTTTCATAAATGCTATATTTCTAGGTCCTCTCACTTATCAACGCGATAATGAGGACCCCTCTTCTATTCCCCTTCTATATCCAGACATGATTGAAGAGGACTCACCTTCAATTAATGTTGTTGAGTGCCAGGATGATGACTCCATCCTCACTTACCTTGGTGCGGATGACTCTTATATTCAACGCGCCTTACCATCTAAAACTCAAACCATGCTGAATGAGTCTACTATAGAAATCAACATCCACACAGCAGAAATCCTCACATCGTGAAGATCAGACAATCCCTTAATGCATCAGAACAAGTCTCCTTTACTACCTTTCTCCGTGCTCACAACCAAGTTTTCGCTTGGTCCTACGATGACATGCCAGGAATTGATCCTGACATTGCTGTCCATAACATTACACTGAAACCCGATTCCAAACCAATTAAATAGAAACTGAGAAAAATGCATCCACGCATCGCCCTCTTGGTCAAAGAAGAGCTTCAACGACTCCTTTCTGTTTCCTTCATCCTTCCTATTGACTATCCTCAATGGATTTCTAACATCGTACCTGTCACTAAAGTGACGGGGGGACTTCAGATATGCACGGATTTCTGGGATCTTAACCTCACTTGCCCTAAAGATGACTTCCCCCTACCTAGTATTGACCAACTTGTTGATCTCACTGTAGGCCATGAGATGCTCTCTCTCATGGATGGCTTTTCAGGATATAACCAAATTTTGGTTGCCCCTGCCGACCAACATAAAACTGCCTTCATAACTCCTTGGGGAACCTTCTGTTATCGTGTAATGCCATTTGGCCTTAAGAATGCTGGTGTAACCTATCAGCGGGCTATGACCTACATTTTTCATGACATTATGCACACTATCCTTGAAGATTACGTCGATGATCTTCTAGGCAAATCTAAACATCGCAGTGAACATCTCGATGTTTTAACCATTATTTTCGATCACCTGTTGTAATATTCAGTCCAGCTTCAACCAAATAAATGTGTCTTTGGTGTTCTTTCGGGAAAAATTCTTGGCTTTATCATCTCTTTGCATGGCATTGAGGTCGATCCATCTAAATTCAAAGCTATCCTATAAATGCCTCCACCCAAAAACCTCAAACAATTACGTAGTTTGCAGGGTAAACTTCAATCCATCCAACGTTTCATCTCCCAACTCTCGGATCGATGTCAAACTTTTCATCACCTTCTTAAAAAGGACATTGACTTTCAATGGAGCAAAGAGTGCCATCAAGCCTTTAAAGCTCTCAAAGCTTATCTCTTGCAGCCACCCGTGCTTATCCCACCTCAAGACGACTGCCCTTTCTACCTTTACCTTTCCACCACTGACCACGCCGTAGGGGCCATGCTTTCACATCGCGACTCTGAGAATTGAGAGCAAGCTGTTCATTATATAAGTCACACTTTGGTGGACTATGAGACTAGGTATACACATGTAGAAAAGTTGTGCCTAGCCCTATCATTCGTGGCCACCAAACTCCGACACTACCTTTTGAATCACAAAACTTTCGTCATCACCAACATGGACCCCATCCATTATATGTATGCCAAACCCCATCTAAACCAACGGATCACCCGATGGCTCATGCTCCTCGCCGACCTCGACCTTGAGTTTGTCCACCAGAAATCAATCAAAGGAAAACCATCGCAGACCAACTTGCAGAAGCCCCTTTACCTGGGGAACAATTTACCAATTTTACATTCCCCGATGAACTCATCGCCACTCTTTCACTCAAAGAGGAATCGTATCCAATGACCCTCTTCTTCGATGGATCCAAATGCCAACGTGGTGGAGGAGCTGGCGTTGTTCTCATTCCTCTCGATGCTGAGCCTATGCCTCTCTCATTCCGACTCGACTTCCCCTGCACTAATAATACTACGGAATACGAGGCCCTTGTTTTGGGTCTCCAGGTTGCATTGCACTTAGGTGTCAAATCTATCAATATTTTCGTGACTCTCAATTGGTAGTCAATCAAGTTATGGGCATCTACCAATGCAAAAATGAGGAGCTTCAAAAGTACAAACACTACGTGGATTCACTTCTAGCCTTCTTTACTCACTATTCTATCCAAACCATTCCCCGCTTCACTAAAAAATTTACAGATACTATGGCTTGCTTAGCCTCGCAAATTCCAACTTCATCAACTGACTCTGACATTTTTGTCTTGGTCCAACAAATCTTTGCCCCATCTTACTCAGCCCTGGTTGTTTGTATGATTAATAATGTGTCTGCTACTTCGCGGGATACCTGGTATCACCAATTTCACGACTACCTTACAACCTTTGTTCTCCCATCTGACCTTACTAGTACTGGCAAACGTGCTTTTCTTAAACATGTTTCTCATTATGTCATTATGGGGGGACTCTTTATAAACGTGGTTTTGATGGCATCCTCCTTTGATGTCTCACAGGCGCGGAGGTCACCTATACCATCCAACAGGTCCATGACGTTGTGGTGGACATTTTAGCGGCCTTGCCGTGGCCAAACGAATCCTTCGCCTTGGTTATTATTGACCCACTCTCAATAACAATTGCTACGAATATGTTAAGTGTTGTGTTATGTGTCAACAACATGCCAACCTTCAACATACTCCTAGCCACCCGCTACAGGTCGCCTGAGATCTTTGGCCTTTCTCATAATGGGGTTTAGACCTTATTGATGAAATTCACCCACCCTCTTCACAACGTCACCATTGGATAATCACGGCAACTGAATATTAAACAAAATGGGTGGAGGATATTCCACTCATTTCAACTAAAAAAGAAAAAATTGTAGAGTTCATTAATCATCACATTATCTGTCGTTTTGGTGTTCCTCATCGCCTGATAACGGATAATGGAAAATCTTTCAAAAATAAGTTGTTGCAAGACCTTTTGTGACAAATTTGGTATCAAACTTAGCTTCTCATCACCCTACTATCCACAAGCGAATGGACAAGCCGAATCTTCTAACAAAACCCTAACCAAAATCCTTATGAAAGTTATCAATGAGTCCGGAAGAAATTGGCATGATCACAACCCCTTCGCCCTCTGGGCTTATCGTACTAGCATTCGTACCTCCACTAATGCCACACCTTTTTTCTTTGGTATATGGTACCGAGGCTGTCTTACCTCTTGAAATACAAATACCCTCCCTCAGAATATCTCTTCAAGATATTCTTACCAACGATGATTTCCACCAAGAGCGGTTAGCACAATTGGAGCTTCTTGACGAGTGTCGTCTTACAGCTCTTGATCACCTTCAAATCTACCAGAAATGCATCAAACATGCTTATGATAAGCGACTTCATGAGCGTACCTTTAAGGTTGGTGATCTTGTCCTCAAAGAGAATCAACATGTAACCAAACTAGAAAAGAGAAAACGTGGAAAATTTGCTCCCAATTAGATTGGGCCTTACATAATCACTCACACTTACGGATCAGGCACTTATCGTTTAGCTTCGCTTAATGGTAAACCTGAACCTGAACCCCTTAATGCCTTGCATCTTCGACCATTATACTATTGAATTTAGTGTTATATCACTTCTTATCTACCTAACGCTCGTCCCTTGAGCTCATTTACCGCTACATACACTTTGTTTCCTACACCTCAAAATAAAATCAAGCTCACATAGTTTGATTCTCACCTCCCCTTAACGATGCCTTCCCTTTTTAGTCTAGTCCATGACTTCAAAGTATTAAAATAGCACATTCTTATGGGATTTTCTTGAGTCAAACTTCTTACCAAACTAGATGCTTCACGCCAAAAGGACATCTATCTATCTAAATTACATATAGACTGCTCCCTCGAAGGACAGCTATATGCCAAACTATTGCTGCTATTATATATAGACTGCCCCCCCGAAGGACAGCTATACACTAAAATCACAAGCTGTTACTATAAATAGACTGCTCCCTTGAAGGACAGCTATACACAGTCAGCCTTTAGCCAAAGCTTCTCGCATTGATCAGCTTCGTGAAGACCTCAAGAATAATACAATCAATATCCATTGTAGACTTCCCGCATCGATCAGTCTATATTCAGTAAAATAAAAGCCTCATTCAAAAGTACTTTTGAGTCATGGACTTGTCTATTTAGGTTAGGTTCTCTTTCGTCAGAACACTCACTTTGTACCAAGTTCTCCGTACCTCAGCTATACCATCCACCTCACCTCACCATTTGTTTAAACTCAAGGGACATGACGTACAATCGATATATTGTGATCATACAACTCTTTTCACCTATTGACTTCTCGTCTATGCACGGTACCTAGGGATTCAAGCTAGTTATACGTTATTATGTGGTTTGTTTAGCTCTTTTCACCTACAGAACACTCTTTCCTCTTTGCCTCGCATCTAGGATTATGTGTTGATCTTAATCAGGACATGGTTCCCTACCACTTGGGTAGGCTAACTTTCGCTTCCCTTATACCTACACCAACAACGTCCATCCCTTACCAACACCAACAACATTACGCTATCAATATCAATATTTTTACCAACCGACAAATTGCCTAACCACCATCACATTGCCTGAATTCACCTCTCCCTGGTCCTAAGGGAGAACTACATCGGTCTGAGGCCCCTCCTTACTTTGTGCAATGGGCTATGTAGGCAGCACTTCGGAGACATGGGGTCTCCCAAGGTTAGCTCGACCATCCCCTACCATAACCTATCATGTGTAAATATTTTTGTGTATTTCTATTTAATCACATTCCTCTTTTTTCAAAAAACTGAAAGTCAGAACGAAAACATTCTTATTATTATCATAACTCAAATCAACATACATATCCAGTTTTATTTAGATGTTAAACAAATACATCTTCTCTATCATCGACCCACAGGTCGGCATCCTTATTTATTCTTATACCTTGCTAAGATTTACTTAGACCCTCACGCCTCATCCCGAACCAGGGGATGATCGTGATCGTCGACGCCTCTCGCTAGGCCTCTCTGTCCTCAAAGGTACCACAGCTATTGGTACCACCCACTGATCTACCAATCTCTCCTGTAACATATGAATACTCTCCCTCGCATGGAGGTATCTCGCCTCTAATCCCTCTGCTTGTGACTCCGCAACCGCTAACAATCCTCTTGCCTCATTCACCTGCATTCGGAGCTGATGAACTAATCTCTGTAGATGATCTCTCTCTGTTGTAATCCTAGCTATGTCAGGACGATCACGTACACCTCACAGTTCTGTTACCCACCATAATCTATAGGCCTCTGTCGTTCCTGCATCCATTACCCTGCGATCGGCTGCTATCTCCTCTGGCCCTTCTGGAGGTGTCGGCCTGGGAGGTGACAATGCTGCCTCGGCGTCGATCCTCATATATGGTCTATAAGCCAGGGGTATATCCTGCACAAATCAAAATTGTCACCGCACATGATCTAGAGGAATCCTCTCGTACTCACCCAGCCTATGCCCTGGGATCCACCTCAATCGCTCTACACCCCTCAACTCCTCAGCTATGTGCTCTTTCACCATATAGTTACCGTACGGCCTCCAACAGATATCCTGCCATCGTCACCGTCTCCCATACCTGCCTATAATACTCAATGTCACCCGTCACAGCCTGGGATCTTGCCTCTTGTTCTGTCTAGACCCATCGTCTGAATCCCAATCTCTGCACTCCTGTCTCTCCCAACTGGATAGGTCGGCCTATTGGTCGCACACAAACAATGTGCTCATAGGCCCAACAATGTAATAAAAATGAACAATCCAGTGTTGTCCTGTGATTTCGTCTACAAGCCCATAAGCCCCTGTATAGCTCCACCAAATATGTAGGTGCCCATGCAAAAGTCACATTCCTTTCCATCATTTTCCCAAATCACACACATCAATGCTTTTGGAAATCTTCCTCCATCCACCCTCGGTAACGCATAATACCCTACCGCTATCATTAATATCACGGCTAATCTTGTCTCCTCAGGGTGTGCTGACATACATTATACCATACGTAAATGTCAAACCTCGTTGTGTCAAGTCTCGTGCGTATGGACCAAATATAGCTGTTATCGCTGCCCACCCCACGCTAGGCAATGCCTGATATATTGGTTTTCCTGTAATTGGAAGTCTCAAAATACGGAACACATCTTCCAATGTTACTGTCATCTCCCTTGTTGGTAAATAGAAGGTATTCTTCTCTGGATTCCATCTCTCAATCAATGCCTACAACATAGCATGGTTACATGCGATTCGTGAATAATAGCGGATTCCACTTAACCCCAAATGATTTATCAATATCCATTTAGCTGGTGTTACATCCGCTCGGATTCGTGACAACAAAGCTGGAACACTATCATTCATCCTCAGCCCTGCCTCTGCCTGCATACCTCAAGCAACAAATAACCATTCAATCCATCAAATCCCCAAGGGTTTTTCTCACATTCTGGAAATTCCTACAACAACTGGTATCGGTTATAAATAACCTGGTACCAGTTCAGTAACCGATACCGGTTATCTCTAACCGCTATCGGTCACTGTCACTTTTATACACTCTGCCTAAACACACCACCTACAACAATAATTTGATCATTTATTCCTCTCTGTACATACCGACATACCCGAAACCCCTGATTACCTACCCCATAACACTCACCTCACCTATAACCCTTGCTATCACGTTTTCTTTCTCATATCTACCCACTTAATCTCCCTCATCCTATTCACAAAACATGCAAAAATCAAATTACAACCAAACTGTTTACCTCTTGGGCTGCAGCAGCTTGCGGTGGAACTTGTCTTCCCTCTCATCCATGCCTACTGGATGCTTCTCCTCGTTCAGCCATGCTCACCACCCTCTTCAAATATAGCTTGGATTTATGTCTTCTTGATCTCAGCCCACACTCACGTAACCTGTCACTTACCTCCTTACCACTCAAATCTCTCATGCAATTACCTATCTCAGTCGTTAAAACAGCGTCGCATTCACGTATTTAACATCTTGCATGGCTCTCAAAATAAGAACTTCAGTTGCCACCTACGCTTTTCTATTTTTAGAAAAAGCTCATTATGGAATAACCGCTACCGGTCATTGCTAACTGATATCAGTTGTCCTTATTCACCCAAATTTTTGCCCTTGTTCACTAATCTCCCTTTCTCACCACATTGGCTATTCACCACATCGCCTATACCCTCCATGGCTCTTTAGCCATTTTTAACTTCACAGGCCCGACCCAAGGCCGCAACCAAACCATCCACCCCGACCCCAGGCCTCACCACAACCCTTTGGCCCGACCCCAGGCCTCACCACAACCCTTTGGCCCGACCCAAAGCCTCACCCCCACCATTTGGCCCGACCCATGGCCGCAACCAATTCATCTGGCCCGACCCAAGGCCGCAACCAATTCATCCGGCCCGACCCAAGGCCGCAACCCACCATCCGGCCCAACCCAAGGCCGCAACCAACCATCTGGCCCGACCCAATGCCGCAACCAATTCATCCGGCCCGACCCAAGGCCGCAACCAATTCATCCGGCCCGACCCAAGGCCGCAACCAAACCATCCGGCCCGACCCAAGACCGCAACCCAACCATTTGGCCCAACCCAAGGCCGCACCCAACCAATCAGGCCCAACCCAAGGCCGCACCACTCAACTACCTCACCTACACCCCACAAAGTACAATTTTGCTCACCCACCCTGTAGCTTTTTGTTCAATCAAGCTTACCTGTTCGTGCTTTAGCATGATTAGGGTACTTGACTTTATCAGTCGACCAACTTTTCCTAGACCAAGACCGTCATGTTTATCGCAACCAAACCAACCATTTGGTACTGCCAAACATGCCTAAACATTCCTGTACCTTACCCGTTATATCCCCTGGAGCTACTTCCTATGCCTTGGATACCAGGATTATATCACCCTTGTTTGGATAAACTCTCGACCTTTGCCTATGAATTGCTTGTTTGCTATTCAAATCATGTACCCTGGTCGCACTATTGCATTTCAACGTGCATCTGCTTCTTTGGACCTACCCCACCATCTCACCCTCATCTCAACACCATTTACCCTTTATCAACCCTATCCCTGATTTCACGCTACCTCAATCTGTGATAGATTTGAGGGGGATTACCTATACCCTTAACAGGAGTAACCACTTCATATTATTGTCTGTGCAGCTCTACAAAACAAGCTACACGACAATAAGGGGCTAATGTAGACACCAAATTTGTGTCTTACGACCCCCTATGACCCGCATCTCATTTTTCAACCTAACCCCATCACCTAAACCTTACACAATTATTTATTAATTACTTTATAATTAATAAATCCACGTCGCCTTACCTGCCACCTCATTTTGCCACCTCATCATGACCTAGCCCTAACCCTAAACTAACCTAATTAAGACCTAAAACTTGGTTTACATCCACACCCATGACTAATGCCTCCTTACTCGCACCCAAAACCAACCTTGTAGCTACTTGACCAAGCCCGCAACTAATCCCTCGGGAGAAAAGGAGGGAAAGTTGGCTATTTTAGTAAAAATAGCCCACTTTGACCTGACCGATACCGGTTCCTACTCGACCGCCGTCGGTTACGTAACCGCCATTGGTTCCCTGTAAATGACCTTCCCTAATCAGAGACAAAGGTCGAAGGATCAATCGGGATCAATCAGGATCATCAGAAGCGATCAAGAGAATCCGGATCTTTACTTGGCTGAGCAGAGACAAGTGAAGAAACAAGAAGAGTTTGCAGCAAAAGGAGATCAAGCCCAAGACTGCCACTGAACAGCCAGAGCCCTGTGACACTCATCTGATCATTGGGAGGGAGACATCTCATCTTCTGGGTATCAGGCCATACTACTTGAGTTTTACCTTTGTCATCACAGTTCTTGGACCTGCATCCTCGTCAATAACCAGTAAGTTGCATCTTGTGTGTTCTCATTTTAATATTTCTTAGACTTTTTAATCACAGCCGTCATAAATCTATTCCTAGATCTACTACCCAGCAACACATTTTACCTAACTATCATCCACTTACCTCTCATCACCCCATTACCTAATCCCGTTCATATACCAGCCTTACAAACAACACAACCACCTTACAACCCCCTTTACAAGATAAGCCCCTACCGATATCGGTTAGCAGAAATTGGTATCGGTTATCCTGACTACAACCAAAAACCAGCCTTTCCCCCTACTTGTTTCAACGAGGTAATTAAACTGTTATTTTACAATCTTCTGTGTTAATTCATATTAGTAGGGGAACTGACCACCTTCGAAAGGAATTTTTATATTTCCTGGGCCCAAGGCAGTTCCCTCATTTATTGTCTAATCAAAATCTTGTGGTCTTGTGTTCTTATTTGCAGGTAGTCCTTCCAAGACAAAAAGGGGTTCTTCGCAATTGACCTGATCTCTCTCTACGGTACGTGCACACCATCTCGACATTCAACAGGTATTCCTCCTAGCCCTAACCCTTATCTGTTTCTAAAAGGAATGAAAGGATAGAAGAAACTCTATTCCCAAAAGCTGAAACATTCCGAGCGAAACATTTTAGTTAGGTAAAATGTGTTGCTAGGTAGTAGATCTAGGAATAGATTTATGACGGCTGTGATTAAAAAGTCTAAGAAATATTAAAATGAGAACACACAAGATGCAACTTACTGGTTATTGACGAGGATGCAGGTCCAAGAACTGTGATGACAAAGGTAAAACTCAAGTAGTATGGCCTGATACCCAGAAGATGAGATGTCTCCCTCCCAATGATCAGATGAGTGTCACAGGGCTCTGGCTGTTCAGTGGCAGTCTTGGGCTTGATCTCCTTTTGTTGCAAACTCTTCTTGTTTCTTCACTTGTCTCTGCTCAGCCAAGTAAAGATCCGGATTCTCTTGATCGCTTCTGATGATCCTGATTGATCCCGATTGATCCTTCGACCTTTGTTTCTAATTAGGGAAGGTCATTTACAGGGAACCGATGGCGGTTACGTAACCGACGGTGGTCGAGTAGGAACCTGTATTGGTCAGGTCAAAGTGGGCTATTTTTACTAAAATAGCCAACTTTCCCTTCTTTTCTCCCGAGAGATTACAACCATGGTATAACCTTCAGTTGCCACCCCCGCTTTTCTATTTTTAGAAAAGATCCTTTTCTGAAGATAACCGGTATCAGTTATTTAACCGACATCGGTCTATTTATCATCGACATCGGTTATCTAACCGATATTGGTCATATACCTACCTTTTTTTTAAAAAAACATAGTCCTTTTCTTTATTTTCTACCTAATTTTTTGTGGCGCCGTCCCTTTTTTCCTGCATAACAACACCGTTATCTATAATCATACATTAAATCCACCTCTCATTACAATTTCATCAATATCATCTATCTACATTACAAAAACACATAAGCCATCCACTAACTGATATCAAAAGCTATCAATCTATACACCATTTGGATCCAACTTAATAGCTACATACATTCAATTTCACAAAACCAGCAACAAAACATACAACATTTCATAATACAACATGTTAACTAAACTTATCATTTATATATACATACATACATCCCATCAACAAAAGACATCAACATCATTAATATATAACACCGTGTAAATCAAACTCATCATACATTAAATATCACAAACCATTTTCAAAACACTTAACACATTTTTACGCACAACATGTGGGTCAAATCATCATATCTATATATATACAAAGTTTCAAATATACAATGTGCCCCGCATCGAGGCCTCTGTGATCTCATAATACAACAAAGCCAGCACATATGCTGCAATAACTGTCAATAATCTCGACTCAGCTCATAGGCCGGTCTCTCATATCAAAACCATACTCGGCTCGCAGGCCGGTATCCACTATACAACCCGTACTCGGCTCGCAGGCCGGTATATACAATAAATGAATGAATGAATGAATGAATGAATACATAATATCTAGGCACGCAGGCCTCTATAAACATAGCCGGTTCGTAGACTTGTGCCCATATCCAATGACACTATACAAAACTATGCAGGGACCCCTCAGCTCTCTCCACCACCCTCTACCTGTCTGCCTGCTGGTCCCTGTGCTACCTCTCACCTCCTTCCTGTCACATACCCACTGGCTGTGGCTGCACCTCCCTAAGATCTTTGGCTCTGAGAGGTCTTTGCTCCATGTGCCGTATATGGCTGATAATCAGCCCCAGTACCATCAAGAATATCCTGATAGTACCCGGGCCTCCACTCTAGCCTCCATATAACGATCACGAGCCACCGGAGGTGTTGGGGCTGGTCCCCCTGACTCCTACTACCAGTGCCCCCTGTGCCTATGCTGGTGCCGCTGGTGGTGCCTGTGGCTATGGTGGTACCTGTACCTGTGGCTGTGCCGGTGCCGTTGGTGGTGGTGGTGGTGCTGCCTGTACCTGTACCTATACCTAAACTTGGGCTAACTACCCCTGTAAGACACCTATCTGTTCCTGTGTGGTAGCAAGCTGCCCCTGTAATAACTATACCTGGCCCTCTGAGCTAGTCCCTCTCTGCTCTAACAGCCGCTAAGTTTGGTTGTGCGCGTTGTGCTATCCTTGCAACTCTCTCTCTGGCCCACCAAACCAAAAATGCTGCCTGTGCAGCCAGACATCATCTACGGTATCATCTGAAGGCCTCTCAGCAACCTAATCTGGGTCCATGGGCTGTGGTGCAGGTAGTGGAGCCTCTACATCATCCCTCCAGTACTGAGGGAAGCGCAGGTGGCTCATCCTGTCGTAGCCCCATCTGCCTGCGTACCCTCTCTAGGGGTATCTTCTCATACTCTCCCTGGCCTCCGTCCCGCTATCTAGAATGTATACTGGATCCATCTGCAACTGTGCTCGGGCTCCTCCACGTGCGGGTGATGACCTCTGTAAGGTCTCCATACAATATATAACACTGTCAAGCCCTCTAACATATGTCTATAATAAGTGAACTTCCCGCCCTGCAAGCACTGCTCGTGGCTGGCCCATGACCCCCAACCACCTCTGAAAGCCGTATCTATAGATGACCTGTGGCCCTGGCTACTGGAGCAAGCCCTATTGGTCTAATGCATATGATATGCTCATATGCCCAATAATGTAGTAAAAACGTCAAGCAAATCCTGAATCGCCTCATCCGACGATAGCCCCACAGCTCTTGGTATAAATACACCAGGTATACTGGTGCCCAAGAATAACATGTGTGCTCCTCCACCATCTCATGTAGCACACCCATAAGCACCCATGGAAAGTAGCCTCCCTCTGAGTCTGGGAGGGTGAAGCAGGTGATCCCGATCATCATCAGCACAACAAGCCGTGTCTCATGGCGGTGGGTCGGTACATATCCCCATACGCGATGCTCACGCTGTGATATGTCAGTAACGCAGCTGCATCCCCGAATACGTGTAGGATGCTGTCCATGGCTGTCTCAGCGTCAACCTGAAAGACTGCCTCTCCATCAATCGGTAATCGAAGGATGCGATACACATCCTCCAATGTGATGGTCATCTCTCCAGTCGGGAGATGGAACACATTGGTCGCCGGATCCCATCTCTCGATGAGGGCGACCATCAAACTATGATCCCTGTCAATGGCACTCTGTATCACTGGACTCCGTCGAGTCCCACCTCGCGCATGATACCCCACTGCGCTACAGACACGTGTCGCTGCATCCGTCTCAACAGCAGAAGGCATCCTATCCCACATAGTCAGCCTGCTGACATGCCTACACAAAATCACCTCACTGCATTAGACCTACCCTTTTAAACAACTACTACTTTAACCCTCTCTATACCCTCTTTCTTACCCACCCGACCACAACACTGACTCTATAACACACACCTACACCCACCTATTTTGCCCTAAAAACTTTACAATATCCCCTTGCCTTATCTCGCACACTACCATTTACTCAGCTCTACTCTCGCCATTTACCTATGCCCCTACCAATTTAACACCTCCCCATTCATGCCCAACATCTACTCTAATCCAAACCACACCAACCACACAATCACCCCATTTTTGCCCCCACTCACCAATCAACCTTCTTATTAACCTCTACCCCTTCCCTCTTCACCCCCACAAACACAAAACCAAAACCACTAATACCCAAACACCCAAACAACAGCCCCAATAACCACCAAACACCCACAACCACAACAAAACGGACTGGTACCAGGTCACCCATGACTGACAACCGGTCCCCTTCTCCATCGACGTCGGTCAATGTACTGACCGACACCGGTCACCTGCAAAAGCCACCCTGCCCCGGAATTTCTTGACCGATGTCAGTCACTTAGTGACCGGCATCGGTCACTGTGAGCCGAATCACGGAGCTGAACCCAATGCAGCCCCCCCAAAATCCTTTTTTTCCTATTTATACCTATTTACCCACCCAAACACCCTAAAAATATACCCACCTTGCCGCCTTGACCTATCTTAACCCATCTATCCTCTTCGTTTTTTAAATAACTTCAATTTATTCATTATTTTACCACAAACATGGACATTCCTACCCAAACCCCCAAATACTAGCCTAATGCAACATCAAATTCACACAATGAAGGGTTTCGAACCTACTGGTACGACGACATGTCGTCGTGGTGGGATGTGTGGTGGTGGTCCGGCTGGTCCAACACCTTCTGCTCCTCCTGGCTGTGCCATAGCTCCACCTCTCCTCTGCTGGGTCCTCCACCAATCAACTGCTGCCTCCTCTACTCACTAGGGTTCACTAACACACTCAATTCTCCACTCAAATAGCGTCCACCTCAACCAACAAATGCTCCAATCTCAACTAATCCATCATCAGACAACCCAAATCGGTTTTCAAATTGCAAATGTGACAATGACAGGCCGTATTTTTCTTTTTATAGGTTTTTGACCTATAACCGTTATCGGTTTTATTATTCCCTAAGGAACCAGTATCGGTCCCTTAATCGATATCGGTCATAGAAAATCGACATCGGTTTTATCTCCAACCCTTCTACCCCAATTTCTTCCCCTTATTTACTAATAGCCCTTTATCACCAACATCGCCTATATCCACATTTGTTGACAACCCCCTTTATTAATCTTCATTCGGCCTGACCCACGGCCGCAACCAACCCATTCCGGCCCGACCCAAGGCCGTCACTCTACCCATTTGGCCTGACCCAAGGCCGTAACCCAACCTATTTGGCCCGACCCAAGGCCGTAACCTACCCATTTGGCCCGACCCAAGGCCGTAACCCTACCTATTTGGCCCGACCCAAGGCCGTAACCTACCATTTGGCTTGACCCAAGGCCGTAACCAACCTATTTGGCCCGACCCAAGGCTGTAACCCTAACCATTCGGCCCGACCCAAGGTCGTCAACCTAACCTATTTGACCTGACCCACAGGCCGTAACCAACCTATTTGGCCCGACCCACGGCCGTAACCTACCTATTTGGCCCGACCCAAGGCCGTAACCAACCCATTTGGCCTGACCCAAGGCCGTCAACCTACCTATTTGGCCCGACCCAAGGCTGTAACCAAACCAATTTGGCCCGACCCAAGGCCGCAACCCTACCTCTTTGGCCTAATCCACGGCTGCAACCAACCTATTTGGCCCGACCCAAGGCTGCAACCAACCCATTTGGCCCGACCCAAGGCCATAACCTACCCATTTGGCCCAACCTAAGGCCGCACCAATTAACTACCATACCCACAATCAACGTTTTACTTTATCCATCCATCATGTACCTTTTTGTTCAATCGAGCTCACCTGTTCGTGTTTTAGCATGATCAGGGTCCTTGACTTGATCAGTCGACCAGCTTTTCCTAGACCAAGACGGTGACGTTTATCTCAACCAAACCAACCATTTGGTACTACCGAACATGCCTAAACATTCCTGTACCTTACCCGTTATATCCCCTGGAGCTACTTCCTATGCCTTGGATACCAGGATTATATCACCCTTGTTTGGATAAACTATCAACCTTTTCCTATGAATTGCTTGTTTGCTCTTCAAATCATATACCCTGGTCACACTACTGCATTTCAACGTGTGTCTGCTTCCTTGGACCTACCCCACCCTCTTACCATTATCTCAACACCATTTACCCTTTATCAACCCTATCCCTGCTTTCACGCTACCTCAATCTGTGATAGATTTGAGGGGGATTACCTATACCCTTAACAGGGGTAACCACTTCTTTTTATTGTCCGTGCAGCTTTACAAAACAAACTACACGACAATAAGGGGCTAATGTAGACACCAAATTTGTGTCATTACGACACCTTGTACCCCTCATCCCATTTTGCAACCTAACCTCATCACCTAAACCTTACACAATTATTTACTAATTACCTTATAATTAATAAATCCACATCGCCATACCTGCCACCTCATGTCGCCACCCTCATCATGACCTAGTCTTGATCCTAAACTAACCTAATTAATACGTATAACTTGGTCCACATTCCACACCCATGACTAATTACTCCTCATCTCGCATCTAAAACCGACCTTCATAATGATTTGACCAAGCCCGCAACCAATCCCTCTCGGAAGAAAAGGAGGGAGAGCTGGCTATTTTACCAAAAATAGCCCGCTTTGACATAACCGATACCGGTTCCTACTCCGACCGCCGTCGGTTACGTAACCACCATCGGTTCCCTGTAAATGGGAGCCACTAATCAGAACCAAAAATGGAAGGATCAGATCAGGATCATTCAGGATCGGGAGAAAGAGAAATCAATGAAAGGATCTGGATCTTTACTTGGCCGAGTAGAGACAAGTGAAGAAATAGGAAGAGTTTACAGCAGAAGGACATCAAGCCCAAGACTGCAACTGAATAACCAGAGCCCAGTAACACTCATCCGAGCATCAGAAGAGGAGATAAATCATCTTCTAGGATTGTCAAATCATCCAACTTGGGTTCTTGTCTTCATCATCACAGTCCTTGAAACCTGCATCCTGCATCAGGGACTAGTGAGTAGTGCATTATATATGTGTTCTAATTTTACCATATTTCTTAGAACTGTTGATTCATAGTAATCATAAGTTTATTCCTAGATCTACTACCCAACAACATACTGCACTTAACCTTCACCCATACATCTTGATCATTTCCCAGAAGGCCATTTTACCACACTCTGAGTCTTCCCTATCCTCCCATCATTCCCCTTCAGCCATCCCCCAATCTTACATAACCCCACAATCACCTTGCAACCAACCTCTATCCAGAAGCACTTAGATTGCTGACCCTACCAGTATCGTTTATCCCCTACCGGCAGTGGTTCTCTAACCGCGGTCAGTTAACCAGTGACCGGCGTCGGTCACTGTGACTTATACCCCCAAACCCTTTTCTCACCTATTTTCCACCTAACAACCTCAGATCCAGTCTGGTTTATCCCTATAACTCAACCTGAACATACCAACGGCCAGTAACCAAACAAACAACGTGACGCTTCATTTGTGTTAATTAGTATTAAAAGGGGAACTGACCACCTTCGAAAGGAAGTTTTATATTTCCTGGGCCTAAGGCAGCTCCCTCATTTATTGTCTAATTAAAATCTGGTGGTCCTGTATTCTTACTTGCAGGTAGTCCTTCCAAGACAAAAAGGAGTTCTTTGCAGTCGATCTGATCTTTCTCTACGGTATGCGCACACCATCTCAACATTCAACAGGTATTCCTCCTAGCCCTAACCCTTATCTGTTTCTCAAAGGAATGATAGGATAGAAGCAAGTCTATTCCCACAGAGCCGAAACATTCCGTGCGAAACATTATAGACCCCTACTAAACAAAGCACCTACCATAGGAGCAACAAGGGAAGAAGGATGGTGGAATGCAAAGGTTGAAATTTATCCCAAGAGCTATTTTTCAGAAATCCAATACCTAGAAGGCATAATAGTGGGACAAGAATGGGACTATCATGTCCGCAAATGCAATATCAGTGACTAAAACCACTGCACATCAAAGAACAAAAAGGAATTAGACACACTATTAAATACAAACACAAACAAGTGCACAGTTGAAGATATGTCATTGTATGATGATGTGGGAAAGAAGATGCTAAAGAAGATTGGAGTTTACCAGTTGTATGAGCTCCCATACTTTGGCAAGTATGAACCTTTGTACCAGTGGCTAATGAGAAGGGTACATTAATATTTCTTCTATTTTTCTAGATGTAAGGCAAGGATTACAACCACCTTGTTTTTCAAACATGGTAACGAATCCATTTAAGTTAGATCTAAGTGCCACTCATCACAGAGTTTAGAACATGTTACTTATCTTGGTTTCTTTCTCACCTTCAAACGAGGTGAAACTCTACTCAAGTAATGCTTAGTTTATTTACATCTTTTGATCTATACCATTTCATTCTTGTTGCCCATTTGGGACAAAAGAAAGCATCATTCGAGAGTGTTGTCATAGATAGTGTTCACCACTTTTTTGTCCATTTACGCTCATCCATGTTTGCGGCTGAGTTTTTAAACATCTAAAGCACGTGGATGCATCCTTATATCCTTGATGGCCACTTAATCTTGATTTCAAGAACATCATCATAGTTACGATTGATTCATCAATTGATCTCAATTTGATGTGTTACCTTGTTCGCATTGTCTCGACACAATTAAGATACTTATGTCATTTTTTTCGTAAATGTGATCTAAGTATCTGCAATGTGGCATTACACTACACACATTTTAGCACATCCTTATGTGAAGGGTAAATGAGTGGGCCATTCAAGCAAATGGCTAAGATGTAGTATGATAAGCTCTGTGTAGATTTTGAAGAGAAGTGGCGCATCCCTAAGGATTTACCTTTGGTGGTGGGCAAGGTAGTCCATTTTGTAGTGTATCAACACTTTTACATCACACAATTTGTGATGAAGGATGGTACTTGGATCCCCTGGTGTAATATTCCCTATGCCTTCATAACATGTTACTTCTAGGAAGTGGTCCATCAGTTCAACAATGCGCGACACCTGAACTTTGTTATAGACAAGGTAGACTATGACTACCACATGTTGTGTAAGACCTATGTCTATCCAGGGAAGACTACCTACATAGAGAGGCTTGATTTCATTCACACTTGTATAAGTATGAAACCTTATGAGTCATTGACAATTGGAGAACTTATTTTCTAGGAGCCATCGGTTATCTACCTCATCGAGCTCACAGCATCACGATGTCTAGAGGGAAGAAAATATGTGGAGAAAAAATCACGCACTCCATAGGGCCATGCTAAGGGAAATCATATAGTAGAGAATGTACCAGCTCTAAAGCTTCCACTGAAACTATAAAAGTCAGATGATTCCCTAGGAAAGAGTTCGATCAGACTATCTAGATCTAGGCATTAGTGCATTACGGGACAAAGGTATCCCTTGGACAAGGATAGAATCTGAGCATGCAAGTTTCTCACACCCTAGAAAAATATGGAACCTAGGTTTATGAATTCAATTGGAGGTAGGGGAAGATTCCCATGAGGAATTCCACTTTAACTAGGGTGTTCAGGTGAATAGAGGACTCATTGGCACTACCATCTTCCAATCCTGGTGTGGAGATCATAGTCGGTGGTATGGTTCTCCAAAAAAGGATGACAACTGATCCAAATTAGAATTCGAGAAAGTTCCCCCCACTCTAGATGAGGAGGTGTAAGAGTCTGAGGAGAGCTACACGTGGATACTCCTACACTCTTCTTCTAGAGGACATGGAAGAGCCAAAGGATGAAGAAATGATACCCCTAGATGGAAATGTTGAATAATGAAGTCCCTCCCTTCCTTCATAGGAGAGAAAAATCAAGATCACTACTCAACATTGAAGATCTTCAACTCCTTTGAAGACTCTTGTGCACACTAAGTTCCGTCAAGGGGCCAAGAATCTAGATTCAGAAAAGTGGAGAATTTATTGTCCTCCATATCCTTCGCAGGACCACCTTTATCATTGAGGAAAACGACCTCTTCCTCCATCCAAGAAGTGTCTGCACAACTCAGATTCCCTCTAGTCAATCATCCAGTTTGAGCTCCTAAGTCACAACTTATATGGATTGGACCTGATGGAATGAGGACATGGCCAACCTACATTATGTCCATCTTCTTGAAAAGTAGATATCCTACGTCTGGATGCGCACATCATCACATGGATGAGACTACCCGACTTCAAGCATACTTCCTCTCTTGAATCTTGTTCTGCTATCAAACCAATTTTTAAGAAGGTACCTCAGGCCTTGAGTCATATCAACCGTGATCATACCATTTCCTCAGTCCATGTTAGATGAGTAGGTAAGTCAATGCCTTGGTAACCACGTTGATCTATTAGAAAGAAGCCATGGTGCTGAGATGAACATAGACAAATCAGCCAATCATAAAGGCTTCATGAGAGAAGAGATCGAGGCCAAGGATACTGAGATCACGTGCATCTAAAACAATAAAAGGAATAAGGAAGGATCTATAATGGGGTTCTTATCTGGCAATGGAATCTTCCCCGCATATCAGAGATCATGTCCTCTATGCAAGACTCACTATGGCTTAGAGCCCAAGGTACCTCAACTAATTGATTTCTCATTCGGCTTCATGCACTATGTGCACTACTTTGGTTGATATCCCTGCTATGAAGAGAGACCAATAAGGATGTCAATGCTAAAACTTGATACGCTAAATAGGAGGTAGAGAGGAGAAGAATTTGATCCCTTTTGTCAGTACATAGAGGAAGAGCCTAAAGTCATGGATACAAGATTCTTCTACTATAATTCCACCTTCACCTTCCTGGGAGGAGCTGAAGAAATGCCGGGATCTAGCATTGATCCATGGCCTATCCTATCTTTTACCAAATCATTCCTTATCTATCATCATTCCTCAATAAAAATCTTTCCTTGGGCCACACCCTAGTATCCCATTATCTTCTTATATCCTAGAGCCAACCTTGAGTAGCACTCCATTTTCTACTTATGGGTCACCCCCTGGTATCACATTACCTTCTATTCTTGGGTCACTCCTAGTAGCCCTTCATCCCCTTCTATCTATGGGACACCTTCGAGTAGTCCCTCCTAATCTATACTTGGGTCACACCCTAGTAGTCCCTCATTACACCATGACCTAGTATCCCTTCATTATCTTTCATATATGAGTCACCTTGGGGTAACCCATTATCTTCTATCTTGGGTTGTGTCCTAGTAACCCTTCATCCTTTTCTATCTATGGGAAACCTCCAAGTAGCCCAATTTCTTCCATCTTAGGGCCATATCCTAATAGCCCATTGTCATCTTCTATTAGTGGCTCACCTCATGGTAGCCCAATATCTTCAGTTCTTGGACCATATCCTTTTCACTTATCACTTTCTTCTTCTATAAATGACCAGGGAAATCCCACCATCATTTCTCTCATTCCTATCATTGGATCAAAAACATCCATGTTCTTCTCCCACTTCATGAGGATCAGACAAGGTTACATAGTCAATCTTATAAGAAACCCAAACAGACTTCATTCACCAAGCTAATAGGTAAAAACTTCCAAAGAGCTCCAAAGCTCACAACAACTTCGAACAATCTCATAATTCAAAATCAAGTGGATGATTGAAGAATGCACACCAACACAACCATCAAGTATGGTGCAAAGTGCAGAAACCTATGGATAGAGAACTCAAGCTCCCGTCATGACAAAATTCAATGTTTCAGGTTAAATCACAGTCATTTTTTTAGTACGAGCTCACAATGGTCAGGAAGATTGGAGATAATATGAACGCTTGATAAAAAAATACGCCTAATCTCCCTTATCAAGGAATTCACAGACATCATTGTTGGATCTTACCATACAGATTGACTTTGTTAGTCCCAAATTTCCAAAAACTATCAAAAATCTAAAAATAAAAAACAATTCAAAAATACAACAAACATGAGAAAAGCACAAAAAAATCAAAAGTACATAAGATTCAAACATTGCAATCAGGTATTTCGTACACAGGGATTTTCTTTCTTCCATTCCTTACTATTAATTTTACAAGTCTTCCCATCCCTTCGATGTTATTATGGTTATCATTTTCACATGCATTTTGTGGTAGTTATCTCTATGGTATCTGTTTGACCTTGGTCTTTCATCACCTTGGTAAATTAAATAATGAATGACCTCTTAGATATCCTGATCACATATCAACATCATAATAAACTTATTACAAAGAAATTTTGGACATAATTGTTGAAACTAGCCAATGTCATCATCTGTAATCACTTCCATATCCTTCCATCAAGCCATTAGTGTTTCCTAACCCCTTGTCAAAAAACAGAGCTGAAGTAAGTTTTTAGGAAGCAAAAGAATCAAAACCAATCAAAAAAAATAATTCTAAAAGGCTACAAAGCAATCGAAAATTGACATATAACTCTCTTTTGGGGTATTTCCAATAGTCTCTATCGGGGCCATGGATGTCTAGACTGGAAGATAGAGAAATGTTGTGATTAGAATCAAATACATCTCCATCGAGGTTATTGATGCTTGGTTGACAATGGAGCAATGTACGGACTATACTTCCAACCTCCATTAACAAATCACCTATCACCTATCAAAATTAATCATTCTTACACATTGGCTAGATTGTCTGTCATATGTTTGCCTATTAAATATTCCCTTCAAGAGGTAATAAATTCCACATGTACACACTGTATCTCTATGAGAAAACATGATTAGTATGTTACCAAGTGTCTTTTTTGGGACCTTGTTCAGACTCTTTCTTTAGTCTATATATCCTCTCACATGATCTGGTGCCTTTAGCTAATCAATTTTTCATCATGAGGCTTAAAAAGTTACATCCATAACATTCACATCATTATTTTAATTCATTCAGAACATCAATGTGTATAAGTATTTCCTATTTTGGACATGTGTGCAAAAACCTTTATCCCATTTCAAAACAAAAACAATCTTGCTACTTCCTCTCTATCACGTGGTTTCTTGGCTATACTTACACTGGGGGCATCCTTACTCCTTCCTAACATGTCCATTAGTTTACGTTTTCATCATTATGATTGAAGCTATCCATATTTTGGCCTTGATCCCTCAGCTCATCATCAGTGCATGAAGATATTTCCTTTAAATACTCCCACCAAACACTGGTGCATTTTCAGCATCTTCACTTTCATACGCATGCACGTGGTATTCTTCCCTTGTACATCCCATCTATCGCTGGGGGCATCCATGTTTCTTTGTCTTCCTATACATAGTTTCAGAAAACTTTCAAAATCACAAAAACATTCAAATATGTTAGAAAAAAAATCAAAAACATTCAAATATATTTCAGAAAACTTCTAAAAATTGAAAATCATCCTAAAAAATGCCGCTCTTTGGTTCTCACCTATTCGTGTGCACGACTCGCGGATCATCTTGATCTACCTCCATCAATAAAATCTAAGTTTCTTACTTCATCTGTAATCTGGGGCACAACAAGTTGCCTTGTACTGTTTTGTAGTGCACATTACTTTGTCATCAGACCCAAGTGTCCTCTTTTATTCCCCTCACATGTATCCATCGTCAACCCTTGTCATTGATTCGAATAGGTTAGAACTGAAGCTAGATAACAAAAACATTGTACTTGTTTCAATGTTAGGTTATCTTGTTTACTTTCTCCTATTACATTGCATTATGTATATTGCATGGAGTTAGGCATCTTTTACTTTCTCGTATTGCATTACATTTTGTATGTTGCATGGAGTTGGTGTTTTTAGCAATGGACATTTGTTCGTATATGGATTTTCATGCCATAATACACTTTTGCTCATTCCTTTTAATAAGGACCGATGATGAAGATCACTAGCAATATGATGAAAAATAAAGTTGTTTAAAAGGCACTTGATGGATGTTAGCTCATTCCCTCTTCCTCATACTCCTTTTTTCTTCGATATCCCCTTTCTTTTCGACTTCTTCACACTATTCTTTTTTTCGTTATCTTTCTGTCATCTTTTCAATAGTCGATCAAGTTCTTCTATCACCCCATTGACAATCGATGGGGCATCCTTCATTCTACTCATTTTTCTTCTATCCCTTCAAAAATTTTACTTGTTTATGCTTGTCTACTTTCTTTGAAGTGACGTCACTTACGCCACCCCAAAGAGGGGCAAATGTAGACACTGTAGACACCTAAAATATGCTTACACTTTGCATTTCCTCCAATTCAACTGATCAATGATAATTTTTTAATTAGCTACTCTTCGATCCATTCTCGGATGCCCATTCATGACCCTCTTTCAGTTGTATTCCTCCTATAATCAGCTAATTAGGCTAATATCTCTCTTATTGGCTAAATAGTCTTCCTTTCGACCATTTAGAACCTCCCTAGTTCTCTCTAAACCACTTTTGTAAGCTTCATAGGCTATCTATAAGTCACAAATGATTAACCATACCCCTCCTAACTTTCAATGAGTCTCTAATAACTTGCTAATCAAGTTTAACTAGCCTAATCCTAGCTTAACTAGTCTAAAGCATATTTACTTGTCTTTTAATCCTAAAGTGTTTTTTAGACTTTAGTTCCACATGCACAAGAATTCCAAACTCTTCTGATACCAAAAACTATAAATACAAGGCTAAGCCTACCCATTCAAACTGACAACTTTACATAACACAATACCAAAACAAGCCTAAGAAAGCTTGAATGTCATTTGTATTAGCTTTCAGCTCATTAGACAATTGATCTAAAGCTTTCCTTCCTCCATTGTTAAGAGCTCCTCCATCTTGCATCCATCTACAATTAAAATAGCTTCATCTTGCATCCATGATAGGTTAGTAATGGAATATGCTAAACTTGGTCTTATAGCCACTTAGTAAGATTCATTCACCTCCATGGAGTAAACAACAAAACTGATTGCTAGGATCTTATAGGTTCATTTAAATTAGCATTCAAAGAGTATAGGGTAATATACATGTTATTTTTTTTATGTTTTGTCAAAGTTATAATGTTTTCATGTTAGTTTCCCTTGTTTCTCTCTTATCTCATGGTGCATAGTTGGGTTAGTTAAGCTTTTAGGTTCTTTAGCCTCATTCCATAGTTTTTCAACTTTTCATTGCATACAGACATCTAAAGTTGACTACATAGTTTTAGTGTTAAAATTGCACTTCTTATCCTCTTTTCTATCATTTGGTTATAATAAGTTTCTTTCTCACTAATTAGCTAACATTCCCCTCCATCTTGGTCAATTAACGAAACTTCGTTAATTAACTAGTCTCATCGCCCATTCCTGATACAAATTAACAATACTTTGTTAGTTAAATCATATTCTTTTCATTAATTAATTATTCAAATATTAATTATTTAACTTTTCAATCTTGAATTTACCTTCTCATTAGGTAAATCCCCCCTTTATAATCCTTCAGATTCAACTAATTTGCCTCCAATTGGCTTTTACAAGTCTAACTTGGTCTATTAATCAATTCTAATTGATTAATTTAAATCACACACAACTCCCATGAGTTGCAAATTTTAATTAATCTTCCCTAATCATACTTAACCATTCTTGAGCATACTTAACACTTTCTAATCCATTTTTTAATCCCACATTCATGAGAATTCAAAAGTTTCTCCAATGTGGAAAACTATAGAAATAACCTTACTCCTTTACACCTTTTACACCATGTCCTTGTAAGACATCTGCATATGATAAGAGCATTTCACACTTGGAAGAATTATTGATCAAGCAACCTTTCCCATTTTCTATTTGGCTAAGAGTAGTAAGAGAAGAACCAAAAATGGCAATTAGACCATATTGGTGAGATCTCTTCTTCTTCCTCGGATAAATCCTTTGATCATACGTAGTTGCGTTTAGCTCGCTAAAGGAAGTATCTACAATCTAAAGCCCATCTAAATAATCAAAGGATAGTTTACATTTGATGTTTTTGATGTTTTATACATTAGTTTAAACTTTCCTTTCATGGCTTTATGTTTATATAATTGTTGAACTAGCTAGGTTATTGAATCTACTTGGTGTTAGGTTCTAGTAATTAGCTTAGCTTTATTTATCATGCATACAATGTATACAAATAGTTAGCAAGAATATAGTCCATACACGTGTTATCATAACTCTATTAGAAAAAGAGCAAGCATGAAATGTGACCATATACAGAATTAATACAAATGTAAACACAAAGTGCCATAATTATGTTTTTATTTCTCAATTTACTCACAAGATCAAATTATTAATATCAAGTGAGGCATACTAATGACGTTCATGACATTCATGATCATCTAGCTAGTCATATGATTTACCAAAGGAGAATATATATAAGATGTGTCCATAATTCTCAATCAAAATGTGACCAACTATCAAATATAAGTATATCAATAAGATCATAGGTCGTTATGTAGTGTGAAAATATAACACGAAAGAGGAACTAAGGAGTGGCATCAATTTTTTTTCATGTTTGAAGAAGGCAATGGAAGGATTGTGATTTCTTGGACATCTAATAGAGTTTGGAGCATATTATGTTTCTTAAAAAAATATTTTTTTAAAATCCAACAAAATGATACCACTATCTTGAAGCCATCTATCACCATCTAATGGGAAACTTAATTAATATAGAATCCTTCAATAAGTGAAATAGTGTAATAATTCTAAGAGAAACACCTCAAAATTGATACATCTTTTAAAATAGTTATATTTAAAATATGTAAACTAATTCATTTAATAAACAAACAAATTATTAAATTAATACAAATGATAATACTTAATTTAAAGAAAGAGTGAAGCCATTAAACTATTTAGTTGCTAAAACGCTATAAACGTTAACATCGATCTACATTTCCTTTGTGTCTTTCAAAATATTTTCCTTATGCATTTTGGGTTTATTTGCTGGATGGGTTTTTTGTTGGATAAACTGAGCATTTTTTTTGATTGAGTGCGATGGTTTTCATTTAAATAGATGAAGGTAGAAAATTTGATCCGAGTACCATTTCATTTATAAATTCTCTCCCATTTGAGTTACATCATAATTTGCTGTCATCATGACACAGACCAACGTGTATGTTATTGTCACTGTTGCTGAAGTAAAAGTTTTCCATGAAATTAAATAAAGATGAAGATGAGACAGCTTTTACAAACCAAACAATTGAAGTTAGTAATGGATTTTATGTACTGAAAACAAGAAAGTCCAAACAATAAATATTTCATTTTCCCCTTCTTCACATGATAAAAATGTTGATGTACTGTCATGAAAATCACATGACAGCCAGCTTTCTATTTCTATTAAATAAATGAACACAAAACAAGGTGAAAATTTGAAGTTTAGGTACAACCAATGTAATCAAAATCTAAAGATTTGCAACCCCTTTCACCGACTTTATTTAAAATTCTAAAACATTTTTATTTTTTCAAATGAGAAATAAAAAGTGAATACGAGATATTTTCAAATTGTTGCTTTGGTGGAATAATAAACGATGAGAGTCATAATGTCTTGAGAATAGTAGTGCTTCCATCAAAATTTGGACTACCATTGGAAGATCTGTGATGGACAAACATATAGTAGTTACAAATTTCACAAATTACCACTTTTAAATTTAACTAAAATAATGACACAATAATGTTTACTAGTAATAACTTTTGAGAAAATCAATCTAAAAATAAGAAATAAGAAATTCTCATTGTTGAGACCATCAACTAATAATTTTTGAGAAAATCAATTCAAAAATAATAAATACCAAACTCTCATTGTTGAGACTATCAACTAATGTATCATTTAGATAATTTTATTATTAAAGTAAATATGGATGATATTGAAGTATATGTTCCATAAGATCAGATTCCATTCAAATAAGAAGTATTAAACTTTAAAAACATTACTAGATAAGGCAAACTACAATTCATGCTCTTGTAATGGCACAAATACCTACAACCACTATCACATGAATGCAATTCATATAAAAAACCGGATTAATTTTGTGTAATGTAAAGTATTTGTATATTGAACCCCAAAATTATTGTTTTCAGTAATTTACTAACTTGTTTTTTTTAGTAAACGTTATAATTAATATCTCTTAGACGCACTGGTGAAAAAAAACTATGATTCCATTTCCTAACAAAGAAAGTAAATACCAACATAGATATGTAAATATTGGAAAAAACTTAATTTATGAAAATTTCCACCTCTAGATGTTTAAAATTAGGCCTTAAATTTTGTATAAAACTATGTTTAGTCGCTAGCATTGCCAATGGAAAAATTAAACTTATGAAGATCTACATTTAAAAAGCAGGCTCAAATAGAGTCCCAGGTCAAAAGTTAAAACATGAGCATGCAAAGTGGAGTATCCACTATTTTTTTCTTTTTATGTGTTGATTGATTGTATAGAAGTGGCACTAAGTCAAATGTTAATTCATTTCCTATCTAGTGGTCACGAGATCAAAACTTGGAAAGTGTGAGCTAAATGGGTCAAGAGGTAGCATTTCCATTTTTTCGCATATTTTATTATTTTCATTTAGTAGGAAATGAAAGTGTTCTTATGAAAGAAATGAAACACAAATATAGTCCATATATGTTGTAAATCCAATGTTATATTTATTTTACAACGTCATTTCTAAGTTGTGTTTATGCCCGAAACAATGACACTAATCTCCCCAAAAATGCATAAATATAAACAAATTGCCATTTTTAGAAGGAAATATGACCCAAAATGCACCGATAATCACACTTCATGTAGTAGTGCACATTGTAGATATTAGTCAAATGAAAAAAAAAATCGTGGACAAATGTTTTTTTACGTCTTAATCAACATTACACAATATTACCATTATAACTAGTGTAACAGCACCTCTTCACTCATATATGTAAGTGAACGGTACAAATTTGCATTAAATAGTTGACAAAGAGGATTTCAAATTACCTTGATATTGAAAAATATTATTATAGGAGGAATTGACCCACCCCAATTCACCCTAAACCATACATTGTTGTGGATATGAATTACCCAAGTAGGATATTTCTGCTAAGAAATATTGGTATTCACCATGTATGAAATCAAAGTTTCAAATATGGACCACTTTGTCATATGACACCATTTGAAGTATGTGATTCTTTTCTTACTCAATGATTGTATGTCGAAATTCCAAATTTGATTGATAAATGTTTTGTGTAAGTCATCGATGAGGGATATTAGCTCTACTTGATCATGGAAGTAGTCCTTCTACCACTACCTCTTTGGGAAGTTTAAGATTATCACCATTTTACTATATAAATACATGAAGATCATTGTGAATGCCATAATGTAAAAAAATCTAAAATTTTCATTAGGGGAAGGAAGGTCATTCAGTAGAAGAAAATGGTGGCATCTTCATCACATGCATGATATTTCATCTACATAGTAAGATGAAACAATGAATAGTTATAAAACCCAACACCTCTATAACATTATCTATATCCCAATATATATCTAAGTGAGACTATAAATTTATAGATCCCAAATATGGTATGATGTCAAAGTAAATATTAGAAAAATATTTAACAATGGGAAATACCATTTAGAAATGATGCATATGATTGGTATAAATATATAACATGTGTGTGATTGGTGATGCATAATCCTCCCTAAAGAAAAAAACACCAAGAGAGAATAAATATGGGTGGAGATGGGGAAATATCAAAAATATCTCTAGTCCTAACTCACTATGATGACCCAAATACAAAAAAGGTAAGATTCAAGTCCTCAAGTCCAACATGTAGGCATTAAATGGTGCAAAAACATGCAAGCTATGGGTTCCTTTATTTATGTTAAATTGATTGTGAATATATATATATATATATATATATATATGATGCCATCACCCATGGACAATGTTGTTAGCTATGGAAAAACTAAACCGACATGGTCACACATGGGTGATGGCATCAGTCTTGGGGAAAACCTTAGAAAAGGGGGTGAAAACATGTGAGATGGAATCCAGAAGATAAAAATGGGTAATTGAAGAAGATCTAGGGTGATCGAGAAAAAGGATAATAGCATGCAATAAACATGAATTAGTAGACATAATGAGACAAGTTGGTTGATGGGTGTAATGTTTGAACTAAGATAATAAATGATGCAAGGGTAAGGGAAATAAGACATAATAAATAAATCTCTCAAACGATGTGGTCTATCCTACATGACCAATTCTTATCAAAACCCAAACCTAGAAGGCCCCTTAAGGAACTTATTTAGGGGGGATATGCACTAGAAACCCCTACACAAGATAAACAATTAGGAAAAATAAAAAATGATGGGTATACATATGCCCAACCTGAGATCAATGCATGTCACAATAGTTAAACACATGATGTTCTTTGAAAAAATATATAAGCAACACATAAAGTTGAAAGTAAATGTTGAAAGTAAATTTGTAATGAAAGTACTCTAAAGAAATAATGAACTCCAAAAATGAAATATATAAGTATCTAATAATTACATTTGAGTGTCACTTGGCCCTCCTGCAGTGGGTACAATAGGTCCTTTGAATCCTAAATAAGAAAAAAACAATATAAGAAAATCAATAAATAAGCCATAAATTGCCTAGCTATGAGGACAAAGGAGGGATGTAGTTGTGCGTCAAAGTGATGAATAATGGGGATTTTTTGGGATTTGGTAGAGGTACATTCAATAGCTCAAAATGATCAGTTCATCATCATGATCATGATCTAATTTATAAGAAAATTTAGGGTTTGGCATTTCAAGGATATGAAGGTTTGAATATTGGTAGGAATCACTTCAAAACTAGAACTACAAGAATTGTTATAAATAATAAATGGAGGAATTCGTTTGTCACTTTATTAATTAATATTCAATAAAAAGTGAGATCTAGTAATATCTAGTTAGATTTATTATAGTGACGATGATGAGAGTATGAGGTTAAAGATGAGGTATTGAGATGGGGCATGTGGTGGTGTGAATCCCATGACAAGTTTTGTTATTAAATTGGGAAAGGGTAGCTACGATAAAAAATGAAAAAATGTGTGCCGAGGAAAATTTATCTAGAAAACATTTTCCCAAAGATAGTTGAAATGTAGATCAGATTAAGGTTTAGGTTTGTTTGGTAGTATTTTAAATGTTAGAGTCATTAGGCGAGGTTTTTTACATTTTTTATAGGAAAATTTGTGAACTGATGAAAAAGATGGGATCGTCCATGCAATAATAATTGATCATAAATTGTCCAATGACATATTTATGTGTTGATATTTCTACGATGACCGATGTCATTTTTTCGGTGTAGACGATGTAGTAGAGAAATGATGATATATGCGTAGTGGTAGATGGTGTTCAACTATGGTGGCTAATGTAGTTTAGAAGTAGTTTGTGTTTAAATGTTTTACAATTTGACATGTATTTTTATGATTATTTTTTATTGAGATGTGATGGGTACTTATTGGCTGATTTTTGTAGGTGAAAAAACATATTTGATTACAAATATCGGTGGATGTATCATGGTTATTAGTGTTGTTATGTAGGCTATCCACACACGATATAAAATAGTTACAAGGCCTTATATTTGGAGGCATTAATATAAACTATATGGATCCCATTAGACCTATATATGGTCCAAATGTTTTTGGGCTATTGGGAGTTTAGGTCTAACACTTTTAGGTGGAGGGCCGGTGGACACACAATAGAGGCCTCCAAAACATTATACAATGTACATGTAATTTTTATTTTCGTATTAAGGTGGTGCATATGTTTTGTGATGTTCCATAAAGTAATAGAAAGATGGGGGCCTTAAGAAAGTGGTCCATAAGAAGTGAGGAGTATCGTACAAGCTCACAAACAGTCTAAGTGAGTGTTGTGTTTTATTCCCATATTTTGGATATCTAGGAGGTCAGTATTGATATGGTCATGACCCGAATCATATGTCATAAGCTCAAAGCATATAAGTGTGTCCCACTTTTTTTTAGTTTTTTACTTTCAAAAAAATATGTCTGATAACCAAAACATAACCAATAACATATTAAATGATCAAACATGTATTTCTAATAGCTTATAAATACCAAGGTGTAGGGCATCCAAAATGTACGTGATTTTTTTAAGTTTTTATAGTATGTTTAATTATTTATTTACTAGTTATATTTTATAATATTTTTTGCTACCAAGTGGGAATACTTATATGCTTTGAGGTAATTCTATGAAGTAGTACTTTTGTTTATATTAGTGGTGTGTAAAGATGCATTAGAGGCTGGCATTAAATTTAGTTATGGGAGATATACATTGATGAAGTTAGCAGATGATTTATACAAGATTCATGTGAGGTAGAAGAGGGATGTGGGGCCCATTTTATTATTGGTAGCATAGATGTATGAGAATTTATTGATGTATAGGCCAATAGGGGCACTACTACAAGTAACATGAGATGCACCGATGATTCTGTAGTGGGAGAGAGGTATCACATCTAGGTTATTTTTCATATATTGACACTTGATATAGGTCTTGTTGGAGCTCAAAATTGCACTTTACTCTAAAGCATAGAAGATTCAAAATTTTGAGGCAACCTGGGATTGTCTCCAAGCGTGGTACATATGGCTTGAAACAGACCTCCAGAGAAGGCCAGATTCCACTATTATGTTGATTGAAAACCCGTAGAATACAACCTACTTATAATGTTATAACTAATCCTAGAGATAAACCTACACTAAAATTTCTAATTGACTAGGGGGAGAGATATACAGGAAATGAAAACTAACATAAAAGGGGACGTGATAGCAGAAAAATAAGGTGGAACTCCTCCAATTCCAAGTGACACAAATGTAATATCACGAGATTAGGATCATGAGGATGCACACAATTCCAATGAAAACTAGTAAAAGAATACAAAATATAGAAGTGGATGGAGATATTCATGCTAAATACAAAGTATTTGAGTGAAAGAGATAGACCACACCTAAATTAATTGATCTTTTACAATTTACATACACAAACGAGGCAAATAAATCTCCATTCATGGGTTACAGACGTCGAAAGCATGAATTTTCGAGTTTCACATAAAATATTCTTAAAATTTTTGAGGAATAAGTGGTATAAGGATCAATATAATGTGTGTAAGCTCTTGCCTTTATACAACTCTTGGAATAGAGAAAGAGAGGGAGGAGAATAAAGAAAGGACTGTCAAGCTAGAACCTACCCCTCTGAAAATGTGTTGAATAAGAATGGGCGCCATGATTTTTTGTATATTTTTCTTGTAGTAAAGGTATGGGAGCCCTCAGATAAAATCCAACAACCACAACATGACACCTTGATTCTATCGTACGCCATCACCGTGAAAAAAAGGGCGCCATACTTCATTAAATTTTGGTGGTTGGGGTGGTTGGTCCTCTAGTTTAGAAATTGGCGTGGCTTTAAGATATTTTACAGAATTTTCTTTTGTTAATACCTCCATGGCCTTTCATTTGTTTTCAAAACCCCACAGAATACTAATGCCTTGTCCCATAGCTTTCACCACTATTTTTCTACTTTCTTTCCTTCTGCGAAGCTTCATGGATTTCTCTTTGGCTTTCCATAATGTCCAAAAATTCCTTGCAATACTCGCAAAGTCCTGATTCTTTGATCTACATCATTTTACTGTCAACCCTTTCCTCTTGTTTCATGGATTTTGAAGTATGCGGAACACTTTACTAGAAAACCTGATAAACACTAACTTTCAAACTTGGTCGTTCATAAATTTTTCTCCTTTTTTGCGCGGCTCCTCAAACTTGTTCTCCATGCATTGTGGCTACTTCTCTTGATGGACTTGTATTTGGTTATGTAGAATTGGAAAACTTCACAGAATTATATAATTTTTTATTCTGTGTGACGTAATTCTTCCATTCCATGAAGTACCAACTATTTCATTAATTTATTTTTTTTGCGGCCCTCATTCTTAGCCGATTCCTCTAACTTTTCGTGGGTATGAAATTTTGTAGTTCTCTAACTCAACCTGACCTAGGAGAGACTCAAGTCCTTAGTGTTGTGAAGGTCTGACAACTGTTGTGGAACACAAACTTTTTCAAATTCCACCTAATTCTTGTGCTTCTCATTCCTTTTTTTGTTGGTTAGGAGAACCCATAGAACACTAAGTTCCTACATTCCACATAAGATTGAATCATTGTCACACGTATTTTCCTGAGTAAAATGGTTAAGTCCTTTTTTGGTGAGTTGTTCAAAATTACACGGGATGTAATTTTGGAAAATAGTTTGGCAACCTCTAGGGGACATATGCTTGCTAGATGATGGAGACCAGCTTCCTTGATTGAGACCAGCTTCCTTGAAGCATCCATTAGGCATGAAGTCAAGCATAATCTTGAAAACTGATCTGAAACTTTTAAAACCTATCTTCTGGATCTGTATGAATTTAGCATTGATTGAATATGGCCTTATGGAGCTAAAATAGTATGGACTGGAATCCACTCCAACTATTTTATTTCCACTATGAAACCTACTCCAAAATAATCTTTGTATGATTGCAAGGGGCTCAAAACATATATTAAAAAAGGAAATATCATATGTAATTCCCATCATTCATCATTGACTATTCCTTGTTCATTAAGGTAATCTGGAGGTCGTAATAATATGTCTTACTCCTCAACATTGGGGCTAGAGTAGTTTCCCTTGTGTCATGTCAATTAGGATCTCGATCTCAAACCAAATTATAGATTTCATCAACCTCTGTGAATTTACATATGAGTCCTTCCATTTCTGGCTTGTGATAATAACCATAATAAAATGAAATGAAATGAATAAATGAGTAAACTAAATAAATTCAATAAATAATATAACCAAATAAGAATTTTATATGTGTGTGTGTATTTATTTATTTATTTAAAAGGGAGGGGATATGGAGGTTGTTTTATTACGATGGTTGTTGAATGGAGTACGTGACCCCATGTGAAGGCACGTGGGCTGGTGTACATGGAGGGTGAAATGGTGGTAGTTTGTCACGTGTAACAGGAACATGTATAGAGCATGGGCACTTTAAAAAGGCATGTAGACCTATCATTTCCCCTTGCATAATAATACAAACACTTTATTTTAATATCTAGAGGAAATAACCACACTAAAACTTGTTTCAACATTGTAATTTTAACAGTATTTGGATAGTTGCAGCGAGGGAAGTGTGAGGGAGGTAGAATGTGGTAATATTCTGGAACGGGGTATGGGCATCTCGCATAACATTGGCACCGTTTCATTGTTTGACCAAATGAAAGAACAAGGCAGTTTCTCATGGAATGTGAATGGGAAGTGTACGGAAGACATAGGTTTCCTCCTGAGACAGTCACACTATTTCACCTATTCAATAAATAGATCACCAATCTGATCAGTTTACATTTTCCTATGCACTCCCATCCTGTGCCAAAATGCGAGCTCTTGAGTAGGGTATGGACATCCATCAAAGCATAAAAGATAAAGGAATCTTGTTAGATGTTGTAGTTGTAAATTCTTTGGTAGACGTGCATGGAAATTTGGAACCATAGACAGGCACATGAACTATTTGACATAATTTCTTAAAGAAAAATGTGACTTTGTGGACAACATTGACTGCAGGATATGCACAAAATGGGTTTGTTGAAAAGGCTTTAGAAATTTTCAAGCAAATGTAAATTTAACAGGTTTAAATACATTTTCCACAACATTTTCCAGCATTATTCATGCTTGCAATGAGATGGGAGTGTAACAATATAGGGTATGGACATCCATTAAAGTAGAATGTGAGAGATTTGATCAGATGATGCATAGGAGAAGTGTGTTGGTAGACATGTAAGCCAAAATAGAGGCGTCTTAGGTAAAAACGTGGCTATTTGCATCAAACCTTAACCATGTAAGTCTTATTTCTATTTTATTATGGTTTATTACCTCTCATGTTTGTGGAGGAGGGCGTGTAGATACCTATATAGTGTTGCATCTCGCCTTTGCTAGCATATTCTCTGCCTATGCATATGGGATTGTTAAAAAACCCTTGGAAAATATCAATAAAAATGCCTTTGGTTGTTGTTGGGTATAAATCAAGTTTGTAAAGCCTTCTGTCAGTGTCTTCCTAGTCAGAGCAAGGTAGGTGAATTTTTTGACAAAATGCCTCAGGGAAATGTTCCTCTTAGACAACAATGATTGTTGGGTGTGCACACAATGGTTCATTGGAAAAAATTTTGACATTTTCATAAAAAGGCAGGTAGTGAGAGGCATGCACGTGGTTTATTATATCTTTTTGGACCATTGAATGGAGGAGAGCTAAGAGTAAGCTTGCAGACTGTTGGAAAAAAAATTCGTGTGGATACAGAATTGAGCTCCACAGCTTGGGATGATTCGTTTTCGCTTAGGCATAGTTTCCTTACATGCATCTGTTATATTTTTCGTATGATTGGTTCTTCATTTGAAATATAATATAAGTATTAAACTAGTAGATACTCAAACAATTAGATATTTTATAGTGTAATCAATAAAACAACACCTCGTAATTTATGCTACTGACTTACAATTTGACCCTCAATCATGCCATGACCACAACCTTATGAATTGTTAAACCGAGGGCATCAAAACTTGGTGCTCATGTCTGTTGGTATTGGTGAGAGTTAGATGATGTTGTCAAATAAAACATCCATTTCTGTCTACCTTGCAAAGTTAGAAAAACATGATTTTTAGAGACTCGCATTATAACCTCTTGAACCCCAGAAAAGAGATGACAACTTCCATCTATGTTCCTTGTTATGTGGAGAGTCATATTAAACCTTAGATCGACCTCGATCAATTATTGGTGCTATCTTTTCCGCCATTCTAGGAGCTCGGTTACCTTATTTTACACCTTTAGGAAGCTAAAATTGAAAAGTCGGGTTTCGTATCAACTCACCATTTGGAACATGACCAATGAAATGCTTGACCGCCTTCACAAACCTCTAGTATTTTTACTATACAATTGTCTGGAACCATCAGTTTGGGGGAAAAAAATCTTCTAGATAGTTTGGAAAAGGTATTTTGTAGGCCTCGGGTCGTTGTTTGACTAGGTCAAACTGGATCAACTACGACTGATGGCTCCGAAAAACCATCATTTTTTGTAACCCCTTCGTCAGTTCTCAGTTCTGTCAACCTCGAAAAATTCTCCATATATAGGGGGGCATGCAGGAATATTTTTGTGGGGATTCCATCCATTGAGATTCAATTTTTGGATGTGGTTATTTAGCTCTCGAGCTAAAATTGGTTGTTGCAGCCAACCCAATTACGACTGATGGCCTCGGAAAACTAGCCGCCAATGTAAACCGTTCGTCAATTCTGAATTATGTCAGTTCCTGTGAATTATAGATATATAGGAGGACACGTAGGAATTTACCCGTTGTGTATTTAGTCAACAGAAAATAGTTTTTGAGCATGGTTTCTTAGCCTCCGAGCCAATTGAGACGTTTTTGCAACTAGTAGTAAAACGTGAAATACGATCGTAGGACCCTAGTCAAGGAAATAACCTGCCGTTAAAACTCTTGGAAACTTATAAATAACTAGATGAAACTCTCTCTTTTGGCTTGTTGTGTGAAATATGACTTTTGAAAAAATAGTGTTTCACTCTCTTCCTTATCTCTTTCTCCCTCCTTATTTAAGAAATGAAGTGAAATTAAATTAAATAGATATATGTCTCTCACCCTCTCTCTACAAATGCAAATTATTATTATTATGTAAATGGAAAAAAAATGTTAATTATGATAGATCTAGGTGGACTTCATGCCAATGATTTATCGTTGATTTCATGCTCACATGGTTTTGCAAGATGCAAGTAAGATGGCGAAACGACATGGTTGTAATCCATTGTGTATTATTGTAATTTATGTATGTTAATGGGAAAAAAACATACATGTATTACTACGTTGTAATAAAGACTTATTACTGAAATTTGGCAATATGAATGAGATGTTAGTTTTAGGGTTGCTTTGGGAAATGTGCATTTAATTATGTGTGTCCTTTTTATTCCGATTTACGTTTGGTCAAAAAAGGGGGGTTGTATATATATATATATACATGTGTGTGTGTGTGTTAAATGAAATTGTCGAGGATAATTCAACATTTTACAAAGTATTAAAAGGCTTATTATTGAAGTTTTGTAATATTTTTAAGATGTTAGTGTTTAAGGGAAATGTTCATCTAAACATGGGTATTATTTTGACCACCAAATTTTGTATTGTAAAATTTGGATATATATATGTTAAATAAAATTGAATTTGACATATTATAGTGCATTCTCGTTGTGAAATTTATGATGAAATCTCTAGATTGTTTTGTTATTTAGATAGAAAATATAGAAAAGAAACTTAAATATAACAATCAACCTTAGTTTAAAACTTGTGCATATCTACCCTTCTCGCATGATCTTTCTTAGCACAGAAGAAACTAAAACCTTAGAATGAACTAAAATCTTTACACTTGATAACACCTTCTAACTTAAGTAATAAGATCCCAAGTTTGATTTTATCGTCATATCCCATTTGCTAGTGAAATCTTCATGAACCCAATGGTTAGGAATGACATGGTTAAAAATTTTCTTGATTATGTGATTCCCTCCTAGGATGGGTAATCGTGTGCGTAGTAATGAGAATGTGTTCTCATAAGGTAGTACTCCATGGGAATTCAACATTAAACATAGTGTAAACCCCTCTTTTCCCGAAACACATGTAGAGTGATTGGTGTTGGGTGGAAAAGAGTGTCGACTACCCTTACAAGTCACCTCAAGAGTTGGGATTATAAATGAACTCAATACCCAAATTCTATTATCATTTGGTTTCTATGGTACAATACTAAGAGTTAATTGTAAAGCTTAACAACATTTTAATTTATGATTGGTTTATGGGAATGTAACCATAATATGGTGTGCTATGAAAAAAGTTAAATCTATATCATTCATATAATGTGTTTAAACCATCTTGTGGTGAGGGACTAAATCCTTGACGTGTAATCCTTAATGTGAACCGTAATCCTTTAAACAAAGGTGTATTCCCTCTTGTTCCCCACTTTTCCTATCGCATAGTGAATGTGAAATGTGAACCAGGTAATCATATTCTTGAGGTAATTCCCTAGGACGAGAGCTAGTAGTCCTATGATCATGCAAATGTCCTTAATAACAAATGGGTTACTCAACAAATTCCAAAATGTTATTTAAATCAAATTAAGTGAAATCATTTTAAGATGATTATAAATGATTCGAGTGGGTCTTATGATTTAGTTGCATATGCATGAGCATACTGAGTGTGAATACCATTTAACCTCTCTCAAACAAGAGTGTCATCTTGATAAGAAATATCAATTGTACCTTGAGTTACAAAATGATTGTTGGAGATAAGGGTGTTCAATCACTCTAATTGTGACCTTAGTAAGGTGTGTAAAATTTATAATTGAATGCTTCCTGGTAACACACATCTAATACTTATTGATCAGGAATCCAAACCTGGTGGAGTGTGAAATCATACTCCTTATGACCTTGATGAATAAGCATTTAATTGAAGAAGATAGGATACACTGTTAGTTGTAATTACATAAAACATAAATCGAGTATCCTTAATAATTAAATGCTAATATAAAAAGAACGTGTAATCTATTCACTCTTGAACTAATAAACCTCGTTGGTTTCATGTGAACCTTCTTTATGGAAACTAAAATAAATTGTAAAACCAAACAAGCATACAACTTAAAAGACAAACCCTTAGAACAAACACCAGTGGCTCATGTGGGAATATATGTTATTATCAACAACCAGGCCACCTCATTCTATTGTGATAGGGGAAACAAACAAAATTAGAGGGAGTAACTACAAGTTAAATATTAAGTAAAGTAAGGAAAACATAGTATAGTTTTAAGAAAAATTAAGGACTGCATGATAAGTGATTTTCAAAAATTAAGGCCAATAACAAAATATAAAAGTAATAATATTGTAAACTAGGAAAGTGTTGAGTTATGTATGGTGCCTATACAAGAGCTAAATTGTAGTTGAATTAATTGTTGTGCCTAGTCATTTGGGGAAAGGTGGTCTTGATGTGAAACATGTATTTTCATGTCATCTTTGTTGGATAATGTTTGTGCAAATGTATCACATGTTATGCACCATATTAAGTAATCCCTTGTGTTGTCATGTATCAAGCAATGTAAGTCAAAAATAATAATTATTCCGGTATTTTTACTATTGTATTTGTGTGTGTAAAATGTGGGCATCACATCATACATGCTTCAAGTGAAATATGCAAAGTCCATAACACTTATTACAAAAAACATTATCATTACAAATATTGAGGAAAAGGCACTCAATCAGTGATCAACACACAATAAAAGGAGGGGACCTCCAATAACACAAAACACACAAATATTTACAAGATTCAATGGGACAACTCAATGGGAGTGTTTGAGATAAATACCATTGATTGGGATTTGTAATACCTCTCCATCAAGGTTTGAAAACTCAAAGTATTTTTCCTCTTTGTAAGAAGTGATGATGTATGGTCCACTCCAAATTTCATCAAACTTAGAGTGCCACTGTGGTTTAGCTCTATCTGCATCTTGCTTGAGGACTAGATCACCTGCTTTGAAATCATACAACTTAGCTTTCATGTCAAACAATTTTTTAGTTGACCTTTGATGCTCTTCCAACTCAATCATGGTGAATTATCTCAGTTCTTCAAGTTCAATAAGTTTCACCATTCTAACCTCTCTCATATCTGTACCCTCAAATTCCAATTTTTGAGTCATCCCCAATGAAGTAATTCAAGTGACAATGGGATCCTAACTTCTCTTCCATATACAAGGAAAAATGATTAATTTAAAATTACTTTCTTGAGGTAATTCTATCATCCCAAATATCATTTCTCATTTTCATATGTAACTTCCTCTAGTTAATCTCCATTGTTCTCTTCGTGATCTTGATCAGGTTCTTGTTAGTCAATTCTGTTAAACCATTACCTTACGGGTAGTAATTTGAGGCAGTCTTCAAATAAAATCCATGTCTAAAAACCCAATCTAATATCTTGGATCCTAAGAATGCCTTAGTATTATTAGAAATGATGGTTTGAGTAACCCCAAACCTTGTTGTAATATCCTACAAAAAATTAAGTATGAATGATTCAGTAGCATCCTTGAGTGGTATGGCCTTGGTCAACCTAGTGAAGTATTATGTTATTATCAAGAACCATTTATGACCTACACTTGATGAAGGATTAATCATACCTATGAAATCAAGTCCCTGTCGAGAAAATGGTTCATCTACATGAATAGGATGAAGAGGAAGTTCCTCCATATTTTTCTTACCAGTGAAAAAAGGAACATTCCTTATATTTTCTAAACCATTGATATGCATTCATGAAAAATGTGGGCCAGAAGTATCTTGCTCTAGTGACTTTTAATGTTGTATCCTTGGTTGAGAAATGTCCAACAGAGAATCCATCATGGAATTGTGCCAAGATTTTATCTACCTATTCTCCTTCAATGCACCTTAGCAAGACACCATCCATGTTCCTTTTGAAAAAAATCTCTCCGATTAATATATAAGGAATTGATTGCAACCTCAAATTCCTTCTCTTAGATTTTCTCAAATTAGGAGAGTATCCACCAGTTGCTAAAAAATGTTTCTATATTGTACATCCAACTGTTGTAGCTAGGTTGGGTTCCTTTATCTTGTGTGATATTTGTGCTCTGTGGAAACTCAATGTTCCACAACTCTTTTGTGATGTGCTCATCTCTATTTTCCCATAGGTTCGTAACACTTTGCAAATCTACCTATTGAGGACCTCCCAAGTCTTGTAAATCCTCAATGTCTTGTCCTTGATTGTTGTTGATGAAGAAAGAAGCTTCTTGATTATCCTGAACACCTAAGGCAAGTTTCTCACATAGTGATGTACCTCTTACCAAGTTTTTGGCCTTGATGGTAACATCAAATTCCATGATTTTCGTTACCCATCCAAATCGCTTTTCACTAATTTCCACCCTGGTGATGAAATATCTCACACTAGGATGTTATTCTAAGAATTTTATGCACTTTGTGGCTAGCATGGGCTAGAATTTTTTGATATCTCGTAAGATGGAGAAAACGTGATTTTCTAAATGACTATACCTAAGCTCAAAATATTTCCTTGTTTGGCTAAAAATGCCATAGGCTACTCCAAGTCTTCATTATTTTTTTGAGTGAGAACAACGGCTACACTAAGATCAACAATGTAAACATAAAGGATTAATTCCTTTACAAGGTCTTGATTGATGAATGTTAGAACTTTGGCTATCAGTTATTTGATCTTAACAAAGCTTTCTCTTCCTTTCATAGTCCATTTAAAAGGTATGTACTTCCTCACCATTAAGGTTATGGGCCTAACTAATTCAATAAAGTTACGAATGAATTTCCTAAATAAATTGATCTTTCCCAGAAATTACTAAAGGGCCTTCTTGTGAGTTGGAAATGAAAGAGAAATAATAGCGGAGGATCTTTCTGATTCAATGACAATTCCATCCTTTAAAAAAACATGACCTAATAATTTACCTTGCAGAACTACAGAATTTTACTTCTTTGGATTTAAGGACAGTCCAAAGTCTCTAAATATTTTGGAAAAAAATTTCCAAATTCTCCATTTAATGTTGGAAATGCTTTGAGAAGGTTTTGATATCATCAAAATAGACAAGTACGAACTAGTTGATGAGTCTATGGAAATTAATGTCCATTTACCTCCAAAAGGTTATAACCATGTTTGATAAAAGAAAAGGCATTTTCCGATGTGCATATGTTCCCCACTTAGTTTTGAATGCAATTTTGTATAGATATTATTCTCTGATATTATTATGATTGAAGCCTGAGTAACCATCAATCCTAGAAAATCTTTCAAATCCAGCCACTTTTTGAAGGATTTTTTCCATGGAAGGCAAAAGATGATAATCCTTCAAGGAGGCCTTGTTAAAGTCTTTAAAGTCCATACAGAGCCTTATTTCTCCATTTTTGTTCCTAATAGGGACCAAATTCACCACCCAAGAGGAATAATTTATAGGGAATATAATTTTTGACTCAATGAGTTTAGATAACTCCATCCTCCTAAGAGGCTCAATCTTGGGGTTCATTCACCTTTTTTGTCTAACCGGCTTAGTTACAGGATCAAGATTAATGACATGATGAGAAATTTTGGGGTCAAAACCCTTGATATCCTCATAGCTCCATGAAAATACATCATGAAAGTTATGACATAAGGAAACAAAATCTTGTTCTTATTTTTTATCACATGGCTTTCAAAGAAATAGCTCTTTGCCTTATGCAATGATAACCAGATTACAATCTTCTTGACCCCCAAACATGATTCTATTCTTCCCTTTAATTTAATCATCGATATTGAAGATTTATTAAAGGTTAACTAATCATTTAGCTATTTTTTTTCTCCATAGCTAAATGATTTGATCACAATAACTCTCTTTTAGACTAGATTACAAGATATAAGAGAACTCGTCCTCATTCTGTATGAGTTGGAAAAAAATTCATAATTCTCAAAAACTTGTTCATTGACCTTTTTGTCTAGGATGAATAGTCGTATAAGTATTCTAACATATTGTTTTCCTTGGACAAGGGATTCCGCTGGAGAAAACTGAAAGTAAACAATTTCCATTCAATTTGCTTCTATGGCACCACATGAAGGTTGACAGATTTTAAAATTTCCAGATGGTCCCAAACTCAGTGTATGTATGCTCTCAAAATATTTCTTTTGGCCACACACCTTCCTCTAACTTAGTGAATGACCAATTCAATGTCCCGAAATATCTACAAAGCTTGTATTTGTCTCTTTTCTTTTATAAGCGAGCTATGAACCAATGCTCATAATTTTTTATATTGTTTGATCATGCAAATTGTAGTCTATGAGTATAGAAAAGTTTTTATCCATCAGGGATACAAGAATTACACCCACCCTAACTCCATTCCTACTTCTAGAACCATCAAAATATATCTTCCATAACCCAAATGCATCATTTTATTCTTCCTTGTGAGGTATGGGGATAATGAAATTTTCTTTATGGATGCAATATGTGCCTAGATAAGTCCCCAAGTTTGTATCGTAGGGGTAAAACTCAACGCTCCTTATCCCATTTGTCTAGCATAAGTTCTGTGATTTAAATTGATGAATGTATTTTTTCTACGGGTTCAAGATCATTGTTTGCTTCACCTTTAATCATGCAATTTTCTCTAGCAGGACTAGGATCATAAACGTCCACATGATTAGTTGAAATGGGTTCAACCTTAATTATAACCCTAGTTCTATTTCTTGTTCTCAAAAACATATGAGACCATTCTGAGGAGATATATTTGCCCACTTTGGCTATGAAAATGTCTGGAGAGGAAGAGGGAGAATATAGGTGGCAATTCAATCACATAAATATATTTTATTATGGTTAGGCTTGGGAAATTATGAAGAGTTAAATTCAAATCCTTGATTATGCCCAACACTCACATTGTTGATCCACCAAGATATTAAACACCTCTTGAAGTTTTATTATACTTAATTCCCAAGATATCTAGAATTTTCTTTGGAATCACTTATGTACTAGCACTAGATTCTATCATGTTGTTGTGTACAAGGTGCTTCCCAATCATCAAAGACATGCAGAAAAGGGAAGGTTTGACCATTTCACTCAATTTCTCTCCCTTGGACTAGAAAATGAGGATTTTGGAATCTACTTCGTGCATGGATGGTTCCGTAGGTGGAAGCTACTTCAAGTATTCTTGCAAGAGATACCTTTGAGATGGGATAGATAGGGTATCCCACATTATGACATTAAGGTATTTCCTTTTCATTTTTTCTACATTGTTGAGGGGAATACCTGTGGATTTCTATAATGAGGGGATGAAATGTTCTTTATTCTCTTCTCTATCCACATAAGCTCTTTGGTTGGCGTAATTTACACACCTCGTGGGTCTATAGTGTTACACAAATTTTGTATGACTTGCAGAATTTTCTCATTCTTCCATCGTTGAGTGACCTGCTAAAGACTGGATGAAGTTGAATTTATGTCCAAAAACTGTAGATTTAGTGGGATTATCACGTAGAATTGGGGAAATAGGAGGAGGAGACGTTATGTCTATTTTCTTCTTTGTGGATATCATATTTTCTATCACATGAATTTTTGGCCTATTTAAATTTCTAGTGGCTTGATTAACTGCACGTAAATCTTCAAATCTAAAGATTGTGAAGTTAGGCTCATGCGAAGTCTCTTGTAACTCTTCTAGATTACTTTTTTTATGGACCTACAATTTTTTCTTGTTGTTAAAATAGAGTTTGGACCATAATAGCTTTATCCCTTCAATATTTCATACCATCCTCACACATGTATTAGTTATGAGGTTGATCATAATGGGAACACCATTTAAAACCTCGAGCTATATTATTTTGGACTGAAACAATAGGTTTTTTAAAGCTAGGATTTGGTAAAGATTGTCGGTTTGAATTTGGAAATTTTATTGGTGTTGAATTATATACAAATATTTGATTTGGGTACTAAGAGCCTTGTTGTTGATAACCATGAGGAGGGCTAGGATATTTTTTTGGAGCTTGATATTGTTGTCTCTTAAGGGAGACATTCTCATTTGTTAAGTTTGTAATTTGAATGCTAATGCTCGTATTTTCATTATATTTTACATATAAACTAGATGTAGAGGAAGAAGATGAAACATATGGTTGACAAATAGGAGGAATGTAGGTTGGGTGATTTGTATTAATTCAGGGAAAATGGGTATAATTAGTTTAAGGGATAGTTTTCCTAATTGGATTATACAATTTTCAGCCCTAATGGCTATTGTGTAAGCATTTATTAGTTTAATAGCACCCATAGACTGAATCATCACTGTTATATAAGAATTAAAATCTCTGATAAAATATAAAAATGCACCTTGAGGGATTAGTCTTAGAAGGGTCGGAATTCTATCCCATGTTTTGTGGAATCTGAAATTGAAATCCACCATGAGCTCATTTGGATCCCTCTTGATTGTGGTTAGCTGCTCAAGAAGTGAAATTTTATCCACCTTTTCATCAAACTTGCTCATAAAAAGTGGTCCCAATTTCATCCTAGGTGACGGATTAAAGTAGTAGGTAAACTATTTATATCATTGCAAGGCTTTTCCTTTTAGAGATGATTCCAAAAACCACACCGTCAACATCATCTTCCATGACTGAATGCACTGAGTAAACATTTGAAATGTCTTGAATGGTTCTCCGCGGGTGTAGCATGGAGTTTTCACCTGTGAAGAAAGGAATGTTCTTCAAGGATATTTATTGGTAAATGTCATGTTGCGTGCAGCTACAAGAGCAATAGGCTTCCTCCACTAAAACTTACAAATGGTAAATTTCCCTAGGTGTGCCATGAATGGAATGTGACTAAGATATTTCTGATAGGAAGTGAAAATTGTCTACTTGGAGGTGGAGTTGAGAATAATTCTGGTTTGAAGAAGTCATGCAGATATCTGTGGAGATATTTGTTCTTCTTCTTACATGGGGAGAGTTGTAGATAGTAAAATGGCTTGCTCGCTTTGGATACATGTTGAACCTCATTTACAATCTTCTCATGAAACAAAAAGGATTGAACTACTTAAAATCAGGATATTGAATGATAGGGAGTCATTAGATTTGTTGAAGAACACATCTAAAGGCTATAACCTCTAATTTACACACAAAAACTTAGTATCAATGGTGCAAAGCTCATACAATTTGTCTCCCAGGAATTCCAAAACTATTGGAGCTAAAAATTGCACCCTTATTTATAGCTTATAAGATTCAGAATTTTGAAGAAACATGGAACTATCTCCAAGTGTGGGAATTACATCTTGACATAGACCTCCAGAGAAGGCCAAATTCCTCTATTCCGTGGATTGAAAATATGCATAACGTAACCTACTTCTAATGTTAAAATTAATCCTAGAGTTAAACATACACTAACATTTCCAAGGAACTAAGAAGAGAGAGATATATATGAAAAGAAACTAGGTCTAAAAGGGAAATGATAGAACAAAAATAAGGTGGAACTCCACCAATTCTAAGTAACACATATGTAATATTACAAGAATAGGATCATGAGGATGCACACACTTCCAATGCAAGTAAGTAAAATAATATAAAATACACAAGAGGGAAAATATATTCATGCCAAATACAAATTATTTGATGGAAAGAGATAGACCACACTTGCATTAATTAATGTTTTATATTTTATATACATAACCAAGGCAAGAAAATATCCATTCATAGGTGTATGTAATGAAAAACTACAAACAAGCAGAAGTAAGGAATTAAACACAAAGCAAACCTCAATTACATCTTTCTTGCAATCCATAAGACAAAATCTGCAGTTAGGTAAATTTTTAGGTCTTAAAGCATACTAATGTATACATGATTCCTAAGAAAGAAAACTAGTGGTTGAAAACTCTTTTTGGCCTTTTAGCTTTATCTCTTACATTTTTACTAGTCTTACACATCTTACAGCCTTTCTGGTACTTGACTGATTTATCTTTTATGGCCTCAAACACTAGCACCCAGTTAGGACAAAAGCACCTAGGCACTTATGTCCCTCCTAGGTGCTCATGACCCTTTCTATACGTTTTCCTACTCTTTTGGGTATCTTTTTAATTCTTGGGCACCTTTTAGTACTTTTGGTTAGCTATTCAGTTGTCAATTACGAAATTTAAAAAAGGTAATCATAAATACACTTATTTTCTTCTCTCAAATAAGGGGCCAAGTAGTATAAGCATTATTTATCATCACCAAAGCTTGCATCAAGGCACAAGAGCATTACAAGGCATTCATCTAGCACACTCATACAAGGGACAAGGGTTGCATCACTCTACACACACAACATACGAATGGAAGTTCATTTTATTCCATCTCACACATTTTTCTACTTGTAGAAATCTAGATCAAGCCATTATCATAATGCAACTTACACAAGGGATAACTAGGGCATCATTACACGCACACAAATACATGGAGTCTGAGATGTGGTGCAACGCTCAGTACTAAGTTCACTCTTTGGGTGACTGTCGGGGTCAGTCTGAATTCAAATATTGCAGCATATCTAAAGCAATAGGAAAATTTTCTATCCTTTACTCTCTCATACATCAGGTGCACTCTTTTCTTTACACACTTTTTTCTTACTTATACAAATATTACTCTAATTTTTCATATACAAAACTTTAACTAGCTTCTTGCTCTTCTTTTACAGGTACATCCTTATACGCACTAAGAATCAACTCACATCAACAAGAACAAGCTCCATAAGCATGCTAATACACATACACTTCACCCCTAGGGTCTACCTCCCTCTCCGATTTTCCACATTTCACATTGTGATCACTTCACAATTCAGTTGTCCACTCAACAAGCTATCAGCCACACTCTTCTCTACAAGATTAAAAGGTACGCATCTTCTATCTACTTTATGTTATTGAGTATTCAATCAACATCGTAAATTTGGGGGAAATGAAGACACAAAATCTATTCACTTAGGTACATTTCTAGGTCCTAAAGAATACTAATATATATATGATTCCTAAGCAAGAAAACTAGTGGTTGACAACTCTTTTTGGCCTTCTAGCTTTATCTCTTACATTCTTACTGGTCTTACACATCTTATAGCCTTTATGGTACTTGATTGATTTATCTTTTATGTCATCAGACAGTATCGCCGATTTAGGACAAAATTACCCAGGCGCTCTTGTCCCTCCTGGGTGATACTAACCCTTTCTATCCTTTTCCTACTCTTCTGGGCCTCTTTTAATTTTTGGGAACCTTTTATTACTTTGGTTCATCCATTCAGTTGTCAATTAAAAATTTCAAACAAGGGAATCATATATACATTTATTTTCTTCTCTCAAACAAGGGGCCAAGTACTATAAGCATTATCTATCATCACCTAAGCTTGCATCAAGGAACAAGAGAATTACAAGGCATTCATCTAGCACACCCATACAATGGAAAAGGGTTGCATCACTCTACATAAATAACATAGGAGGGAAAGTTCATTTTATTCCATCTCACACTTTGCATACTTGGATAAATCTATATCGAGCCTAATATCATACATCAACTTGCGCAAGGGCAACCTAAGGCATCATTACACACACATACACACAGAACTACATGGATTCTGAGATATAGTGCAACACTCAATACTAATTTCACTCTTCAGGTGACTGTCAGGGTCAGTTTGAATCCCCATTTTACATATTATTTATTAGGTTTGATGTGGTTTGTGGGAATGTGCAGATATTTATCTATTTTTTAGGTTACAGGTACAATTGGTGACATAGGAGAAAAATCATAGCGACAAAAGAGGACTAAAATTGAAGTTCTTTCACCCCAAAAAAGATCATAACCTGAGCATCTGAGTGGACACTAGTGCCCATTTCAGTCACTAGTACCCAGGCACTCCTATCCTCTTGTGGGTGCCTTTGTCCTATGTAGTTTTGAGTTCTATAACCTTTGGTGAGCCTTGATGACACTGTTTCTAGTCTACTCCAAAATTTACTCAGTCTAGATCACTCTCAGGTTGTGTGAAGATCAGCTAAGTCTCTCTCTCTCTCTCTCTCTCTCTCTCTCTCTCTCTCTCTCTCTCTCTCTCTCTCTCTCTCTCTCTCTCTCTCTCTCACACACACACACACACACACACACACACACACAGGGTTTCATATTATTGCTTTTTTATTTCTTGTTCATTTACTATATATAATCACTTATATATCATTAGTTACAGTAGTTACTATGAAATTAATTTTTTAATTCAATTTAGATTAAATCGCCATCTTATCTTCATATAGCCAAGATTTATTTGAGCCTTGAATATGTTCATCCTCCAAAAATCCTCATCTCCTCTAAAAAGTATGTCCTAGATAATAAGAGGGAAATTCCTATAAATGGGGGGCATTAGGACAACCATAACTATGAGGGGATGAGGGAAGTTAACCAAAGTGAAAAGAGTTTCCAAGGGTATACTCGTCAAGACCTTGAGGGGAAATTTTTAATTCCGATGACGTCTTGGACGTAGATGGTTTCAAAGTAGATGCAGAGGTGTGCAAGTGCAAAAGCATTTCAGGTTCAATGTGAGTATTAGAAATGGGGATAAAACAAGGTTTAACTGAGATACTAACATATGAAAAGTAGTTAACACTATTGTACCTTGATTCTAATAGTTTACAATACTCAAAGGGGTTTGCGTCGGCAAGTAAGGTGAACTTGCTTCCATTTTTTGGGAATTTAATGCATTAATGGAAGGTGGAGGCAACAACTTACATCACATATATCCAAGGTCTACCTAGAAGGATATTATATGATGTTTCCACATCAACTACATGATAGAGGGTTTCGAGAAGGTAGGGCCCACTTGTATGGGAAGCGTAATGGTGTCATAGGATTATCACTCAACATTTTCATAACCACGAATGGTGATAACATTAGCTTCCAAGTTTTCCTTTGTATGACCAAGACAAGGTAACATTTTCAAGTAAAAAAGGTTTAAGGATGCTCTATTATCAATTAGAAAACTTTTGACTTTGTGGATGGTGATGTACACTTCAATTTATAAAGAGTTATTGTTATGAAGAATTAGGTTCAACAGGTCTTGGGGACCAAATGACAAGATGGGTCTTTCAGATGAAAGGTTAGCAATCATGGATTAGAAATATTGGACATTGAGGTGATAGGAAATAAGAGATAAAATATGCGGAACAATCCCTCACAGAATCGCAACAGTAGAAACTAATATGCAAAAATTATTACAGATCTGAAATAAAATTACAGAATAAAATAACACAACACAAGAGAGACAAGATTTAACGTGGTTCACCCAATTTGGGCTATGCCCACCAAGAATCACTTGCTCAAATTTTATTACAAGCCACCGCTCTCTCAATACAATACCCAGATCTGTTTGGAGCTATGCTCAACAAACTCTACAGAATTCACACCCGAATTCAAAACACATCTGCAATACATTTGCTTGTACATCTATCATATGCATAAGACTGTATAAATAGACAACTGCTTAAGCAGTTTTACAAAACTGTCTCATAAACCTATGGGAAACCGAAGAGGTGGTTTTACAAAACAATGGGTACCAAAAAACATGGGCCCAAAAACAGCCCATAACAGTTACCCATTACCCATGGGTTAATAAACCACCCATGAAAATTTGCTTCGGGGGCTTCACCCTGGAACCCCCCTGGCCCGCTCAACGGCGAGCGGGACCACCGTAAAAATAACCGAGTGTAACACATAGAAGGTGTACCACACTCTAACATGAAAATAGGCTCCACAAATATAACAATCTCCCACTTAGAGACTGATTTCCACTCTGAGCAAGCTTCTCAACCCTTCACTGTCATCCGTGAAGGCCAACCAAAGCTGAACATAGCTTTAATTTATCCCTTGTGACCACCTTGGTCATCATGTCTGTAGGATTCTAACTGATATGAATCTTCTCCAACTTCAACTTATCTTCCTCCAAAGCTATCCTAATGAAGTGATATCTCAACTATATATGCTTCGTCCTGGAGTGGAAAGTAGAGTTCTTAGCTAGATGTATAGCACTCTGACTATCACTATGAAATTTACATTCCTCCTGCTTATGCCCCAAATCCTCAAGCAATTGTTGTAACCAAATCATCTCTTTGCTTGCCTCTGTGGCAGTAACATACTCAGCCTCTGTGGTTGACAAAGCCACCAGCTTCTGTAGTCGTGAAATCTAGCTCACTGTTGTCCCACCTACAGTGTAAATATAACCTGTCATGCTCCTCCTGCTGTCTACATCTCCAGCCATGTCTGAATCTACATAACCACATAAAGTGGTGTCCGATCCACTATAGCACAAAACTGTCCCCATGGTCCCTCTCAAATACCGAAGGATCCACTTTACTGCTTGCCAATGCTCTTTACCTGGATCACTCATAAATCTACTCACAGCTCCCACTGCATGGGCAATATCAGGCCTAGTGCACACCATAGCATACATCAAACTACCAACTGCTGATGAGTAAGGTACCTTGGACATCTGGTTTCTTTCCTACTCTGTCATGGGACACTACTCCTTTGATAACTTGAAATGGCCTGCCAAAGGAGTCCTAACTGGTTTAGCATCCTGCATGTTAAACCTGTCCAATACCTTCTTAATGTACTCTTCCTGAGATAAAGTCAACTTTCGTTCCTTCCTATCTTGAGTTATCCTCATACCAAGGATTTGTCTGGCTGCCCCCAAATCCTTCATATCAAAGGATTCACTTAGCTGTTTCTTGAGTACTTTTATTTCCTGCATGTTTTTACCTGCAACCAACATGTCATCTACATACAAACACAGGATAATATAACTTCCATCCTCAAATTTCTTTGTATACACGCAATGGTCAGAATGACATCTAATATAACCTTGCTCCATCATGAAGCTATCAAACTTCTTATACCATTGACATGGAGCTTGTTTCAAGCCATACAAGCTCTTCTTCAGTTTACACACCATCTCCTCTTTACCTTTGACCTCATAGCCCCTCTGGTTGCTACATATATAGTTCCTCCTCCAAATCACCATGGAGAAATGCAGTCTTTACATCTAACTGTTCTAAGTGCAAGTCTTCTGTTGCCACTATTCCAAGAACAGTTCTAATAGAAGTCATTTTTACTACAGGAGAAAATATCTCATCAAAATCTATACCTTGTTTCTGTGTAAACCCCTTGACCACCAACCGGGCCTTATATCTTTTCTTTCCTCCTTCTTCGTCTTTAACTCTATACACCCACTTGTTCTTCAATGCTCTTTTTCCTTCCGATAGCTTCACCAAATCCCAAGTTTGGTTCTCCATGAGAGACTTATGCTCCTCATCCATGGCTTGCTCCCACTTCTTACTGGCATCTACCTGCATTGCTTCATCAAAGCTCTCTGGCTCTCCACTATCAGTGAGTAATAAATAATAAAGAGAAGGAGAAAAATGTTTAGGTTCTTTTCTTACCCTAGAATACCTCCTCACTGTAGGAGTTTGGGGTTCCTGTTGAGTCGGTTCCTGAACTGATTCATGGGTCACTGTCCCATCTGGAAGATCATCTACCACTGCATATTCTTTCTTGGATTCTTCCCTATTTTCCTACAACTGTTGCTTATACATGACTTTATCATTAAAGACCACATCCCTAGACCGAACTGATTTTCTTGTCCTTAATACTCCAACATTTAAATCCAAATTCATCACCACCATAACCAATGAAAGTACATTTTTCTGATTTAGCCTCTAGCTTGGTCCTATCATCCTTGTCTATATGAACAAACACCTCCACATCCAAAGACTCTAAGAAATGAATAATCAACTTTCTTACCATACCAAGCCTCCTCAGGTATGCCTCCATCCAAGGCACTTGAGGGTCCTCTGTTTATCAAGTACACAGTTGTGCTCACCACTTCTACCCAAAAAGAAAGAGGCAGTCCTGCATGTAACCTCATGCTCCTAGCACGTTCCATTATTGTTTTGTTCATCCTTTCTGATACCCCATTCTGCTGCAGAGTTCCTGGAACCGTCTTTTGCCTGCGGATTCCATTCTTAGAACAATAGTCATTAAATTCATGGCTGCAATACTCCCCTCCATTATCTGACCTGAGACATTTTAGCTTAAGACATGTTTCATTCTCTACCAAGGCTTTCCATTTAACAAAAGTGTCAAATACATCAGATTTGTTTCTAATACAATAAACCCAAACTTTCCTTTTTGCATCATCAATAAAAGTAACATAATAACTTGAACCCCCAAGAGATGATACCTGAGCCGGCCCCCACACATCAGAATGTACCAGCTCTAACTTACTCTCTTTCTTCGTAGGTCCAACCTTGAGAAACCTTACTCACTTTTGTTTCCCATATATGCAGTTCTCACAGAAATCCAAACTTGTTTCTGTATATCCAGGAAAATTCTTCTTTATGATGTTCATGCCCTTATGGCTCATATGACCGAGCCTATAGTGCCATAATGTTGTATCTGCATTTGAAGCCACAAGATTACAATCATTAGTACTATCAGTGGTTAAATACAAGGTTACAACCTTCTTACCTCTTGCCACCACAAGAGCACCCTTGGTAACCTTCCAAGAGTTAGCTGTAAATATCACAGTACAACCATCACTTCCCAATTGCCCTGCCGATATCAAATTTCTCCTTAATGTAGGCACATGTCTGACATCCTTCAATAGCCATGTATTCCCATTCTGCATCTTAACCTGAACAGAACCTTTTCCAACTATACTGCAAGACTCATCATCACCAAGAAAAACATGCCCAAAATCCCCTTGAACATAATCAACAAAATAATGCCTATGTGGAGTAGCATGAAAAGAAGCCCCTGAATCTAAAACCCAAGATTCAGTAATATTATGCAAAGAAAGAATCAAAGCATCTTGACATACATTACCCGATGCCACATTTGCCTCCTTGTTTTCTTCCTGTTGTTTCTTCTTATCCCAAAGCTCCCAACAGTCCTTCTTTGCATGCCCAGGCTTTCCACAATTCCAGCATACAATCTTGTTCTTGGATTTTGACCTTGCCAGATCTTTTGATTTTCCACGGTTTCCTCTATTCTTCTGTCTCCCTCTAGTTTCTACTGTCAAAGCATTCCCTGAAGTAGAATATTCCTCGAAGCTTTTTCTTCACATTTCCTCGCTTAGAATCACCCCTACAACATCCTCAAACTTCAACTTCGAGTTAGCTGGAACCGAGTTACTTACCGCCATTACCAGGCTATTCCAACTCTCAGGTAAAGAGCATAGAATTAATAAAGCCCTAACTTCTTCATCAAATTCTATTGTAACCAAAGCTAGCATATTCACAACCGTATTGAAATCATTTAAATGATCTGCTACTGAACTATTCTCAGACATCTTCATATTAAACAACTTTTTCATTAAAAATATCTTGTTAGAGGCAGAGGGTTTTTCATACAACTTCCCTAATGCATCCATTAGATCTTTTGTAGTCTTTTCCTTTGAAACATTAAATAATACCAAAGATGCAAGACACAGCCGGATTGTCCCAAGTGCCTTCCTATCCAGCAAATCCCATTCCGCATCTGTCATACTCGAGGGTTTGTTCACCTTCTCAGACAACGGAGTATAAAGATCCTTTTGATAAAGGTAATATTCCATCTGCATCTTCCAAAGACTAAAATTCTACCCGTTGAATTTATCAACCCTAGATCTTCCATCATCTGCCATAGCTCCCACTCAAGCTAAAAAACTTTCCCTGCGATTCAACACTTCAGCAAACCAAACCAGGCTCTGATACCAATTGTTAGGAAATAAGAGATAAAATATGCGGAACAATCCCTCACAGAATCACAACAGTAGAAACTAATATGCAGAAATTATTACAGATCTGAAATAAAATAACACAACACAAGGAGACAATATTTAACGTGGTTCACCCAATTTGGGCTACATCCACCAAGAATCACTTGCTCAGATTTTATTACAAGCCACCGCTCTCTCAATACAATACCCAGATCCGTTTGGAGCTATGCTCAACAAACTCTACAGAATTCACACCCGAATTCAAAACACATCTGCAATACATTTGCTTGTACATCTATCATATGCATAAGACCATATAAATAGACAACTACTTAAGCAGTTTTACAAAACTGTCCCATAAACCTATGGGAAACCGAAGAGATGGTTTTACAAAACAATGGGTACTGAAAAACATGGGCCGAAAAACAGCCCATAACGGTTACCCATTACCCATGGGTTAATAAACCACCCATGAAAATTTTCTTCGGGGGCTTCTCCCCCGAACCCCCCTGACCCACTCAGCGGCGAGAGGGACCACCGTAAAAATACCCGAGTGTAACACATAGAAGGTGTACCACACTCTAACATGAAAATAGGCTCCACAAACATAACATGAGGTTCGCAGTAAATCACACTTCATGAAGACCACGAGTAAGAATTCCTTGAAGGCTAGGAGATGTTTTTAATAATTCCATAAGAGATATATGTGCAGGCATTATCGCTAACTATTTTAATAGGTCATAAGGAATAGTAGTAGAAGATTTGGAAGTTGAAGTTGACTTTTGGTTTGATGGATCCATAGGATTAGACATTTGAGGCTCTTTGGATGACTTGAATGGTTGGTATTCCGTGGGAACCCATATTTTATTTTGGCATGTGACCACCGCATTGGTTTGAGGTTTACACATGATGGTAGAAATAGTAGGAGGCACTTCTTCGATAAATGAAATAATCAATTTAAAATAAACATTATTTGAAGATTTTCCTGGTTCAATAGTTTTTTATTGGCACCATGTTTAGGGAATGGATTATAAAAAACATTTAGATTATCGTTTGGTGTTTTATTTTATGTAGGCTCTTTAATCATGATATCTACACTATCAATAAGGTCTTGGATGTAGCTGTGGATTTGGATACGTCTGTCCGTTGGGTGACCATCAATGTGGTGAAAATCATAATATGTGTCAGCATTATACCAACTGGGTTTAGGTTCCCCTTCAACTAAAGGCTTCGTAATAGGGTACGTGACCATGTTGGCATTGATTAGTTGGTGCAAGACATTAGAGAGGGGATCTCCCAAAGGTGGAAATCGACATTGTTTTATGTCACGAGAAGGGGGGTCCTCTCTATTGGGAATACCAATAGGTTATTTTGAATTATTTCATTTAGACTGATTATTTTGGACACTATGCACATTATGGTTATCTGTGACACAATCATTAATAACATTGCAATTTTAGTTGATGCCTTTAGATTTTTTTGTGATGAGGACCACTATTATTATTATTATTATTATTATTCCCACTATCTTTTGATTAAGGTTTTATTAAACCTTTGACGATAAGGTATTTTTTATTTGGGATCCTTTTTCAATGACTTCCTCAAAGTTATTGAGGTGGTGCATTTGCATACAAAAGGATAATTTGTTGTTAACGTTTCGAACAAAGATGATGAATATTTTTTTTCTAGGATAGATCATGTGAATCGAATAGCAATCCCTTGTCATCATTGTAAAAATTTTGTGAAGCTTTCATTAGAGTGTTTTTTGGCATTGCAAAAATCCATCATGGTGATCTTGGAATCTAGGTTAAAGGAAAAGTGTTTGACGAACTTCTCCGAGAGGTCCGCGAAAGTGGTTATTGAACCCTTGGGAAGGTGTAGGAACTAATCCAAGGCTTTTCCTCCTATACTATGTGGGAAGAGACTCAATAAGAAGATGTCATTATATGCCACTTCTTGGCATGCCATGAAAAACTCTTTAATGTGATATATTGGGTCGTTCTTTCCCTTATATTTATCAAATTTGGTCATCTCAAAATATTTTGGAAAGGGTACATGTAAGATGTCTTTATCGAAGGGGTAAGGACACAATTCATCAAAGTTGAATTTATTTCATTGGTGTTGCATATACAAAATTGTGTCTTTCATCATTTTCCATTCACATGAAAATGGTGAGTCATTTTGTCGGATAAATGATGAACCATCATTCTTAATTTTTTTGTTTTCCTTCTTAGGCGTAGTATATGTCTTAGATGACTCATCACTTTTCTTTGATTATTTATTATTATATTTGGTAGTGACTGGAGAAGATAAGATACCTATTTTTTCTTCTATCCCCTTAATTTGATCAATTAAGGCTTGATTGGGATCTAAAGCTGAATTAGTGGATTTTCCTTTATCCTCGGTAGTTATTTTTCTTAGTCCATATCTGTCATTCTTGGATGAGGAAGGTATTTCAATCATTTTACGTGGTCTGGTTTCATCATTGTTTTTATATGAGGAATTTATATCATTTTTAATCTTAGTTTTACCAAGTTATGTTCTCAAAACATTATATTCAAAGTCAAAAGGTAGTTTTGCACCCATCTTGAGGAGACAAAACAAAAAGTGGTCTTTATTATGTCGTAAAAGGTTTTCAATTGTGGATTGTTCTTCAAGAGAAGTGTCATTTCCTTGACCTTCGTGATGATCCTCATTTTTATCATCGGAGATTCCAAAAGAATTTGTGTCACCTCTTCTAAGGGGGCTTTAATATTTTTGTCTTGTTCCCACCATTTTAGAAAGAGGGAGGGATCAAAGAGAGATGTGATAGATAACCCAACCCTTATCAAAGTGAATGCTAGTATGAAAGGGAGTGTAGTGATTAATTTTGAAGATAATTCAGCCCTTAACAAAGTGAATGCTAAGATGGAAGAGGGGTCTAATTTGGTTGAACGTTCTTGTCCTCTAGAAAAATTAATTCTAGAATGGAGAAGGGTTTGGCAATGTAGTTTGAAAGTGCTTAGCCTCTAGAAAATTGAATGCTAGAATGGAAAAGAGAATGAAAGAATGAAACACACTCAAACTCTATAAAATGGAGTGCTAGAATGGAAGAGGGGATGAAAAATATTTGAAATTTACTCAATCTCTATCAAATTGAATGCTAGAATGGAAGAGGGGATGAAAAATATTTGAGATGTACTCAACCTCTAGCAAAGTAAACGCTAGAATGGAAGGAGGATGAAAAGGATGAGAAGGACTTGGTTGTGATAACATGGATATGATGATGTTCAGACATAATTCGTGAGATAAAATGCTCGAGTGAGGGCGTGGATATCCAAAACTCAAGACTTGATGTTAAAAGGAGAGAAAAATCCTAAATTTTGGAAAATGTGATCCAAATATTTAAGACTATAATGAGATAGGATAAAACTTAGGATGAAAAGAATCCGAAAGGATAAATTTGATGAATTCGAAAAGAAATAAGAGATAAATGGAAGATTCAAAAAGATAGAATGAAAATCCCAAAGAAAGGAGGATCAAATAAAAGAGGTGAAAAGAAGGTCCAAATAAGGATTATTTGGAAAGGGATGAAATAGAATCACAAAAAATCCAAATGAGGAATATAAGGATTTTGAGAAAAGGTGATTTAGAAAGAACTCAAATAAAGAATTATTTGGAGATTGTGAAGAAGGATGATGAGAGATCCAAATAAGGGATATTTCGAAAATGTGACAAGAATGAAAGAACTATTTTAAATGAAGAAAAGTTTAGAAAGGATGGATGATCCAAAGGAATATTTGAAAAGGTGAAAAGGGAGATAGTGAATGATTTCAAATAGATGAGGATGACGATAAGAAAAGAGATGAGAATAATTCCAAATAAGAAAATTTTAGAGATTTGGAAAGAGGCAAAAATGAGCCAAAATAAGGAGTATTTAGAAAAGTATAAAAGATACAAGATGAATCCAAATAAGGAGTATTTGGAAAAGATGGAAAAAGAGATAAAAGTAAATCCAAATAAGGAGTATTTGGAAGAGTGGAAAAGATACGAAAAAAGAATCCAAATAATGAGTATTTAGAAAAGTAGACAAAGAGATGAAAAAGAATCCAAATTATTATTATTTTGAAAGATGTGAAAAAGATAAGAGAGTGAGAACACACAATACGAGTGTGGAACATAACTCATTAAGAATGAAAAGAAAGAAAAAAATTATCGATGTTTGGGCCTCTACCTTAGATTATATTGGTCAGGGTGTGGTTTCCTATATAAGTTCTCTTCCCTAGGTGTCAGCAGTCTATCTGAGTGATCCCGGATTGCCAAAAAATTCCTTTCGGAAAATTCAAGGAATATCTTGGCTTTACTTTATCCCCTTTAATACAATGAGCAATTATGTCACTCAAAGTATTGCACTAGGTTCACCACTAAGGATAGTCGTGACTATATTCTCATAAAGGCATATTAGTCAAGTGGGTGGAGTTTCCCATTTTTTCAACTAGTACACTCAAGGATCCTACTACTTTGGGGTTCCTATGGTACTCCTCACAATAAGTTTTATCGTTTAAGCCAAAGCACTTTCCATAGTTAAAGTGGATGGGTTTTAACTCTTATTTGGACCTGCAAATACAATGTGAATTGTTATTTCTTATCTTGATGTAAAATGAGATTATTTTAACCACCATTCTTTGACTAAGGAAACTTATAGTTAGTAACATGTAGTTAGTAGTTTGATTGTTTTAAGAATAACCTCCTTTAGATTCGTTCCTGCAAACACGGAATAGTGAGTTTTCCTAAGGTAGGTGGAGAGGAAAATACAAAAGAGGCAATCCCATGTTTCTAATTTCTAAGATCACTTACAAAGTGTGAGGAAAGAGCATACACATAAGTTTACTTTGATTAAGAAAACAAAACATTAATTCCTTAACAATACTTAAAATAAATAATAATAGATATATAGAAATAGAATAAGAAAGTATTCTAAAGTAGAGGTTATATTCAAATAGTACGCTAGAAAAAGCAATAAAAGTAAATAAAAATAGAAAAATTATGCTAGCACGTATAGAAGGATGTTAGTGCGTACACTTTGAGTGCGCAAGCATTACAGAGAACGTTAGTGCATGCAATAGAATGCATTAGAGTTATAAAGAAATGTGCAAACACAAGTTAGGTAGAAGAAATATAAATTGAACGTTAACACGTGCAAGTGGATGTTGGCATAGAGATGTGGACGGTAGCACATACAAGTGAACAGAAATGCAGAAAAATGAACAAAGACATGGACACTTGAATAGAAACATGTGCAGATGAATGCAAACATAGACTCTGGAATGGAAACGCATACAAGTGAACACTAGCACAGATATTAGGAACGCTAGCGCAAAGATTGGGAAAGATCTCCATATACTTCTGAAAAATTTTTTAAAGTGAAAAACACGGCCAGAGAACTGAGTTTTTTTATTTTTATACTTTTTTTCTTCACCTAAGGACCTAAAACTTTGAGAGCAATATTAGAAGAATACAAAAAAACACAAACAATGTTAGATTATAAAAAGATAAACTAACCATGTGAAATGGAGTGTGGGTCTCCCATCGGCATTTCATAATGTATGCAATGAAAAACTACAAACAAGCAGAAGTAAGAAAATAAACACAAAGCAAACCTCAATTGCAGCTTTCTTGCAAACCTCAAGAAGCTTGTCAAAGAACTTGGGCTTTCTTAATATTTGGCTTTGTTTGAATGTGGATGCTCTTGATGTAACTCTCCAAAGGATGAATGCAATGCTACGAGCTTAGATACATAAGAATGTGGGAGGAAAATTTGGTAGAAGTTGGCTATTATTTGCATAAGCTTCCAGGGATGAGTTTGCAAAGGATATGGCCTAATTTTATAATTGAGGGTAAGGCCATGAAATGTGGATCAAATTTTGACTAAGCTTCATGTTAATAATTGTAATTACCTGGAATAGAAATTAGACTTGGTCTGTGGAATTACATATTTGAAGGGGCAATAAAAATTTGGAATGGCATAAGTTACATCCAGGAAATTGGTTGCATATGCAATTCAATTTCCCCCACCTTTCTAGGATTCTAGAAATGGATTCTAAGTGTAGCTAACTAGGATAGGAGGAATTGATTAAATAAATAATTTAATTACTTATTAATTGTGAGGAGATAATTAATCATTTTAAAAAAATTGTTTAATTATATTAGCTAAGAGGTGTAGGAATTAATTTAATTAATTCTAAGAGCATAATAGAATTAAATTAATTAATTCTAAAGGGTAGGAATATGACTTAGGTAGTAGAGTTAATTTAATTAATTCTAAAATGGTGTATTATATCAAGATAGAATTAAGTTAATTAATTCTAATTGAATGAAACAAGCTAGAATTATGATTGTATTTTTAGGGTGTCTACAGAAGGTTACAAAGGTTTGAAGGATGAATTTTTGAGTTTCACATAGAAGAGTCTAAAAATTTTTGAGGAAGAAGTGGGAAGGACCCTTACAATGTGCACAAGCACTTTCATTTATATAACTCGTGGAATAGAGAAAGAGAGGGAGGAGAAATAAGAAAGGATTGTCAAGCTGGAATCTGACCCACTAAAAACATCTTGAATAAGCATGGGTGTCATGATTTCTTGTAGAGTTTTATTGTAGTATAGGAATGGGTTACCTTAGATAAAAGGCAACCACAACATGACCCCTTGATTCGATCGCACGCCATAAGACCACACAAAAGGACAACATACTTCATTTTTTTGTGATTAGGATGGGTTGTCCTCTTGTTTAGAAACTAACATGGCTTTGATATCTTTCACGCCATTTTCTTTTGTTAATACCTCCACAGCCTTTAATTTGTGTTCAAAACCCCATTGAATACTACCGCCTTGTCTTGTGAATTTTACCATGGTTTTTCTACTTTCTTTCCTTCAACGGCCCTTCACGGATTTTTCCTTTTATTTCCCTAATATGGATAAATTCCTTGCAATGCCCACGAAGTCCTAATTCTTCTATCCACATTTTTTTACTGGAGACCCTTTCCTCTTGTTCTATGGATTTTAAATTCCATGGAATGCTTTATTAGAAAACCTGTGGAAAACTAAGTTAGTGTTCTTCGAATTTCGAACTTGGCCACTCATAAATTTTTATCCTTAATCATGTGGCTCCTTAAAATTATTATTTGTGCATCGTGGATTATTATCTTGGAAGATTTGTATTTGGTTCCATGGAATTGATAGACTCTACGTAATTCTATAATTTCCAAGTATATGTGACGCAATGCTTCCATGCCGCGAAGCACCAAATGTTTCCTTACTGTCTTTGTTTTGTAGATATCATCCTTAGCCAATTTCTCCATATTTTCACAGGTATGAAACTCCACAGTGCTCTAAATTGACCTAACCCACGAAGTAATACATTCCTTAGTGTTGTGAAGTTTTGAGAACTTTTTCAAAACACTAACTTTTCCCAATTCTTACTAAGTCTTAGAATACTCATTCCTTTGTTCTACAGATTAGGAGAACCCACAAAACACTATGTTCCTACATTCCATGGAAGTTTTAATCAGTTTCTTACAACTTTTCTTGACAAAAATGGTTAAGTCCATTTTGGTGAGGTGTTCAAAATTACATGGGATGTAATTTTGGACAACATGTCCTACATGATCAAGTAATACGGTAGCCCTATAGAGAGATAGTGGATTAGTGTCCTAGTTGGACGAGAATTACGGATTCCAAGAGGATATTAGAGGTACCAAGGAAAATATTAGAGGATCTAAGGAGAACACCTATGATATTGATTCCCCAAGGTAAGTGGGCATGGTTGGTAGGATACCGCCTATTAAGGTATGATGATGATGGGGTAGTTTTGAGAGCCCGAGTAAATGGATCAATTGTAGTGGAGTATTTGGAAGAGACTCAAAGTTTATTTTTTATGCTAACATAGAAGATGATGTTGCATAAATTTTGTAGAGATAGATAATGAGGTATGTGGTTTCTATTTTTTCATAGAGGAATATAATTGAGTTGCATTCAAAAATTGAGGGTACACACCACAAGATCATGGATGGCATCATGGTCTTGAAAAATATGTTTGTGATGACATATCTAGTATAATTTGTAGTTAGATAGTAGGTGAGTACATTTACATTTATGGGAGAGGAAACTTATGAGCTTTAGATGTATAGAGATGATCAAAATGTGGTGAGTGTAGGATATACGATATCCTAGGGGCAGGGATCTCTCAACATACATACAACATTGACACAAGAGTAATTAGCAAGATTATTAGTTGGACATGTGGTGGCTATACATCAAGAAACTCATGTAACCAACATTACATACTTGGATATTTGAGCAGCTAGAGAAAACTGAGTAGCTCAAAGGGATCAATTGAGAGACACACCACTAGCATAATCCCTACAAGATACTAGTCTGGCATGAGGGGTGCTTGAGGGATGTGCATTTTATTTACTATATAAAATGATTCATTTTATAATATATATATATGAGATAGAATTTTTATGGTGATATCATGTGTATTTGATGTTGATGTTTGATGGATGTTTACATTAATGATTAAATTTTCTTATATGTGCACAAATGTAGGAACATTCATGACTAAGAGAAATGAAATGATAAAATGTTAATAATATAGTAGGAAAAACATGTAATATTTAATCAGATGGGGATGAATAGAGGGATATCCCAAATAATGTGAGTTAAACCATAGTAGGAGATAGTAGATATAAGTACCAAAGTATCCAAGATATGAATCAATAGTTGTAGAAACCTAAGTGGGAGAGAAAAACCCAAGTGGGAGATAATAGATAGAATAAACAAAGTATCCAAGATAGAAATAAACATTATTATAGACCCACATAAAAGAGAGAAACCTAAGAGAGTGATAATAGATAGAACTACTAAAGTATCCAATATAGGAGATAGTGGACATGTGGAAGAGTTGATATGTGTGCATGTGGTAGAACTAAACTACACACCAACACTTTGTCCTTGTATTCCACCTATGGGAATACTTCCAGTGAGTAGCACATCAATACTTTGTCTTGATGTTGCACCAACCAGATTACTTCCAAACAAATTATGTTGACCAGCTAACAAAGCTTGTTGTGTGGCACTAGTCATCGTCATGTGAGTGATTATTTTATCTGTTACGCCTCCTAAGTTGATACTAGTACATACCTTCCTATATATCTATCCTAATGTGATGATCCCCGATTAACCTCTTATTCTCCATCACTATGATGATCCTCTATATGAACTCTCAAATATTGAGTACCAAGTGTAAGGGCTAAGGGTTTGGGGTAGTCCAGATGTGTGCCAATGTTCTCCAAATATTCATTAGCCCAATTTCACTAGATGTCAAGAGGTTCTTTCTACTATGATTTCCCAATATCAAAGTGATATAAATTCCTGCAGCCCCTCACTCCTTGCAGGGTTCTCAACACTACTGCTCAACCCTATTCCTCTCTGCCTCGATGCCTCTTTAATCACCCTTTCTCATGTATCACTATATTTGTTCAGTATTTCTTCTCTCTACTTTTCCATCTGTCCCAATGTAATCCTTCCCGGACCCTTTCCTTTTCCTTGCGTGCAGAGGAGTTTTAGCTAGCCATCAAGAAGTTATCAAATCCAACTTCAATACGATCCTTGGTAGCAAGTAGAAGTGTGTGTGAATACGATCCTTTGGGATCCCGAAGAAACTAGAACTCATCTTCCTCTATACATGAATACGTAGAGATCGTGTATTCTAGAGTATAACTGTTCAGAATGACTTTCCAGTAATGATATACCATACATGTCCACAGCACATCCCATTCAACCAATACTTTATACTTATTCTTATCCCATATTTTCTTCCATCCAATCCTACTTCCTCGGTTTTGTTCATACACTATTAACCACACATACAATTCACATGGAAAGAATACAATACATCATACAGGTTGTCTTCAACCCTTTTAAATGGATTGAAATTATCACCAGTGTTGTATCATTGTGAAAATTCTTCTTAGCGTTTGTGTACCTAATGTTCAATACTCTCCAAGGATAGTCAAAACACCATGTGCACACCACATCTTGATATTCAAAATGAAATAAGGTCCCAACAATGGATCTAAAATGTTGCGTTGAAGTATAGTCTCAACACAACATTGTTGGGTGCATTGGCACATCACCTAGGCAAATCCTAAGTGCTCACCCGAAGCATGCACAACTCTACCAGGTCCCTCTTTTGTTTGGCTGCGAAGATGTATTCCATGCATTCATAGTTGTCATAACATCCAAATATCCCTCATGAAGAATATTAATCAGCCTATCTTGCACAGAAACAATAGATCATTAACCAAAAGAGAGCTCTACATTCATCATAACCATGTTGTAGTATAAACTAGTGACACATTCCTTTGCCTACACATACTCATACGAACATTCAAACAAAATGAAATCTCTAATAATCATAATAACTCTCTTTTACATGGATGTATATGACTATATAGAGGGTGGGAACTTATCCTTCACCACTTTACATGCTTTAATCTAAGCTTACAAAAATCCTATACATAGCTCGCATGTTTTCTCAACTTGTACTTTCCTATATTTAGAAGCCTAGCATGTGGATTTCCAAAATAATTTTTCTTCATTCTATAAAATCTATTTCTGTTTGTGCGCTAGAAATAGCTTTTATTTTAATCCCATTGCATGTTATAATTAACTCTACATATGTTGCCTATTCTTATCCCTACATGTGCTTTATCCTATTCTAGTCGTGTTTTATCCATGATTTTGTTTATTTTTAGTTTTCCTTGACAATCATGTCAACCCGTTATTTTTCCTATTTTTAGCTTGTCTTGAAAATCCAACTATCTCCTGATTATATTATTCCCTTGTGCAACCCTTCACACATGCTTCTTCATAATTCCTATTTCCACACGTACTCTCATGTGCATCCTTCCACGCTCACGCATGTATCATACTTATAAATTTCTTCGTCCCAACAATGGATGAGTGTGAGGATATTATCTTAAGCATACATGTTTCTTAAGCTAAGAACGTCTCTTATCTCCATGCCTTGGGGGATTCTCAACTGGTTTATTGACAAGTTATTGGTGCATATCAATGTCACAGAAAAAACCTTAAATCTTATTATGAATTATTCCATGAGATAACTGTTGTATATATCTTCCCCCGGGTAGATATAGACAAACGGAAGAATATGGAAATCAAAGAAACTCAGACCCCGACATTTACCAAGGCACAGGTTAAGGGCGCATGAAAAATGATGTCGACATGAAAATGGATGTGCCAAGGCACACAGCAAAGGATGTCGACAAAAAAATGGATGCACCAAGGCGCAGGTTAAGGGCGCATGAAAAATGATGTCGACATGAAAATGGATGTGCCAAGGCGCAGGTAAGAGGCGCACAGCAAAGGATGTCGACACAAAAATGGATGCGCCAAGGCGCAGGTTAAGGGTGCATGAAAAATGATGTTGACATGAAAATGGATGCGCCAAGGCACAGGTTAAGGGCGCATGCAAAGGATGTCGACACAAAAATGGATGCGCCAAGGCGCAGGTTAAGGGCGCATGAAAAATGATGTCGACATGAAAATGGATGCGCCAAGGCGCAGGTAAAGGGCGCACAGCACAGAGTGTCAACATGGAAAAATTTGTGCCTTGGTGCATGAAAGGGTATGTCAACATAAGGATGGATGCGCCAAGGCGCACCTTCAAGAGGCGCAACATTCTGAGCGCTGACAGGAAGCAAACCCTGACCCAGATATTCAGATGGCCATAACTTTTCACAGGGAGCTCGGATTCATGCAAGGTTGGACTTTTCAAAAAGCTTACGAGGTCCTCTGTCCAACTACGACTGGATATCTTTAATTGGGTGGGAACAAGTTCTTAAAAATGCAAAATACAGTTCGCCACTTTTTGGGTTTGCTAGGGTTCTCACCTACCACCATAATGAGATGAATTAAATGCAACCTGGAGGTGGTTGGGGTAGATTTGGATTTCCTCTCTCTTTTCTCTCTCATTCTTCCTATAAATTGTAAGGAGGGGCTTCTTTCTAAAGGTTTTACATTCTTGTTTTGCCCCTCCCTTCTTCTCTTTGGCAGGTGAATTTGTGGAGTTCAAACCTCCCATTAAAAACTGTAATGCAACTTTGCCTCTTGGCATTTTGTAGTGTGTTGTATCAATCTTTGGAGCAAATAATGCATGTCTGTGGATGATTCTCAACCCTCTCTGTGTTCATTTGCATCCTCTTGATCTTTCACTACAAATCTGGTTATCTGTGCATGATCTTGCATTGCATTTTTATGGTTTGTGTTTATTGGCAAGACAGGTGTTCTTCATTCCTCGGTGCATCGCCTTTGTAGTTTAGGTTTTATTTTATGCATCTTCTTACCCTGTCTCCTTGGCAAGTTAGTTTAGGTTTTGAGTAAACCCTCTGCATTTTTACGTGTGCATCTGAACAGAGGAATAGGAACCGGCCTTCATCCGGAGAGCTTTTCCGATTTCGCAAGGTCCCACACTTGGGAAAAGCTCCATGTTATGCAATCGCACTGAGAGTCTCAACCCATCAAGTTGCAGACATTCAGGGGTGTTGTGATTCACCATCAACAGTTTTGGCATGCCCAGTGGGACCAAGAGGTCATTCCACAAGATTTGAAGGAATTTTCAAGAAATTTGGACTAAAAAATTGCAGGTTTTACAATTTCAGATTTTTCACCTTCCAGGCTAAACTTTGAAATCGATTTTCAAGGACTTAACTTGCTCGAAACAAGTCAAAATTTCACCAGTTGATAGATCAGGGGATAATATTCAAAAGGGTATTCTTAGTTTTTTGAGTTTTTGACTTTCAAAATTTCACGGTTTTTGGTATTTCAAGATTTCGGAAGTCTGGCATTTTTGGGTTTTCAGGACTGTCATTCCAAATCAAATTCCAAACCCTAAAATCTCAAAAATACAGGTCTTTTAAATTTTGAGTTTAAATATTGTCAAGTTTGGTGTGTAACTTGGCAGAATCTAGCCTTTTGAGGCTCACTTTCTAACACATCTGGCGACTCCGAAGGGGTAGAATTCAGTGGTTTAGCAGCAATAGTTGCCCAGGCGCATGAGAAGAATTTGAACCAGGTCTGATACTCGAGAAGAGGGGTTATTTTTCCACTTAAAACTATCACCAGGCAGAGGAAGGAGAGGAAGAAGACCACAAAGATCACCATCTCCACCTAACAGGACTTTGTCTACACCTCCACCTAGTAGACCTTTTCTTGCATCAACCAGAGTTCTCAGGCCAATCATAATGGCACATCTAGCACCGAATCCCTTTGTCAATTTCACTGGCAGCAGCCCACTTGCCCTCAATGCATAGAATCCAGTTCCAATTGCAGCATTGAAGAACATTCCATTTTTCACTAGAGAAAATCATACCACTCCTGGTGATCATGTCAAAGACATTGCTAACGTTTGTGCAATCCATGAGATAAATGAAATGGATGTTGCTGTCAAATTGCTGGCATCTTCATTCAAAGGGAAGGCATTGCAATGGTTTAGGAGCCTTGGAGTCGGTTCTATCAAAATTGGAATCAGTTATGCATAGTTCTCCATGAGCAGTTTGGGGAAAAGGGAGACAATTTGTCTCTACTAGAACAATTGACGACTATCAAGAGAGCTCCCCATGAGCAGCTGACTGACTTCAACTTTATATTTCAAAGGTCTTGGGATAGAATTCCAGTGGCCATTAGGCCAACAGCTGAAGGTGCTTTTCTATACTATCTTAAGGCTTTGAATTCTGATATTTCTATGTTAATTCAATCTATGGGAGGCACAACCTTACCTGTTGCTTATAGCATTTCCATTAGGGGCTGAAAATTGTCTTATTCAAGCTGGTAAGCTGTCTCCTAGGCCTCCCATGCCCTTGTATCCAAACTTAGAAAATCCAAGCACTAGTCAAGCACCCACTTTGGCTCCTATTCCCACTCCTAGAAATCAAAGTTCAAATGAAACTTCTACTTCATCCTCTAGTGCTTCAAATGAACTCCAAGAGGTTATGAAATAATTGCAGAACCTTGGAAATGAGCTGGTGACTATCAAAAGACAGCAAGCTCAAAGTGCTAGACCGTATCAGCCTCAAGCGCAGTACCAGGCTAGGCCCCCATACCAACAAAATAGGTCACCAGCTCAGGCTGCAAATCAAAATCAAAGCCAAGTAAGGCCTCCAACAAATAGACCATTTCAGCCCTATAACCCCAATGTTGCATCTGCTTCTAAAGCATTAGTTCCAGTCCAAAACAACATAGCTCAAGAGTATGATTGGTGTTTCCCATGCAATGAACCTCACAACCAATCTATGTGCTTCAATGGTGCTTTGAACCAAGCCTTGATGGTGACAACTACTGGCGTAGAGGGTGAAGTGAGTCAAGAAGCAAATCAGCAACAAGGGACATCTCAACAAAACACAGCTCCAAATGATACCGCACTTGCGAATTGGCAAGCTGAGGATTTTTGTGGCATGAATCAAACAATTTCTCAGAGTGTAGCAGCTAACACAAGATCAAAGAAGAGGAATATTGGTGAAGGGAAGTCATTGGCTCCAAGTGATCTACAACCTTCCATCACTCCACAAGGTGTTGGTAAGCAAAATACAGTTCCAAACATGCAAGGAAAGCCCAAACCACCTTCTAAACCAACTCAAATGCCATCTATTGCTGCCCATGCACAAGAAAGGAATGTGCAGGCTAAAGGACAGCAAAGAGATGTTTCATCCCCATTTAGCATCATTGATCAAATGAAGAAGACAAATGTGAATATATCAATGTGGGAATCTTTATCCATCCCAGGCCAAAGAGATCTTCTACAAGCTGCCATGAAGAATTGGTCAACTTCGAACCAGCAGGTCCATATGCAAGAGAATGTCCTCACAAATGTTGCTCAGCCTGAAGGGAATCATGGAGGACAACAAGGTAAAGTTTTGAAGCCCCCTCCATTCTATGTTTCATTAATCATTGGCAATAAACTAGTACACAATTGCATGATTGATTCTGGGGCAAGTAGTTCTGTCATGCCCAAGTAAATAGCTGATCAGCTGGGTCTCCAATATGAAGTCATATCAAAGGGGGTAGTGCAATTGGATGGGACAGCAGTAGCAATGGTGGGAGTGATTAAAAGTTTGAATCTTACCTTGCATGCATGCCCCAATGTTACCATTTTGCAAGATGTGTCAGTGATAGATTTGCCACCACTCTTTTCCCTATGCTTATCAAGGGATTTCACAGCCAAAATTGGAGGCTACTTATCTGCTGACTGGTCACACATGTTGTTCAGAACAAGATATGGTACTAAGGTCACAATCAGATCTGAACCAATTGCAAACTTTCATATTGAGCCTCATACTCCAAGCCAAATCAATGCCAACTGTTCAGCATTTGATCAAGAAGATTATCCAAGCACAGATGAAGCTGACACCAAAGTTGGAAGCATTCCAGATTTGACTCTTGATGAATGGGCAAGCAAGGTACATGCTTTTGATCCCTACCAAGAAGTAGAAGAATCTGAGCTAGGAGTCTATTGCATACATGAAGAAAACCAGTCTATTCCTAGCATCACCAAACCAGACCATAAGGATGACAATGAGGTATGGCAGTTATTTTTTGATGGATCAAGGAGTAGGCAAGGTGCAGGAGGAGGAGCTATGCTTGTTTCACCTCAAGGCATCAAATATTATTCAGCTTTCCGTTTCCAATTTTCCTGTTCAAACAACACAGCTGAATATGAGGCCTTGATTCATGGACTTCATTGGGCCAGGAAAAAGGGCATAAAGAACTTGCAGGTGTTTGGAGATAGCGAGCTAATCATCAATCAAGTCAGGGGACAACATGCTACAAAGAATGACCTACTGAAGAACTACAAGAATAGGGTATGGGACCTCGTTGAGGATTTCGAAGCTTTCAACATCGTGTCCATACCCAGGAAGAAAAATGAAGCTGCAGATAGGCTCGCAGCAGTTGGAGCAACGTTTGATGTGGTTGAAAACATCAAAAGGGAAAAAACACAACCACATATCCATGTGATTGTGAGGCCAGCAGTTCCAGATAATAACACAAGCTGGCAGGTGTTTGAGAATGATCAACAGATCATCAATTTCTTACAAGAAGAGGCTGAATTCTCAGCTAGGAATCAAGATAGATTAGAGCAGCAGTATGGGGATCAAGTAGTGCAGCTGCGGACAAACAAGCTTCCCAAGGGTTTAGTAACATTGGAGTCTATCTTCAACCCTAACGACCAATTTCGTAAGGAAAAGGCTAACATACAGGTCAAGAGAGAAGATTCAGAGCCAATTCCGGTTGGGGAAGGAAAAACACTTCAAATTGGTAAAGTGGCCACTGAGCAGGAGAAATCAGATTTCATACAACTTTGCCAAGAATTTCCAGATGTCTTCGCTTGGAGCTATGAAGACTTAAGAGGATTCAATCCAAAGTTGGCACAACATACCATAGAATTGGATCCAGATGCTAAGCCCATCAGGCAGAAGCAGAGACCAGTCAACCCTCACATTGAGCCTCTAATGAAGAAAGAGCTAAGCAAGCTAATAGAGGCAAGCATTATATTTCTGATCAAGCACTCAAGCTGGGTTGCAAACTTGGTTCCGGTCAGAAAGAAGAGCGGAGAAATCAGGTTGTGTGTGGACTTCCGAGACCTAAACAGGGCATCTCTCAAAGACCATTACCCACTTCCTTCAATGGAACAAATATTGCAAGTAGTATCCAGTTCGGAGAGATTCTCTCTCCTAGATGGCTACTCAGGGTATAATCAGGTAATGGTGAAAGAAGATGACCAGTTCAAGATGGCTTTCACCACCAAATGGGGCACCTATGCCTACAAGAAGATGCCATTTGGACTATCAAATGCTGGAGCCACTTTCCAAAGGGCAATGGATATGGCATTCAAGGGGTTGATCAATAAAATAGTTCTGATATATCTTGATGACATCACTATATTCTCCAAAAATGCAGCAGATCACCTCTTTCATTTGAGGCAGGTATTTCAGAGGTGTAGAAGATTTGGGGTATCATTGAATCCCAAAAAATGCATATTCTTGGCTCACGAAGGAAAACTTCTAGGCCATATTGTTTCAAAGGAGGGATTGACGATTGACCCAGAAAGAGTTGAAGCAATTCGAGTGTTGCCATTGCCAAGTCACAAGAAGGCTCTTCAAAGCTTCTTGGGAAGGATCAATTTTGTCCGCAGGTTTGTTCCAAACTTTGCAGCTCTCGTAAAGCCAATAACCCTGATGTTGAAAAAGAGCATGACATTTAAGTGGACATCTGAAGGCAAGGCAAGTTTTGAGGCAATAAAAGAGGCTATATCTCAAGCTCCAACTCTTGTCAATCCAGACTTCTCCAAGGATTTCATGCTATATGCCTTTGGTGGTGGAGACACAATTTCTGCAATCTTGGTACAACAAAACAAAGAAGGATTAGAACAACCAGTTGCTTTCTTCAGTCAAGGCTTGGAGGAATACAAAACAAGGTACTCTTTCATTGAAAAGCATGTCCTTGCAGTGATTAGGAGCTTAAAGAAATTCAAGCACCTAGTCTCAAACAACAAGATCCAATTGTTGGTCTCTCATGCGGGAGTCAAGGACTTCCTTCTAAACAAGGATCTGAATGAGAAACGTGCAGGATGGATAACTCGTGTCATGGAATATGACATCGAGATTAAGGTCACTAAGCTAGTACGTGGAAAAGGACTATGTGAACAACTAGCTTTGAGTCGGCAAGTTGAAGCAGGTGATGAAAAAGAGACTGTCTTGGTACTACAGGATGGTCAAGAACAAGAAAATGATGATGTGCCCACTCCTTGTTGGACTCAGAATATGATACACTTCCTACAGATAGGCCTATGCCCTCCAGAAATGAGCAAAGCAAAGAGGAGATACTTCAGATTACAAGCCATTCCATATGTGCTTGTTGATGGTGTTTTGTTTTAAAAAGACATCAATGGAGTTCTATTGAGGTGCATTGGGATAGGTCAAATTGAGAGGGTGTTACGAGATTTTCATGATGGAGATTCTGGAGGACATTTTTCCCCATGAGTAACAGCTCTCAAGATAATGAAGGCAGGGTATTATTGGCCCACAGTGTTCAGTGACTGCTATACATGGATAAGAAAGTGCAAGAAATGTGCACTCTTCACAGGCAAAGAAAGACTAGCAGCACTTCCATTGCACCCAATTTTGGTTGACCAACCATTTATGCAATGGGGATTGGACTTCGTCGGGGTCATCAATCCAAACTCAAGCCAAGGCCACAAGTGGATTCTCACGGCAACGGACTATTTCACCAAGTGGACCGAAGCAGTAGCGCTCAAAGAAGCAAATGAGTCTAACATACTAGACTTTTATGAAGGAATAGTGACCAGGTTCGGTGTGCCAGCCACTATCATATCAGACAATGCATTGGCATTCATAGGTTCCAAGATTACAGAATGGGCTGTCAAGAATGGAATCTATTTGAGCACCTCTTCAAATTATTACCCGCAGGGTAATGGACAGGCAGAGTCCACGAACAAGAATTTGCTAAGAATCATCAGAAGGACTTTGGATGAAAACCAAAGGACATGGCATACCAAGCTAAAATCAGCATTATGGGCTGATAGGATAACGCCAAAGAGGTCTACAGGTAATTCTCCCTACAAGTTGGTCTATGGGAAAGAGGCAGTATTGCCTATATCATTAGAATTGCCAGCATTGGAGCTCATGAAGCAGTTGGAGTTGTCTGAGTTCGAACCAATGGAGGCCAGGTATGCAGAGTTGATGGAATTGGAAGAAATAAGAGAACATGCAGTTCTAATGATTGAAAAGGATCAGGCCTTAGTAAAAAGATGGTTTGATAAGAAGGCAAGAGCAAAGACCTTCCAGGAAGGGGACCTAGTTCTGAAATGGGATGCAGATCGGGCAAAACCAGGAAGGCATTCCAAGTTTGATGCCATTTGGAGTGGCCCCTACATGGTCACAGGATGTAAAAGTAGTAATGCCTTCCAATTATCTACATTGGATGGAGAAGAACTCCGATTCCGGTTAACGGAATCTATCTTAAACATTGCTACTAAAAGGAAAAGGTTTACCCTTGTAAATATTAGCCTAGATTTCAATTCCTCTAAGTGCGTATGCACATTGTCTTGTTGTAGTTAGGTTTCAATTTCCCTAAGTGCTTTGGCACAGGTTTTGTTGCTCTCAGGTTGAATTTCTATAGTTCAACGTGCTCTCAGAGAAGGAGTTGCAGTATCAGGCTCGGGATCAGATATCAGGTTGGTTTCAGGTTATTGCTTATGACTCCATGCCCAATGGATTGCTAAAAGGCCACTGATCTTCTACCTAGCAGGCAGGTGATCCCGTTGAGTCACCAAATTGTTGTATATATCTTCCCCCTAGGTAGATATAGACAAGCGGAAGAATATGGAAATCAAAGAAACTCAGACCCTAAAATTTACCAAGGTGCACCTTTTAAAGGCGTAGGTTAAGGGTGCACAAAAAGGATGTCGACATGGCAAAATGGATGCGCCAAGGCACAGGTAAGAGGCACACAACAAGAGTGTCGACATGGAAAAAGTGCGCCAAGGCGCAGGTAAAGGGTGCACAACAAAGGGTGTCGACATGGAAAATGGATGCGCCAAGGCGCAGGTAAGAGGCGCACAGCAAAGAGTGTCGACACGAAAAATGGATGCGCCAGGGCGCAGGTAAGGGCGCAAAAAAAGTGTCGACACGAAAATGGATGCGCCAAGGCGCAGGTTAAGGGCGCACAGCAAAGAGTGTCGACACAAAAATGGATGCGCCAATGGCGCAGGTAAGGGCGCATAACAAAGATGTCGACACAAAATGGATGCGCCAAGGTGCAGGTTAAGGGCACACAGCAAAGAGTGTCGACACAACATGTAAAAATTTGGATGCAGGTAAACGGCACACGTAAAGGGTGTCGACATAAGGATGGATGCGCCAAGGCGCACCTTCAGGAGGCGCAACATTTTGAGCGCTGACAGGAAGCAGACCCTGACCCAGATATTCAGATGGCCATAACTTTTCACAGGGAGCTCGGATTCATGCAAGGTTGGAATTTTCAGAAAGCTTACAAGGTCCTCTATCCAACTACAACTGGATATCTTTAATTAGGTGAGAAAAAATTCTTAAAATGCAAAATACAGTTCGCCACTTTTTGGGGTTGCTAGGGTTCTCACCTACCACCATAATGAGATGAATTAAATGCAACCTAGAGGTGGTTGGGGTAGATTTGGATTTCCTCTCTCTTTTCTCTCTCATTCTTCCTATAAATTGTAAGGAGGGGCTTCTTTCTAAAGGTTGGACATTCTTGTTTTTCCCCTCCCTTCTTCTCTTTGGCAGGTGAATTTGTGGAGTTCAAACCTCCCATTTAAAACTGTAATGCAACTTTGCCTCTTGGCATTTTGTAGTGTATTGTATCAATATTTGGAGAAAATAATGCATGTCTGTGGATGATTCTCAACCCTCTCTGTGTTCATTTGCATCCTCCTGATCTTTCACTACAAATCTGGTTATCTGTGCATGATCTTGCATTGCATTTTAATGGTTTGTGTTTATTGGCAAGACAGGTGTTCTTCATTCCTCGGTGCATCACCTTTGTTAGTTTAGGTTTTATTTTTATGCATCTTCTTACCCTGTCTCCTTGGAAAGTTAGATTAGGTTTTTGAGTAAACCCTCTACATTTTTACGTGTGCATCTGAATAGAGGAATAGGAACCGGCCTTCATCCGGAGAGCTTTTCCTGATTTTGCAAGGTCCCACACTTGGGAAAAGCTCCATGTTATGCAATCGCACTGAGAGTCTCAACCCATCGAGTTGCAGACATTCAAGGGTGTTGTGATTCACCATCAATAATAACTTCATGCTTGACCTCATTTACCATAGAATCAATCTCACATGAACAAAATGCAGTGGCTGAATCTTTGGCCACATCTGCCACCCAATTCTAGCCATATTCTAACTCTCATAATGACACTCTTATTATACAAATTTTTCAATCCATATCCACATCATCCCCTCGAGACATTCAAGATGTTTATTAGATCAAACCATACAACCTTGCATGTGATCCTTGGTATGATGACATCTACCAATTTATACAACACTATACTTACCCTGACAGCACCAACCCCTGAACACGATTACGGATACGTAAAAAGGATATCAAATATGTACTTAAAGATGACATATTATATTATCACAACTTTGAAGGTACCCTACTCTGATGTGTTGATAGGGATAAGTTCCCCCTCATCTTGGAAGAAGCACATGAGGGCACTTGCGGTGGCCATTGTAGCAGTCATTCCACTACCCACAAATGCCTATGTATGGGTTACTATTAGCCTACACTAGAATCTTACACTCATGCATTTGCCAAGAGTGCATACCTTTCCAATTTCATGATGACTTGATTCATTCCCCTCTAGTTGAGTTGTAATCTATTGCAAGTCCCTAGCCCTTCAATAGTTGGGGATTTGATTACATTGGGAAATTTCCTCGGTCTCAAGATGGCCATGTCTTCGTCATTACAACCACATAATAATTTACTAAGTGGGTTGAAGCCATGCCTCTCACTATTATGTTGGGCCTCACTACGTCTAAATTTTTTCCTTAATCATATCATTTGCCACTTTCGGATCCCCCACATCATCATATCTAACAATGGTGGAGTTTTCAAATGTAAATAAATGAAGCAACTTTGCACTAAGTTTAAAATCAAACATCGATTTTCAAAACCATATCATCCTCAATGTAACGGACAAGCCAAGTCTACAAATAAAATACTCAATAAGATCTTAGAAAAGATGATTCGTGAATCACGTACAAGTTGGTATATGAAGCTATACCCTACATTATGTGCATACTGCACCAGTGTCCGTACGGTCATGTTGGGGAAACCCAATCTCACTCACCTATGGAGATGAGGTCGTCATTCCACTTGAGGTGGAGTTCCCTTCATGCTATCATTCCAGACGAGGAACTCTGTAAAGTGCATCTTCATGACCTTGACCTATTAGAAGAACAATGTGACTAAGAATATAGACGTAATCACAAACATAAAAAATACCTTGATAAACAACATAACAAACTTGTTCATCAGCATGCCTTCGACGTGGGAAAGCTTGTCCTTAAAATTAATTATACACATGACAAAGAAGGAAAATACACCATGGAATGGTGGGGTCCTTACCTCATTAAAGATGGTATAGGTCCTAATACATATCATCTTAAAACCAATGAAGGCCACATATTCAAATACCCAAAAAATATTCAATTCCTCAAATGATTCATGCATGAAGGAACTCAGGAGTTTTAGTACACAGCTTCCATCTCTCATCCTTCCTTCTCAAATTCACTACTTCATCAACCCTCTCTTTCAGACTGAAAACATTATCAACATTTCAGCTTTGTATGCCCGGTCCTTCCCTTTGGATCGCCACAATATTTTACACGTCCTCGCTTAGGCTTATGGCCTTGCTTGTATTTATGTTTCTATCTAATAACATTATTAATATAGCATCTACCTCATGGTTTTTTTCATTTTTCAGTGTTGTTATCCTCCCTTTGGGCTAATCATCCATCCTCTCTTTATTTACGCCCTTGGGTTTATGACAGTTTCTCTTTGTAGCTTCTACCAAATGGTTTTTTACACTTTTCAGAATTTGTACCCGATGTTTTGCTATGACACTATATCACCGCATTATGACATCTTGACACTATGACACGACATCCATCCCATGGGCCCCTAGCTAGGTGATTTGTCTTATTTTATTGATGATCCTCTAGTGTTTCCTTTCAATTGTTCTTCTTCAGTGTTCTTGCAACATGAATTACACCCGCACATGGTAGGACGAGTGACACTATCACGTACGCATTGGTGGGTATATTTCATTTTAGTTATTCCTTGAAAAACATTCCTTTATGTACTTACTTTAAGAATTTACTTTTGATTCTTATCTTACAGACTGTTTCTTTCCATTGACCAGCTCACGTTGCATTATTGTGACATGCGTTGATCAATGGTTGGGGCATATGTATACACCTAATTTTTCACTTTTCATCTTTCATACATGTTATTAACAATTTCTCTATGCAAATAAGGGTCACTGATGCATATATTTCGTGAGTGGGTGCCTTAAGGGGCATGTCGGTAATGGGGTGTGACTATTCATGTATTCATTATGGGTTAGATATAGTACACAGAGAGAATCACTATGTCTCCCTTATCCTTATCTGAATTTTTGAAACTTGCTTGCATTTAATTCATCATCTAACACCTTGTTCACTCATTTTCATGATCCATGAGACCTCTTATTCACTTTACATGACATTTAGATATCCTTGACCGACATCGTCGCCCGTGGGCAATGGTGTCAGTGTTAGGTTTTTCCCTAGCCAACACCATCACCCACGGTGATGGTTTTGGGTATATATAGTCATCACATCCAGACATTCATAAGGAAGGAATCCATGATCACAGGAACTAACCATTCGATCTGCTCTCTTTTTCCATCTTCACATTTTCTCATTTTTCCTTGGTTCATCTTGCACTTGACTTTGATTGGACACTCTTCTTCATGGTTGGATTGATTAAACTATTGGGTCACCTATAGTGAGTCTAGGAATGGAACGGTGCTCCCCTTCTCCTCACAATATTAATTCTCTCTTGGTGTGCTTCTTCTTTGGAGAGATAGATGCATCTGTGACCACCCTTGCAGGTGAGTGCTTTAACTCTCTTTGTCATTTTTCAGAGATTAGTTCATTTCCCTTCCACATTTCTCTATGTTAGCTTAACATTGTATGAACATTGGTGTTAGTTATCATATTTCTATTATATGATCAGCTACTTAGCTTTCCTTTTTTTCATTTCAATTATATTGCAGTAGTATAGATTGTGCATGCTTGACCTATCTCCCATTGATCTATATGCCTCCTCCATATACTGATATCCTAGAAGGACTATTTCCTCTATCTTGACTGCGAGCCTTGAAAACCCTAGATTGACCTAGTGTAGGGATTATTTCCCTCTGGATATGTGACCTTAGCACTCGTTGTAGCCCCTTTAAATCTACCCATTGTGTGTTGGTCCATGTGTTTTTCTTATTCGTTACCTCATACCATAGTGGAACAGAAGACTTAGGAGTGTAATCCATTTAGACACATTCTTGGCCCACCATACAGTAGGTTCTGCACACTATTGTCTAATGCTTTATTCTAAATTGTACAATGTTTTCCTTTGATATTGTCTACAACTTTGACTATGACAACTTGTGTGGAAGATATAAATATGACCTTGTGAGCGATCATGAGCTCAAGAGATGTGTAAAAGCCACTGGAATCATACTTATTTTTCCTTACCCCGGTTCTCTTGAAATGACTTGTAAATAGCAATCAATATTTTTTTGACACCCCCATACCTCCTTCATAGCACTTCTCCAGAGAGGTATCAAACCCATGTAGTTCTCCACCTATTAGAAGTGTAATATTATTGATTCAACTATAAACTCGGCTCTTAAACACTTAATATTGATAGCTTTGACTTGGATTTATATATTTTGTTTTGTTTTGGATTAGTTTGATTTAAAGTGCTTCAAACTTGTATGCTAAATTTTAGGGAAGCTTTTTTTAAGATTTGGAAATGAAGACCGAGTAGTGTCTTGTATTTGTCAAGTAGGTGATTGAATTGCCAAGTAGTGACCAAGTTAGTAAATGGGAGCATTTAAATTTGTTTTAGACCATTCCACTGGATATAATTGCACACTAAGGCTAACCTACAAAGAGAAATAAGGATTAAACTAAGAAATTTGACCATTTGCACACAAAGGACATAACCGTACGATAGTTTTATCGAACATGTACATTATTGTCTAAGAGGATAGAATATTACAAGTGAAAATCTAGAAGAGTTTGGTAGGAAGCATAAGATGTCTATGAGAAATGAGATCAAGTTATAGGCCTCTAATGTCTGAGCAATTGGATTAGGTGAATAGAAAGTGTTTGCAAACCTTATGAGAGATTAGGATAATGTGTTTAAGCTTTGTTTATGCACGTAAGTTAGGACTAAAGGATATAATCCAAATTACCTCTATCAAATGCCAAATTACCAATTTTTGATGTATACCTACTGGGAAATCCAGTTGATTCCATTGTGGCAGCACTCCTTTGACACAAGGTTAATGATATATCAAGTTTATGTGTTGTTGTGGACCAATGTAGCTAATCTACATGGAATTAATTTTTTGAATGAATGAGAATATTAGAGTCATAAAATCTACTCTAAGATGTCGTGAATGCCCCATCCAATCACCAATTATGTTAGTAGGAGGGCCACCTCCATTGTGGCATCAGTTCTTAAGCACCAAGAAAATGGTATATTGAGTTTATATGTTGTTTGGGATTATGAAGTGAGGATTTTAGAGTTATAGAGGCGATTCTAAGATAAATTTTCCTTGGAACCAAGGTGGATTTGTCGTCATTGACCAGGTCTTTTAGCAAAATGTGGGATTGTAATTTTTAATAATGAAGATTTTAGATTTGTAGATGCGATTCCAAGATACATGGAAGAGACACATATTCCTCCGGTGACCAAACAACCATCATATTAACATAGGCGTATCTAACAACTTTGAGGTGTGCATTTAAAATATTTGATTGAGATTTTTTTAAGTTAACGAAGCGGTGTAGGGAAAACAAGATTTTTTTAGGGAGCTTATGAAGTCTTGTATGAGACAAGAATAGGATTGAACAAACAAACATACTCATTCCACAACCAATCAAACTATTATATTAAGAACAAGATTTGTCCACTTCAAGTAAAAAATCAAACTTGAAGTGAACAAATTTTATGTATTGTATTGATTAGACAATGACGATTTCACCCTCCATTATCAAAGATTCCCTTCCCATCACAACCTAATTCTTCGTTCCTTGCTGGAGATGATAGAGATACAAGTATAAACACAAATTAGAAACACACTAGTGGAAGAAATTAGAATGCAACTTGACTATGGTTATGAGAATTACAAAGTCAAAACGAGAATACTTGTTATATACGACTTCCCCGAAGTAGAGGGAAAATACAGTCTCTTTAATACAGGAAGGATTGACCTAACGTGATTCAAATGTTCAAAAAAGTGGAGGAAGCGGCTTTTGTGTGAGTAGCATAAACAATTGCGTGGTGTGGGCAGTTTCCTGGTTTTCATAAAAATATGAATCATATGTACAATAAAGTAAAAGCCTATGGAGAAAAAGATGTATGGACCTTTCTATCCGTGTGTGGTCGGACACGTAAGCTCCATGGACGGTGCTGTCCTCCTCTTTTTTTCAATACAGTTGACCTCATTAAACCCAAAAACAAAATATCACCTTAATTCTCACAGCCCACATCATCATCTTCTTCTACGTGTTGTCTTTCTCCACCACAAAATGAGTTTGTATATATATACACACACATTGTGTATACAACTAGTAAACTATGTTATATTTGTTTGGTTGTGTGTGAATATACTCATAGATCTCTGTATGTTTGATTGTTTCTGGGGTAGAATTTACGCAAAGAAAATTGGGTAAGTTATGGGGAGGACGCCATGTTGTGAGAAGAATAGTGGACTGAAAAAAGGACCATGGACACCTGATGAGGATCAGAAACTCGTAGAATATATAAAACGCCATGGACATGGCAGCTGGCGTGCCCTTCCGAAGAGAGCAGGTATTGCCTGAAATTTTGATAGATTTGCCAAAGCTTTCCTGGATAAATTTAATGAAGATGTTTCTTCTTTAAAAGACCCAGGATTCCTTTTTTTTAAGTTAGTATCAATCCGGCTTTTATTTCAAGTTTTATGTGAGATTTGTCAAAGTTTTTCTGAATAAAAGTTTTCATTCTTAAAAAGCCAACAGAAATTCCATTTTTATTGGAATAGTATTGATCCAATGCATACAAGTCAAGGGAAGAATCTGAACTCCTGAAAATTTAGAAAAATAAATAGTGGCCATTATTTAGATTATGCTTTAAGACTTTAAGTATGAATTTCTCAACATCAAATTTAAATTTTTGTGTATTCAGTTATGATTTGTAATCTCATCTTTAATAGTGATTTATGCAGTGAGCGGGTTAAAAGGAAATATGTTAAAAATATATATTTAAGTTGCATATTTTGAGAATTCTTTGTTTCTAAGGTATTTTGAATGTATTATTAATAGAAATGGTGAATTGGGGGAGCTTAAATGGTGGAATCAGTGTTGACAAGCTTTGTTTCAGTAATATGAATAGGAAAAGTTTTAGGAGTAATTAGATTATATTGATGAGTGTTCACTTTAATTATAAAATTTCCAAACATCGTTTGATTATTTCAAACTAGGCTGTCTATGGAAGTCTGAGGCATGGATATTTGATTTACAGGGTTGTTGAGGTGTGGGAAAAGCTGCAGGCTCCGGTGGACAAACTACTTGAGACCTGATATAAAGCGTGGGAAATTTTCAATCGAGGAAGAACATACCATAATTGAACTCCATGCTGCTCTTGGAAACAAGTAAGTCTTGGTGTTGATTCTCTTATTTGCTTGTTTTGAGCCGCGGTGTCTATCTCTCATGTAGGTTCGCAGTCAACACGAACCTGCGCAAAAGATTGAAGCAATATAGTGCCTGTTCTTTTTAAAAATCGCAAACGATAATTTGATGGAATTGGTAACAACACATTACGTTGTTACCTATATAGATAACAACACGTGACATTGTTACCTATATAGATAACAATGTAATGTGTTACCTATTCCATCAAAACTAATGGCGACGTAACGAAAAATACTTTTTGCCTGTTGTGTGAATGTATATGAGAGATAGGCTCTTCTGTTTTAAGCTCAATGATACATGTTCTTATTGCAAAGCTTTCTCCTTTTGTAATGGGTGTTTTCTATATGGTATAGAAAACTATGTGGGCTTGAATCTGGAATGCAGGAAAAATCTATAGTAAAGCTCATTTAGCTCAAATGGTACTGGTCACTGAACTAATGTAACGGAGATTATTGTTTTAATTTTTTTGTGCAGGTGGTCTACCATAGCTGGGCATCTTCCTGGTAGGACAGACAATGAAATAAAGAATTACTGGAACACCCACTTGAAAAAACGTCTGATGCAGATGGGAATTGATCCTGTTACACACAAGCCAAGAGCAGACCTATTGGGTCTTTCCAATGTGCCTTCACTTTACAATGGGTTTTCTCTAACTCAAGAGCAGCAATGGGAGAACGCAAGGCTTGCAGAATATCTCAGACAGGCCTTGTTCATGGCTGATGATAAGGGAACTCATGCCCCAACAGATTTGCTGATAAGGTCTAATGATCAGTACAATTTGCAGAAAAGCATGAGCAGCTCAACATGGGTACATCAGCAGCAAGGAATGGCCATGGATTTTAAGGTTCTGCCCCCCAATTTGGAACAGTTTCTGCAGTCACAGACAAATGAATGTGCCTCTAATATTAGAAAGTTGGAGGAGCTGCTGCATCAGTCTCAGACAGTAGGCTACTGTCCCTCAAATAACCTCAATCCCATTGGGTATATAAACAATGATGAATATGGTGGATCCAACATTGCAGATTTTGTATCTCCATGCTCCATGGATGGACTTCAAATGAAGGCACAACCACCTCAGATGTTAAGGAATGACAACATGTTTCTTCACAACCAAGGAGATCATGACATCAATGGAGGGAATAACAATATTCTCAATGTTGAAGACCTTAAACCTAAGGTCTCATTTGATGAAAGTAATCTCAGTACAACAATGTGGGCTGATCAAGAAGACCCATTACAGCTAATGCCGCCTCCTACATTCTCCACATCAAATAGCAACATCTACAACCAGCCTGAACTAATTCCTTTCATAAACACCAGCACTGAATCCTCTTCAATGGTGAACAACAATTCTTATGTTGACCCAGTAGTGTCGAAGGCACAACTGGTGAATAATTCTGAGCCAGGCAAAGAATTTTGGAGCATTGTGCTCAAGGCAGTTGGAACAACTCAGGCCCCAAATATCATCAGTGCTTAGTAATAAGAAAGATATATATGTAATATTTTTTTTAAATAATTTTGTATATGTAATATTTTTTCAATAATTTTGTATATGTTTCAACATGAGAGAGGATGAATAATTATGGCATCCTTTATGAATTGGGATGAGTGATTCTTTGATTTCTCTGTTCAATATGTCTGTGTTTTGTAATTGTTCTATCTAATCTCCGTGATTAGCTTGAATTTTAAATACAAACAGCTTAAATAGATCAATAAAAGAGTCGATATTACTAGGAGATTATTTGTTCAAACAAGAAAGGTTATTTTGTTGTTTACATCAGAACGAGTTCATAATGGAAGTGGAAGACAACTATTAGGTCACCAACAATTATGAATAAAATTATCATATTCAACTAAAAAACAACAGATATAGCAACACCATCTATGTAGGTAGACTTTTTATGCCTTTGAAATGTTCTTTCTCAATTTTGACACTATGACTGTAGGACACAGTTCAAGCTCCTCATCCTCCAAAGTCAATCCATTAAGATAAGAGACAATTTGGGAAGGAACGAAAGAAGAGGGATTGATGCAAAACTTTGTGCAAATTGCATCAATCTTCCTACTTCCCTCCACAATTCTTTTAGTTATTGTCTCTCCGGAGCCTATAGATACTTTCCATTATGCTCATTTGACTCAATTCCAATTAATGCATGTCATCCTAGATAGCCAAAGTGTTGGCTTTTAATAGAATAATTTTAACTCTAACTTATGTTGTCACCTTTAGGATTATATTAAGTCTAGAGTTCAGCTATCCATTTCCCTTCTCAACAAGGAGAACATATGTTATGTCCTTAATTTGTATCATTTATAAGGATATGTGTGGGCTAACTTATGGCTTATATAACATTTATATCTATTAGTTAGTAGTCCATCAAGTCTAAACAAATAATAATGAAGGGGTGTGACCCTTCATAATTGTGTGTGTGTGTGTGTGTGTGTGTGTGTGTGTGTGTGTGTGTGTGTGTTTCTCTGGTTAAAAAATATTTTGCAAGCTTCCCTCTTGAAATGACTTAGCAGTATGGAAACAATTATTTCCCCACTATATCTTCCATAAACTTATGCATTTTCAAGTTTTTTTAGGACTATTTGTACTTTTGACAAAAAAATAATATTAGTCCAAATTTCAGCCTTTTATGATATGTTTTGAGAAAGTTATCATCATTTTGGTGTTTTTCATTAATTTGCTTTCCAGGTCACCAGTTGTCCACTTATTTACAATTTCAAAAACATCATCAAATTTTAGGTTTGTTCTATTCTTTGCTTTTTCACATTTGACGCATTATAAATTTAGAAATTCGTTGGTAACAATTTATAATTAAGTTCTACCATGTTAGGCCTTAAGATATCAAGGTCGAAAACTAGAGAATGAGAAACATATTCATGCACACCATGAAAAAATCTTTATAAAGATTCTAAAATAAAATATAATTTAGAACTAGTTGGGACTTCAACCATGATGTCTTCTTTATTAACCATATTGTTCATGAGCTACAAGCTGATGTGGCCAAAATAAATCATCAATTGGAGAAGCTTGAAACATGACTTGATCAATTATTTGATTTTCAAGTCTTCAAACATTAATCCATGTGTATCTAGTTATCATGGTGACCACCCTATAGTTATTAAAAAACCATGTATTGTTGTTAGTGAAGACGACGTGAAATACATTATGAAGAGGTATGCTCACTATGACTCATATGACCATAAGAAAGTCTTTAATACGAATAATTGTAACAATAAAACTTTCAAGTTATGTGAGATGTCTCACCCAAATTTTAACAATAGAGACTATAACTATGTACTTGGGATAAATGGTGGAGGGCCAGAAAGGAGGAAGAAACATTAAGTGAGAGATGTTCTAGGCTAGTTCACCGACAACTTTACAAGGAAAATTCCTACCAAAGGAAGATTCGATCACACCCTATCTAAGATGAATGAGATACAAAATGTAAATTTTGGATTTGATATAGTGGTTATGAAGTTCATTCCATTGGAAGGCCAACAGCATCATCGAATAATATGAGAAAACATAATAATTATGATAGCCCATAGTTGCATATTTATTGAATGAAAATGTATAATAAATATTTTTCAAGAAGAACACAAGATAAGTACCACTTTGAGGATTTCTCAAGGGGAACACAAGATCAGTGCCACCTTGATGGTTTATTTTCCATAACATGTGAGGTATATGTTTAGACTTTATGCCTAATACAAAATTAAACACTTATCATGTGGATCCATTTTTCAAATTCAAATCATATCAAACACGACCAAACAATTAGATGGTTGAGCTAAATATGGATGAATAACATCAAAAAATGGTTTGGGATTGATCTTTGGCATATAATACGCCTAATTTAGAATCATGTGATAAGTGTGAGGGGAATGAGGATATGGTAATAAAAGATGCTTATAGGTGGGGTGTTAAAAAATATTTTGTGTGGAGGAACAGAAGGAACAACCAAAACATCAAGAATTCAAGAAACACAGTACACATTAGCAACATTGGCCTTCATCCACCAAATACACCCAATATTTGAGGTGTTTGATTTAAGATAGAATATTTATATCCTAGAAGAATAACCAAAAGGAATAATCACCATGGAACTAGGGTTACATAACCATAATCAAATCAAGAGAATGCAACTAAAGGTGATCACAGATGTTATCATCAAGGGGAAGAACTTAGCATACGAGGATGTGACATGGGAGGACAAAGGTTGAATACAAATGTTTCCACGAATGATCAAACATAAAGGAAGACATTTCTTGAAGAGGAGGAATATGGATACCCCTAATTTCATCATTTATAAGGATATATGTGGGGCCAACATATGGCTTATATAAAATTTATATTTATATTCATTGGTTATTTGTTCATTAAGCCTAAATTAATAATAATGAATGGGTGTGACCCTTCATAATCATACTTACATATATAGGGGTGATTAAATATATCCCATGGTGTTGATTGTGAATTATTCTCTTACTAGAATATTTTGGAGGTTGCTACCTCAATTTGGCTTAGACATATATTTATATTCTGATATAGTTCCATTTATCTTTAAATAATTTCGTTAGAACATAGTGAACAAAATTGTTTCCTTTCTTGCATCTTATAAAGAGTTGTGTGTGAAACACTTGGTTTGTGGCTGCCCACTTTAGTAGTTTTTCTTCGATAATACCATCAAATAGTCTAGTCTTCCTTAAATCTAATTCTCTCTCTATAGACTACATCCTAGTCATCTTGTTAGGTAAAATCTCATTATGTATTAGTTGTTTAAGCTTTAGGTCTTCCATCAAACCTAAAAAGGAAGAGTGGACATCTTCCACTAAATATTTATCAACTTTTTTCATGTTATGCTCTTTGAAAATATTTTTGGAGGAGACTTTTCCCTTCCCTAACCTAGAGCTCTAACAAGAGCAAAAAAATACAACACCAACGACATCCAATTTCCATCCATGGGATCATTAACCCTAACCAACACACATCACTTGACAAGGAAAAAAACATATTAAGAATTGTGTAAACCCAATAGAAGAGAAGATACAAACCCCATGAAAATCATGATAAGAAAATACAATATGGATCTTAAAATTCTCATTATCTTACAGTTCAAGAATTATGCAACAACATACTAGACAATCAAACATACAAATGATACCACACAATAGTTGAACAAACCACAATCAACATAAAAGAAAACTTATAGAAAACCATTAGCATAAGAAAGCCAAGGCATGACATGAATAAACCAATACAAAACCAAACAAAATATTGTAGGAACCATGATGAAAATGAGCCTATAAAAAAAAATTACATTCACCACACAACGACAACCTACCAACCAAAATTCATGTAAGACATGAAATGGGAGCATACATGCAAGAGATTGCTTTAAATTTGCCTCACCTCCAAGCTTCGAAAAAATTTGCATTACAAAATTGAAGACGAGGCAACAGATATTAAAATGGTCGCCCTCACATATTGACTTCCCATGGTCGTTTTGTATGGGAAATGGGAATGATTACTAGACTAAATCAATCACTCAAATCACTAAGCTCATTAAAACTTGTTATATCATTCCCAAATATTTTAAATAAGTTATCATCCATAAATGAGGGGGGTGGGGGGAGAGGAATGGGGGTGGCAGGCGAGGGAGATGGAGGGACAAGGGGGTGGGGAAAAGGAACATGGGTTTCAATTTACTTGATTTTCAAATGGTTAAGATCCACAACTAAATTAGCCATATAATCAACAACTGTATTTCCTTCTTTCACATTGGTTTTGTGATGTAGAAAACCCCTTAAACCACATCGAACAAATTGCAGGCATTGATGACATGGGAAGTTGTCAAAGATTGATTGAATTGCTTTTGAAGACTTTAATGATGAGCTTTGAGTCCAACTCAATCTCTAATTTCTCCAATTTTTCTTCTTCACCAAGAGAAGAACTCACCAAATATTTTGAGTCTCTACAAAATTATAAGCAAGAACAAGAGAATTGGACCTTTATCTTTGAAAATTTTGTAACAACATAGACATAAAAAAAAGATACTAATAATTCTATTTGCCACAAACCAATTTACTCACATATCATTCAACTTGATTGAGTTGCCAATTATTTAGATAAATACATTGATCTATTATTTTAATAATTCAATTTATTTTGTATATCTATTGTTTAATAGTGGACTCCCAACTCCCCTCCACTTCCTCCTCTCCCCCACACACACAAATATATATACACATACAAGAGACACCACTATTTTAAAAAAAATAGTTACATAAACAAGCCTTCAACTCTCATTGAAATTTGGACACCCATATTTTGCAAATAAACTATAAATCTATTTTATTTTATGATGAGGTCATAACTTTTAAGTGTGATGTCATCAACTAACCGTACGGAACGATCAAATGTAGCACGGAAGCAATACCTACCAAGTAGCAGGTAAAAATAGTCGGCATAAATTTGGTACCTAATGTAATCGGCGCGGTAAAACAAATAATCCCATCGGCGCGGTAAAAACAAATAATTGTCGCGAATGTACATATAAAACAAAGACTTTACTCGTAAAGTGGATTTTTGTCCCATTTGTATCCGGATTTTGCACGTGACCGAATTTAACTTATTCATTTACTTTCGCTTCTGATTTGCCGGTGGAAAAGCCAAAGTTTGTTTTTTAGCGTGTTTAATCAGCCGACAAAACACCGCCGACAATGTTACTTGTTAACCGGGAATTAAAGGTCTTAAGTTGGCACCGGCTTTTTTTCAATTTGGCAATTTTGGCCGTCAATTATATATATATTATGAAATAATTGTCCACATTGTAAATTGATAATTTGGTGAATCTACATTGGTATAATATGTTAATTTTGACTAGGCGTTTTATAATGGCATCTTAGTGTGTTTATTTTTTGTTTCTTTTAATTTGATGTCTATTTGACGATTATGTAGTTTTTTTTTATAAACTTTGTTTAAATAGTGGATTTTGGAGTTCTTTTTTGTCACAAATATTTTTTGAGGCCTTCTACATTAGTACATATAAATTGACATCATTTGTCACTAATCGTGGAAAATATACCATGAAAGAAATGAACTTTTTAATAATCATGGTATGCGAAAAATTTAAATAAATGTTTTGAGATTGATACTTCTAAGTGTTTTTCAAATAAATGTGTTTAAGGTATTCCATAATAAATCTATAGGTACAATATCATTCTAACTTTAATCTAATGCAAGAAAGCGTAAAATACAAAGTCCAATATTTAACCTAGATTAGAAAGTTGTTAACATACTTTCGTCTTGGGTTATTGAATGGGTCTATAAGATACATGGAGTCTTGAATGGTCCCTATTAATTTTGAACTACAAGTTCATGTTAAATGGAGGTAAGATTGAATCACTAAAAATAAACTCTGACAATTGGTTAGCGGTAAATGGAGTACAGTTAATAACATGTGAAACCATGGGGACACCTTGTGGTAGGGGTCAAACTTCTCCATGTGGACCAAGCGGAACAAAACATGGTGCTCTGATTGTGGATCGTTCAATAGACATTAAGCAACTAAGCCCACCCCCATGTCCCACTTAGAGAAAGTGCTCCTCTCCTCCACCATTCCAGTTCATAGCTCTGTTATAATAAAAGTGTTTACCATCCAAAGTTTGTCTGCGAAGTCTTGATGGATTGGTAAGGTTTGGGCACTTACCAAGATAAGATCCAAGGTTCAAACCTTGGGGGCATGCCTACGCTTAAAGAGTAGTTTGACCGGAGTCCTTGCGTACTGCTAAAGTTGGCACCAGTTGTACAAACGTTGTATGAAACCTAGGCCCCAATTGTCAATGGCGATATGAAACTTGAGCACCATATGGTGTGCCAGTTATACGAAGGTGGTATGAAACCTAGGCACCAATTGTACAATAACGATATCAAACTTGAACACGTGGTGGTCCTCCTCACATGAGATTAAATTAGTTTAAAGAGACAAGAGGAATAACACCTCCTCATCGTAAAAACGTGAAAATTTAAAACCAAAATTATCTTTAAAATTGAAAAAAGAGAACTCGCAATCCTCTCAAAAAATCACAACTGAAAAGCAACAAACCATCTGCATAAAGTCAGCACAAAGAATGCCAATCCGCACGAGAGTAACCTTCCTAAAAACCATGAAAAAAATATCACAGGCAGCAATGAGTCTTCTCCCACTCCGAAAAAGGAGATCCACTCCTCCTCCATCGTCCCATGCCGAGTACAGAGCTAATGTGATACACGCGTGAAGTCGGAATTGCAGTGGAAAATATTATCTGTCACTCACATGCTCGTTTCCTTTAACAGTTTGACATTAGCATGAACTATTTATGATGAAACGACACTATACCAAATTCTATTTACATGTGCGAGTTAAAATGTTTGCTAGTTTCTATCATACTTGCCATTACAAGCTGGCACCTCATATCACCGTTACTTATACATCAAGTCAACTATATTAATTTATTGCCAATTTTTGTCTCATATCACGATTCTGTATGCAAGACTTCAAGCCTTGCTGTAATAGGAGGATACAAAGAAATGGAATGCAAACTATGTGACAAGGATGCCAACCTTTCTGTTTTATAAAGGTTCAAAGTATTTGTACTAAAAAAATTGATAAAAAAATCAATGATTAAAGGTAGAACAGTTCAAGAGTGAAGCCGGCATATTAGTCTAAGGGGTACTTACACATACAACGACTTTGCAACCCTCAAACAAATGAAAATTTCTAAATTTTCATAGATATTGATTGTGGGAATAATGAAAACTTATAAAGTGTATTGGTCTTGTCACCAAACCTTAATAGTGTATTGTGTGCTAGTCAGTTATCCAACAAGACATATCCTTGAATGATGGATCTATGCGAAATGCTTGCTTTTGAGTCCATGCCCACTTGATATGATATTTCCTCTCTAATTCCTAATCACTTCCCTCATAGATGGAGTTTTTTGGTAAGTTGCTCTTTTGTTTTCTAACACAAGGTGATATGTATGGCTAGCAAATTGGAATGCTATACAAATTTGGGCATGATTATTTTTCTTTACATATAATGTCCTCTAATATTTGGGGATTGTTTTTGAATGCAATTGGTTGTCAAGATGTTCACAAATAAGTGTGTTGATTGGTGCTTGGTGTAAGGAGATTACCTATTAAGTTGCAAGAATTTGCATTCTCTGATTCGAGGGTTCACCAAATGTATTACACCCTAAAAATCCTAATAAGTGAAATATAATGTAATATAGGATGTAAGGGTTTGTTGACATGGTATTATTATGAATTAACCAACAATAACTTTGCACATTCATAGAGTAATGCATTGATACTTGCAATTGTGTTAAAATGATAAGATGATTGCATGGAACACACAAATGGATAATTACTTAGTTGTGTACAGTGGTACAGGGAGGATTTTAGTTGTGTAGACTGGATGAGTGAGCTATTCTAGATACCTGAAAGTGCTTCATCTCTAAAATTGGACCTCTAGAAACTACCACTTGTGTAAGACCATATAACTTTTCCTAAAACATGGTACGAGTCCTAGATTCATTCTATACATGATATTGGACCTATGTGCATAGAGGGGTTCATGTAACTTCTCCCCTTCCCTTCATTTGCTTATAAATGTGTGTTGATGTCTATTGTTAGGGCTCACACAACTTCGGAACCACTTGTAATGATCTATGCAACAAGTAAAAACCCTAGATACACGTGCAATATCCTTCACCAGAAAGCATTAGATAACAAAAGGAGAAATCCGTTTTTGGGTAAGACTTGGACTAACTATTGGTGGTTAACCCATGCTAAACCAATCCAAGTGCTACACTACATCCCCTTGAGTGGGAAAATCTCATGTAGTTCTCTCGGTGTAGGTGTAAGTGTGCATGCATATCTAAGCCAACCCCTTATTGGTGCCCTTATGTATCTTAACACAAAGATACCAGGTTAACAGTTATATACTAGAGAATGTACCCAACATATCAGTAGCGTGATTTGGTGTGCTTCATCTGCTTAGAATAAATCGCTATTTGTCCCTTGAAAAAATTTGACAATGTTTGAAGTGACTTGCTGTTGCTAAGACATAGACCCTAAGACCTTTGTAGTGCTTGGATTTTAGAGGAATCTAAACTCTTTAACCTGGTTTGAGTGCTTCAGATCTGATTTGGTGGTTACTTCTAAATTATGTGCAACTATTTTAGGGAGATTTTGGAGAGCCTTGAGTGCTTTAGTGTTGATATTTATGATAAGAGCTTAGGATAAAACTAGGTGAGTTATAATGTGTAGTTGACTTGCTTATATTGGCTTTCATTGGTTAAAATTTCACAATATGGATGAACTAAGGAAGAAGAACTAACTCACATTGTAACACCCATAGTATTCTTCAACAAACTAAGGGAATTTTTTTTATAAACATTAATTAACTCTATGCCTTCAATGATCATCAGCATGCAACAAAATAAACCCAACATACTATCAAGTTTACAAAATCCCTTAAGTTCTTATAATGTTATGAATATTATCATTACTCAACCACTGCTAAATTATTCCAGCATTACTTAATATTCCAGAATCCATCTAGACAACCTACGATAACCATGTTCAACTGCAAAGGGTTCCAAATCCTTATCGATCTCCCTTCTACACTCTTTGCAAACCAATATACATTGTATACCATTTGGTTAAACCTTATTATAGGCTAAGAGAACCTGTGAATCTTCTTAATGTCAACTGGAAATTCACTGAAGTAACTTCCATCCGACTCTAGACACCACTAATAAGACTTGAAATGATGAATAGACAATGCAATCAGTTATTTTCACTACTATGACCATAATTATTTGGCGTTGCATTAGCAAGCCAGTTTTGAGACTACACACAAGCCTACAAAACATGTCTTCCCTTCACCACACAACCATCTCAACATAGTTATCTGAATTATTTTCCATTGATTAAATTTCATATTTATTGTTAATCGTTTTAGTTATTTATTTAATATAAGTTGTTGAATTTAATTCCAAAGTTGCAGGTATCATGACTCGATATCCGAGTCACATGAATCCTATCAGTACCACCTTAGGATCCCTACAAGAAAGGATACGTTCACGTAATGACCTAAGTCATTGCACGTTCATTTCTCTCCATGTAACCACCCCAAGTAGGTATAAACAAGGCTCATACCACATAAATTTTGTCTCGTGATGTCTGCCCCTCATTTACTATTTTTTAGGCTTTCGTCCCAAGGATAGGTTATACTGAGTTTCATTATGTTACCCAAATCACAATAGAGGTGTAGAGTAAACTCTTCAAGTCACTGACTAGTGTATGTACCACACACTGCATGTTGTAAGACAACTACATCATTTTACGAGCATTGATTAGGTTTAGTCAAGTATGAGATTTAAGCCAATTTATAACACTAAATTAATTATCATTCGTGATCATTATTAGACACTTGGTTAATTTAGTTTACTTGATTCGGTTGTGTACATTGGTACTATCTCATATGATCACAATGTACTATCGTACTTGGTTCCATATTGTTGTAATTGTTTCTTGCTAAGATAAAGTAGTTCACAAATATGATATTTTACAACGTATGTATGTAATCGTAACATGTAAGTTATTTTCAATTAAAAGCACTCAATATGTTTTCCAATGTTTCATAATTATAAATTGTTATACATCATCTTGTTTATCTATGATGAATAGATATATTGTAATAACATACTTATATTCTTTAAGTACTATGTTGTAATTCCTTGTTTTTCCTTATTGTTTTAGTTAAATATTCATTTAATCATATCGACATCTTTAAACAATTATGTTAACATTTAATATTATAAATCACAATGAAATTTTACTGTTAATCAGTGATATAAAAATGTCACTTAACACAGTCATAATAATTTGAACAGTCATCGTTAATTTTGTAATTATTAACATCAATACATATCCACAAGGTAATAATCATTTAGTATGTGCCCCACGTTTTCCTTATACAATTGTGAAGTAATATTTTTGCATAAAATCAAGTACAAGTACGTTCATTACAATCATATGAATTAGTACAATAATAATTAATGAATGATGAGTCACGCGGTATCCCTTCTTTAATCAACTCATAATACTATTCATTCCTGCAAGCTATAATAAGGATAATAATGTATGCATGGTTAGTTCGTCAAACTAGCATGAACCATCAACTTAAATCTTGTTTATTCATTGTGAAATAAAGAATGTAAACTTGGTTATTTATCCTCTTTCATTCACAATAATTAAATCAATAATCATATTATTGGTCAACAAGACATAGAGTGTTATATACTTTATGACAAAAAAGGACAATTGAATTTAACAACTATCTAAAACAATTAGTCATACCATTCATGTAATATTATTTAATAACTGATCAAATCATAACCACACTCAATCCCTTTCTTATTGCAACTTTAGATGATCAATCATTACTATTGAAATGTAATTATAAGAATTCTATAATCATATTATCAAGTATAAGGAAATTTATATTAATAAGTCATCAACAAACTTAAGTCATGAAGATTCCTATAACAAGCAACCTCAACTTAGCTTTATAAATAGTTTTAATTACAATATCCTTGTTAAGAAATATTATTTCTCAGCTCTAATGAGCTTAACTGAACATTCAAGGATAGGTTAGTGGCTCAAGCGAGCTCTACAAATCTCAACCCCAACAATTAAGAGTAGGGTACAAGTCCAAGGGTTTAAACAATTTATAATACAATCAATTATCGGGTATATTTCATAACTTATAAACTATTACCCAACTTGAGAGTGGGTTATTTAACACATTTATGGGTAAGTGCACCAAGTTAGGGGGCCAAAAGGGGGTCTCAAGTGGACGTATTTTTTTGAAAAATAAAAAACTTCATCTTGTATGAGTTTTTTTTAAATAGTTACAGTCAAAATTGGAAGATGTTGTATAAACATAAATTGTAGAATTTTGAGTCTAGTTTCTAAGCTACTAAATTTTATTGAAAACGGATAAGTTTAAGTGGGTCAAATAGCTAAAATACCAACAAGTGCTCCTATTTTTGTTTAAAAACATAATAAAGTGACTTTTGTTCCCCCCACCATTTTTTGAGCACCATTTAGTATTTTTAAAAACCATTTGGTAGAAAGATATCTAGGAGCATATAGTTTGGGCTACACTTTATTTTAGATTTTTTTAGCAAGTATTGTTTTTATGATTTTTCTAGTACATAAATTTAAAATTTAAAAACATAACGGAGCTCTGACCATGCCCCCCCCCCCCCCCCCCCCCCCCCCCCTCTAACTACCTCAAAAAATATCAAAAATTAGATTTTTTTTTTTTAATGTGTATAGAAATTGGCCTAGTTTGGACTAGTATAATTTTTTTCAATTTCGATGAGCGAAAAAAAAATATATGACAAAAGATAGACATGTTTAAACTTCAAAAAATAGCTATAAAAATTCAGCACTCTCTTCCACCAATGATCAACAACACATGTCCAAGTCAGATCAGCATCGTGCAACCTTTAATATTGCTCTTGGGTCCACACGCGAGATATATAGTACCAGCTTGATCTAGATGCATATGTTGAAAGCCTTTCATACAACTCTACTAGAAAATAACAAAAGAAGGTATCATATAGCTCATGATACAGATGTTTCTATACCCATTTGTGTTCATCAAACTTAGGTCTAGTACTAAATCTCTGAAAAAAGGCATCCTCCGTGCTCTTAAACCATGCTTCGACACTATCCACAATCAATTGCTCTATCATCACGCATCATTCTCACAACAACTCTGAAAATAGGTCCCGGAAATGGAACAAAAATGTAGTCTCTAATACCATAACCTATTTCAGCAACCAATCCTAGGTGCATCAGCATAACATCTAGTCCTAGCCTAAAATCCCACCCAAGGTGCGCACAGGCGCCGAGCCCATCCTTTATGTGAGCTTTGTGAGAATTTTTTATTAACACGGTGATACAGCATAGCCAGAGAATGAGTGCATTTATCCATAGTATTTTAGACATAATCTTATACTCCTAGGAGTATACTTTAAACATAGATTTAACATGATCAATTAAAAGTAGAAACAGTTGCAAAACAATATTAAGAAAACTAGTAACACCCATATGAACAAATGGAAAAACAAATCAAAACTCATTGCCAGGGTATTTACAAAATTGCTTCATTATATTGATGATTCAATTACAACAGCCAAGATTACATTCAGAGGTTCCATCTATAGCAAAACTTTCTTTACATTCCAAAGATCTCTGTTATACGCACTATATTCTCTGATATTCCTCTCTTCTTTCTTACTCCTCACCCCCACTCCTTCTAGGAATGATCCTCTATATCAAGTAGTCGAAGGAATCTTCTCCTAACCATTCATCATCACTCGTGAAGGCCTGTTGGAATATTCTCATGTTTGTTCTACCACTACCTAGGAACTTGCCAGGTGTCACCATGTGTTCCCTTCAATCCTAGAATTCTTATGCCAACTAATCCTTAACAAACTCGACCCCTTATCCTTCCATGATAAACGTAATGATTCCTTGGAATATCATTTACTTGGACCACAAGTCTTCATAGTTTATCCACTTTTGTATCTAGTCACTTTTACATTTTCTCCTTATGTGCTTCTTTTTCTATTTCATCCAAACCTTTACTAAGTCCTAACTTCAATATGTTCTGGTGTGACCCTTTGCGCCTCTCTGAGGACTACTTTTGTATGTTCCTTCACGCCCTTTCTCTGTGTACCATAAGGCTTCGTGCCCTAGGTACTTAGTTACTTTTTAGGGGTCCAACACTATTACTATCATTGAAGATTTTTTAGATGAATAAAATGGTGTTGTTTATTTTATAGAATTAGATCTTCAATTGGTATATCATCAAATCAAAATTTGTGATGAATACATTCATAAGGAAACATTTAGGACACATGAGGACCACTATGAATTTATATTCATGTCTTTTGGCCTTACAAATGAATCGTCTACTTTCTAGACTTTGATGAATTCATATTTTTTCCATTCTACAAAATATTTTCTTGGTATTGTTTGATGATATATTAATAAACAATGATACTTGGAAGGAATATTTACATCATTTCAATAAGGTTTTGCACAATTTTCAATATTCACACCTTTATGCCAAGCCCTCCAACTATAATTTTGGAGTAAGGGAAGTAGAACACTTGGATCATATTGTGTCTCATGAAGGTGTAAAATTGGATTCTCATAAGATCTAGGTGTTTATGGTGGATTTTAGTTTGTCAATTATGTAACAAAACACCAAAACTCATAGGACAATAGGGTTTAACAACACCTGCATTAATAATACAATGTCGGGATGAATGGATGCAATACGAACGTGGGACTCCTTCCAATGAATGAGATAACCTGCACAACAAGAGATAAATGGGAAAGATAAATATTAGATAACAATATGAAAAGTAACTCAATAAAGGTCAATCCCAGAAACCAAAGGGTTTCTTTGAAGGGTGTTAAATCATTTTACAATTAAGTGATAGTGATTGCAAGATTATTGAAAATGAAAGGATGACTAGAAATCCAGAGGGAGTGTTTCAATGTTTGAAGGCTTGTTCAAGTGAGGTAATTATTCTCTCATGATATTCAATGGTATTCACCTCCCCTTCCAATGGCCAACCATTCAAGGCATGAGCTCACAATGTGTAATGTTACACAGTGGGGCAGTGCTTATCACTCACCTTCTCGGTGTGTTCAAGCAGTGTCGCGGAGGCTCGTCATTTTGAGAGTGTTCAAAGGTCTTAATCAGAATTCTTTTATTGATTCAACTTGATACCATTGCCAATTTATTGATGTAACTTGAGACCGTTTCCTACACAATTCAACCTAATGATATGGGGCCTTGGGGAAACAAATCCATCCATGAGATGAGGTGAAGAGTATTCTGATCATATGATGAATGAAGGTGAGAGATTTAATGGAAAATTGTAATTGCATAGCTAAAGTTCCCTAAGTTTGTGTATGCTTATATAAGTTAGAAAGCTACGGTTAGAAGCCAGAATTAAAATAATTGTAAGAAGAAATTCTTGGAAAGAGAAAAAGAGAAGCTTGTGAGGAATAAAGTATTATACATCTGGGAGAGGTGTGGAAGATTACATATCTTCATTGTATATCCTTTGTGAAGCTTTGAATAATATATTGATTATTTTTTGTAGACATAGCCCACATTGAGTGAACCATGTTATATCTTGTGTATTGTTTCTTCTAGTTTATTTCTGTATTTATTGTTTGTATGCTTAGATCTTGTGTGTGTGTGTGTGTGTGTGTGTGTGTGTGTGTGTGTGTGTGTGTGTGTGTACAACTGGTGTGTTTAACCCCAACAACTAGTATCAGATATTTTTTGTTTGAGGGTTTTGTGTGTTGACAGATTTACTCACATATGGGTTTTTGATTGAGTAGGAGCTACAACAATGGCAGAAGATGGAAAATACATAGTTAAGAAATTTGATGGACGTAATTATAAATTATGGAATATGCAAGTGGAAGATTATCTGTATCAGAAATATCTATACTTATCGTTGGATGAAAAGGCAAGACCTACAAAGACAGAAAGGCTTTGGGATCTACAATATTGAGCCTAGTAGCATCTGTGGCTTTGAATATTACCGAAGTAGAAACCATGGTAGAGTTGATGAAATCTTTAGCTAATTTAAATGAAAAACCTAGTGCTTAAAATAAAGTTTATTTGATAAAGAAATCATTTAATTCAAAGATGCAAGAAGGTGAATCTGTATCAAGTCATTTAAATGATTTCTATTCTATTGTAAATAAATTAAAATCAGTTAATATTTCATTTTACGATGAAGTGAAAGAAATTTTATTATTATGCTTTTGCGAGATAGTTGGGATAACTTGGTCATGGTTGTTAGTAATAAAGCGTCTGCTACTAGTATTTTAAAGTTTGATGATGTGGTTAGTATAATCGTGAATGAAGAAATACACAGGAAAAGTATAGGAGAATTATCATCTAGTAATGCTTTGAATGTATAAAGAAGGGGAAGGTAAAAGGAGAGATCCAAGAGCAAGAATAATGGGAAATAAAATTCTAAGAATGACAGATCTAAATCTAGAGGTAAAGGAATAACCTGTTGGAATTGTGGAAAGAAAGGACATGCAAAGAAGGATTGTTGGTTCAAGGAAAACAAAGAGAATGTACCAGAGAAAGGTAAAGAGGCAAATTTTGCATCTTCTGAGGTAATGCAAGATACCCTTATTCTCTCCTTATATAATAAAATTGAATCATGGGTTTTAGATTCAGGAGCTTCTTTCCATGCTACCTCTAATAACGGTTATTTAAGAAATTATGTCAATGGTAATTTTGGGCATGTTTATTTAGGAAATGATGAACTATGCAATATTATTGGTAAAGGATAAGTTCAACTAAAATTACAGAATGGAAATACATGGATATTCATGATGCCACAAGAAAACTATGGGTTTATTGTATTAAACGTAATGTAGACACCAAAATTGGGTCACACTCCCCTTGGTCCCTCGACAAATAACCAACTCAAACACACTCACCTAACCATGGTCCCCTTCACCCCACTCTAATATTAATGTAATTAAATTAATTAAATTAATTCATGATCTCATAATATATATTATTTAAATATCCTAATTGTGGATAATGCCCACACCACCACCTCACCTGTACACCTCATCTAGCCACCTCACCCTAAGACCTATTCTTAGTATGTTTCCATAACTAACTAAGACCTACCTAAACCCTAAAAATCAAAGCCTACATTCCCTCTAACCACATTCCCACTCGTTAGAAAGGAAGCTTCCATTCTAATCCACGGGAGAAAATGAACGAGATCCAAGAAATCAAGGGGATCTGCCCATTTTAGTAAACCTAGGAAATCCCGTCCTAACTAACGCCGGTCACCCTAAACCGCCACCGGTCAACCTAGAACCATCGTCGATTACCATTTATTCCCCAAAACAACCTTATTTCATAGTTGGCACATTTTCTAAGAGCAAGAGACGAAACCAGAGTTGCATGCAAGCAAAACTAGCATCTGTACACGCATCTAAGCATTCACGGCCAACATCAGAAGCGATCACAGAGTCATTTGCATTCACGGAAGTATTCGGGGAAGCACCATCACCACATCAAACCCCATCCATCTGATCAAATGCCATTGTTATCTAGCCATCAAGCTCATATAATAGTAAGTGTTTTATTAACCAACATTCATTCATTTTTGTTTTAGTAGGTTATGTTATATCTATTATCAGTTTCTACTCCCACTCCCATTCTCCCACCATTTACCTTCATGCAAACTTGATCATTCCTTCACCCACACCATTAAATTTCCCATACCCAACTTTTAAAGATCTCTGAGTATATCCAAGATCTCCATAGACCTTGACATTGCCCTCTCCATTTCCATTTAGCCTCAGATCTGTCCTCACACTGAGATTTTAATAAGTTTCCTCTACCCTGACCATACCATCCGATTACCCACAACCATCATTGGTTCACTTAAACCAACATCGGTTCATACCAGACTGACGTCCGTCTCTGTGTTTTTACCTTCTGACCAAGAACAAAGCCTAAAATCCCCACCAAATACCCAAAATAGCCCAGAACTAGACCCTGACCAATACTAGTACTCTGACAGAGACCTTGACCTTCAGATTCAATCATAGCTTAGCCTGTTGTGAACGAATCTGCTTATTGTAGTCGAATGAGATACCTAAATCATTTTAACTACAGTAGGATTTCATTTATTGTTAACATTGAATTGTTTTAAATAGTGGATTGACAGCCTTCTAGGGAGTATCACACTTCCCAGATCTAGCATACGCTAGGTAGTCCACTGCATATACTATTTAACTTCTATTTGGTGGTCTTGTTTTCTATTTCAAGTAGTTCCTCCTAGCCAAAAGGAAGCTCTCATGATCAGCTGTGGATCAAGAAGTCATATGTGTACAACAACCTTCAACCAGCTTTAACAGGTATTCCTCCTAGCCCATTTACCCTTATCTGTTTCGTCAATATTCAAAGAAACACTCTAAGAATCAGGTGAAACATTTTGGCACACCCGGTGGGACCCATTCGGGGTTCCTTGCATTTCTTCATTTCTAGGTGAAAATTTGCATGTTTGTTTCTTTTTTGAAAGATTCTCACATTAAAATTCTTCCCTGGAATCTTTTATTCTTCTATTGTCTAAAATCAATCATGTTTTGGTACTTCAAAATGAACATTTCTTTCCTTTCATTAGTATTGCATTAGTGAAAGAGCATCCCTTCTCCTTTTCATTTCTTGGTGTCATCGAATTCAATATTTTGATTTGGGCTTAAAATTAACTACATTTCATTCTGCTTTACTACATTAGCTCACATTAAATGAGGGCAACCTATACGCTGGAAGTCATGCCCAGCTGATGGTTGACAAACGAATCATAGAAAAGCACTTTATTTCTCTTCTCTCTCTCTCTGAGTCTTACCCAAACATCACAAAATTGAAAAATATACACATTCTTAAACAACATCTTACCCAGGAACAAGCTGTAGGTGATCACATGATCACATTAGCAGGTACACCCAACTCGTTACTTCTGTCGAGTCATTATCTCAGAAGGACGGCCCACCCCCACCATAACATACCTGAAACCTCTCCCTTGTAGATATCCTTCTTCGTAGGAAGCCTTCCTCACCAAAAACTCTATTCTAAAGTTCATGAGTCAGTCTTCTAAATAGCATAAGCTGAACAAACATAATAGAAAAAGCACTCTTAGGATCATATTTTTCTTAGTGTTTCTACTTGGCTTGCGTTTTGAGGTGAGAAGACACGTTATTCATATTTTTATTTCTCCTTGCACACTCCTCATCATAGTTGGTGTATTCCAGCTTCATCTGAGTGTGCCTGGACCCTATTTTCATCATTCTCAGAATTCTGGGTTTGATTCCACATTTGATTTTAACTCACAACCACCTTTTCTTCATCTCTATTTCAATTTCACAGTAACCGGTGTCGGTCCAGCGACCATCATCAGTTACCCTCTGACCGTCATCAGTTTTACCCAACCTATCGGTCAGTTTACTGTTCTTTTGGTTAACCTCCCCAAAAGGACACCTGCTTCACCTTCTTTGTTGTTCAGAGTCTCTGTAACTCTTATCATCTTCTCTGTCCTGATAAAATCCATCAGCATCTTATCTACTTGGCAGATTATTAGCCTTTTGCCTTGTTTTGACAAACTGTCCATTTTTCACAGTGACTGACCGTGGTTACCTATGACCGACGTCAGTTTACCCTAACCGGCATTGGTTAGCCTGTTCAAATTTCCAGCAGACATTTTGTACCTAATCCACCTACCACCACCTATTTTTCCTATCTTTTTTGTATTTCTATGTCATTTACAGAAAGTAGTCCTACCACGTCAGTACTTGTTCACATGGTGCTAACACATAGCCAAGAAAACACCCTCATATTCCATGCTAGTTTTCAACCACTCCCACCTAGTCCTTCACCACCTTCTATTTTATCACCCATGGATCCTACCCAACCTATCACTATCGCCATAGGGGACGAGGAGTTCACACGACTCCTTGACCAGAACCCTGCCACCTTATAGTTCTATCTTTCCCACTCGTCCACTCGAGATGCCTCAGGTCAGTTGATATACAACATGCCCATATCTATCCCCCAACTCTCATTCTTACTTCTGTGTCAGCCCCTTCTAGCTCCACGTTACCCACATCTACCTTGCCCCTAGTCATTTCACAGCTAGGCCCTGTACCTACTATGACCACCGCATCTGCCACATCTATTGCACCCGTAACCTCCACTATACCTTCATCCACCACTCAGAACGTAACCTCATATGTGCCTATTGTCTCACATATACCCATAGCTACACAACCACCCCCAGTGTCAATGACCACTACCCCTTTTCAAAACATTGTCCTTTCTATTCCATAGTCCTTAGCCCCCATTGCTACTAGAGTCACCTCGACCCTTCCACCTCCATATATGTACTATCAGTAGCCTCATGTTTCATCTATCATTCATTCTGGGTACATACCCCCTATCTCACTCCCTCATTCTCAACCTACCTATGCATGCATCACCATATACTGGAATGCCACCTCCATCATATGTCCAACACTCAACCCTCTTATGCTACAGGAGGTACCCATCCATCACCACCTACCAATGACCTAATCAAGTTAATGATGGACAAGATGTAGACATTGGAGGCATCGGTTTCTGGCACACGCAACTCTCTCACCTACGATGAGATTTGTAATGAGCCCATACACCCATCCATTCCTATTCATCCATATCCCGTACATTGGGAAATGCCTAAATTTAACCGCTTCAATAACAAAGAGGACCCGCAACAGCACTTGTGGTCTTTCAAACACGGTTGTTATCTGATCGCCCATGATGACGCTTTACTTTTGAGGACCTTTCCCATGTCTCTGACCAGGCCCGCATTAGATTGGTATAGTGGGTTACCTAGACATTCTATCTTCTCATTTAATCAGGTAGCCCAAGCCTTCTTGGATCACTTCTCCATCAACATTGTTAAGAAGGTTACCATGACTGACCTCTACTCTACGCGTCAATATGACGACGAGTCTATCACAAATTTTTTCACTCGTTGGTGTAGCCTGATCAATCAACTCACATTCCAATTACCACAAACCAAGCTCATAGAGCTCTTCACTCGGGCTTGTGCTAGACATATCTCGCCAACCCTGCAAGTCCAGACTTTCTGAACCTTCGATGAGGCATTCACCATGGCACAAAAGCTAGAGATTCAGGCCATCGAAGAAAATAAAATTCAACTACGCAATAAAAACTTGAAATTTAAGTCAAATGATACCTCTTCTTCTTCGAAACCACAGAATAATTATTCAAAATCCAAGGGAACCGCTAACGCAGTGGTACTCAAGGCCGGCCCAGCTCATCCATCAAATCAGGCTAACCCCTCATCTAATCTTTCTCCTATCCAGACCTTTCAATTCAGACGAGAACAACAGAAATACACCCCAATTGGGGAGCCTTATTCTTCTATCTTAGAAAATCTCATTAAAGCTGGGGCCATCACCCTTCCTCCCGTAAAACCACACACTAGTTTTGATCCTGCTCACCCCACAGCCTCATGGTACAAAGAGCACAACTTTTGTAACTATCATCAGGTAAAAGGTCATAGTGATAGAAATTGCATCACTTTCAAGAACATTGTCCAGGAAATGCTCGAGAATGGCGAGTTAGTCTTGGATAATCCTAATGCACCTGCCAATCAAAACCTACACATCTTCAAGAAACCATTTCCTAATCACACCCCTTCTTCTTATCAAACTGGAGAGACCTCAACTAATGATAGCCATACCCAAGCGAGGTCCATGCTATTTTCAGTGACGCACCAGTTGCTTCCCAATTACCTCATATTCCTTCCATAGAGGAAATCCTAGCCCAAAGTCCTCCACCTACACATGAACCCACTTCACCTATTCCTCCACCCACAAAGGAACACCCTTCATCTCCTCCCTCACCTGTGAAGGAGCCTTCTGTTAACATCGAGACCACTTCACCTTTGGCTTCTCCACCTAGAGAGCCATCACCAGTAGTACCTCTCTGACCCATGGGAGATGCTTATTCATCTCCTCCACCCATAGAGGAGCACCCATCATCTCCTCCACCTATCAAAGATCCAGTAGAAATGTCACTACCTCTAGGTGACCATTCTCCATCAGCCACCCAAGATCCTACGGACTTACTTTCAGCTCTCTTACCCACAGAGGCTGAAGCTAGTGAATTCCCCATTTCTAAGACACATTTTACGAGAATCACCATTAGATCCACATCAACCTCACCCACTGCAGTGTCATTCTCACGCTTAGCCGACCACCTAGATTATGTGGATAGAGCCTTACTTTGGGGTGTCTTCTACTTCCTGTCTCAACACAAATGTAGATGTCACTCGCTGACACTTCCACTATCTATCCAAAAATATTTCAGCCAATTGAACCAAACACAACCACAACTATCAAAAATTCTCCCATGATACCACTCATGGCTCAACTCACACCTCTACCCATAACTCAACATGCTTCTACATCCAAACCTACACCTACATCATCTTCCTTGCCTAAACCTATTACTACCTTAGGGGTCATCCCAATGGCCAGCCTTACTCATCCACCCATCAAATTAGATTTAGCTACATCCTCCAAAACTAACACCAAACTTAATTTGGCCCCCAAACAGAAGAACCAATCCCCTAGATCTTGTACCCCAACCTCATCAATCACACATTCATCACCTTCACCCCTTCCATCCATCTTAGGACCTCACCCTTCTAGCCTGGTTAAGAAACCTCCACCCACCTGGTAAACTAAAAATGCAGCAGCCCATTCCTCCCTCGTATACCTCTAACATACCCAAGCACCCAACACAACTTCCACCCACACCTGCAACATTTTTACCACCCATACCTCCCAATACCATCGATAACTTCTTCACTACCCATGACATGTTAGTCTCTTTCCCTCACACCTCCTAAATACATGACCCGCACCATCTACCTTCACAACACCTCAGTTATCCCCATGGGTAACTCGCCCTCTTCCACCATCCACTTTTCCCTCTAGATCTCATGCACCCGTATCACCTTTACCCAAGAAGGTGCAACCTAAAGGCAAAAATCCGCTACCCTCCAATAAGGTAGTCAAACCAACTACACACTCTATTGCCAGTTCATCTACCATGCCCCTACCCAAGAAGACACGACCAACACCTAAGACCATGCCAACACCTAAAACCATAGCTTGACCCACTCCCCCTCTTACAAAGCCCCTTCCTATACAATCAGCCACACCTACACCCAAACTCACATTCACTTCCCATTGTGATCCACTAGGTGGGATCCTATGCCAAAATTTTAACCAACCTCCTTGAAACTTCTGTCATCACATTACCCCCTCTTAGACCTTATGACCCACTCAAACCCAAACCAAAGGGGTTTGACGAAACCAAAATTTGCACCTACCATCATGTGTCAGGACACGATGTAGAGAATTGTAAGGCTTTGAAAACCGTTCTTATCTAGTTGTGTCCTCCTGAAGAAAACTTTGACGATGATGACCTTCTCGATGAGGACCCCATTTTTCACCAGCACCAGTTTCCATAGTTCTTCCCTCATTGCCTACTCAGCGACCAAATACCTCCACCCCCACAACTCTTAGAGCCACCTCCAAGATTTGAAATTAACATGGTGCACATCAGAGAACTCACCAAACCTCCACCCAAATGTCGGTGTGCCCAACTCATCTCACAAGGTTCCTTCCCACCACTTGGATTTTTCCCTTCCTATCACTATACCTTTCATGGCTCACCTACTTCACCTACCTCCCCACCTCAAATCAACATGATCCACGTTGCTACCCGCACACAGAAGGATAAAGGCAAGGAAAAGGAAACTGACCCACCAACCAACCCTATACCCAACATACCATCTGCACCCACACCTAAAGTCACTATCTGTGGCCCCACATATCCTATTTCTAATGGGGTTACACATTGCACCATGCTCAAACAATTACACCAATCCTCCCTCAAGATGTCCCTCTATGACCTCATCCAAACCTCTAAATCCCATCGCCAAGCTCTCATGGAGGTTCTTCAGTCTATTGAGGTTTTACCCAATGACCCTACACCCATAGCCTCCATTATTACACCTCATCATGTAGCCTCTCTTACCAAATTACCATCTTCATCTACACCTCCACCTACTCACCAAGCAGCCATCATCAACTTCTCAGATGAAGAGATTGCACCACACCAAACCAATGACCCTTATCCAGCCCTTTTCATCTCCATCCACATTAATGATATACGTGTATGACATGTTATGATCGATGGGGGTGCTAGCATTAACATCATCTCCTCCCATGTATTCGACCAAATGCACATACCCAACAATTACATGCATAAACATCCCATCATGTTACATTCATTTAATGATGCTATCACCTCTACACTTGGCACCATCATCCTCCATGTTCATGTGGGCCCCTGTACTATTCCAGAGTTATTTTACATTTTGGAGGGGGAATTTCAATATAACATGTTGCTTGGTAGACCCTGGATTCATGTCATGGGTTGTGTTCCTTCCACTTTGCACCATTGTGTAAAGTTTGAGCATGAAGGGCACACCTATACCATTCTGGCTGACCCATCACCTTTCAAAACCTGCAACATGCTTTACCAACCCAATGACATGCTCATACCCATTAAAGCGTCTTCATTCATGACCGCTTCCTCTTCACCTACACCTCCGCTCACCATTGTCGCCACTACATCAACCGCACCTAACTCCTCCATCTCTACTGCCGCCACAACTTCCACTGCTGACCCATCAGCCTCCTAATCAGCTAGCTCCACCTCTGATCCAATCTCTAACACATCATCTATCCCAATTACCCACATATCGACCACCGATCCCTTGGAAGGTGTTTTTCAATGCCTCACTCTGGGGGAGTATCGCCTATATAATGTCAACACATTCCTTACTCCACAAGAGTATGGAAGCCTTCACCAACACCCTCATTATGATCACCGCATAGGAGAGCATCTCCTTTATGGTACTCCCTACCTTCACACCAATATCACCTATGGGGGACTTGATACTACCACTTATACACCTGAACCACCATCACAAACCCACCCATTTTCTGCCAACCTCCAGTCACTCACCAATCATCATTTCACCCACACCTTCCTACACCAATGTGCATGGAAGGGTTTTGGTTTTGGATTTTATGAGCAAGGCCGTCACACTGTTATTCCATGTACTACCCACAAACATAACGACTATAGTAGTATCGGCTTTCCTGAACTACCTACCAAGAGGGCCCACCTTGAACTCATTGAGGATATCGACCCTTCTCCACCTTCTTCACCTCGCTCCACCTTCTTCACCACCTTCACCGACAGAGTCGATGGATCCAGAATCCATCCCTCCTAAATTTTGTTTTTCATAAACACCATTTCCTTGGGGCCTCTGACTTATCAATGCAAGGGCAAGGCTCCCTCTTCTCTTCCCTTCCTGTATCCTGAAATGATCGATGACGATACACCTTCTATTAATGTCATTCAATGTTAGGATGATGAATCTATACTCACCTACCTTGGTGCAAAAGACTCATATATTCATCATTGTTACCATCTAAGACACAAACCATGTTGAATGAATCGACTGTCAAAATCAACATCCATACTTAGGATGACCCGCACATTCTAAAGATTGGCCAATCTTTAGATACTGCTGAATAGGAAGTCATCACTTCTTTTCTCAAAGATCATAGCCATGCTTTTGCTTGGTCTTATGCAGACATGCCTGGTATTGACCCCACCATAGTGGTCCATAATATCATAACCATTCCCGATGCCAAACCCGTAAAACAAAAGCTGAGGAAAATGTACCCTCACATTGCTCTTCTGGTTAAAGAAGAACTCAAGCGCCTTCTTTTTGTTTCCTTCATCTTACCCATAGATTATCCTCGATGGATTTCTTACATTTACCCTATCACTAAGGCTACAGGAGGACTCTGCATTTACATAGATTTCCATGACCTCAACCTAGCTTGCCCAAAGATGACTTTCCTCTACCCAGTATTGACCAACTGGTTGACCTTACCACTGGTCACGAGATGCTATCACTCATGGATGGTTTCTCAGGTTATAACCAAATCTTGCTTGCTCCAGAGGATCAACACAAAACCACATTCATCACCCCTTGGGGGACCTTCTGCTATCGAGTCATGCCTTTTGGCCTTAAAAATGCTGGTGCCACATATCAGCGGGCTATGACTTACATCTTCCATGACATCATGCACCATATATTGGAAGATTACATAGATGATCTCCTTGCCAAATCTAAACACCCCTCTGAGTACCTCACCATCCTAAAAACCATCTTTGACCACCTCATTAAGTATTGTGTTGGCCTTCAGCCCAAGAAATACATCTTCGCACAGTTCTCTCAGGCAAGCTCCTGGGATTTATTGTCTCCTTACGTGGTATAGAGGTTGACCCTGCTAAAGTCAAGGCCATTCTTGAAATTCCTCCACCCACTAATCTGTGGCAGCTTTGTAGCCTACAAGGTAAGTTGCAGTCTATTCGTCATTTCATTTCACAACTGTCTAATCGGTGTCAACCATTTCATCACCTTCTCAAAAAGGATGTTTCCTTTAAATAGGATTAGGATTGCCATAAAGCTTTTGAATCCTTAACAAAATACCTTCTCCAACCACCCGTACTCATTCCACCTAAAGATGATCAACCCTTCTACCTATACATCTCAGCTACCAATCACTCCTTGGGGGCCATGCTCGCTCATCACGATGAACAACACAGGGAGCAGGTGGTTTATTACATAAGCCGTACTCTTTTGGACTACGAAACCCGATACACCCATGCCGAAAAACTTTTCTTAGCCTTAGTTTTTGTTGCCACCAAACTCTGCCATTATCTACTTAACCACAAAACCTATGTTGTGACCAACACCGACCCCTTACACTTCATGTATGCCAAACCTTACCAAAATCAATGAGCTGCATGCTGGCTTATGCTTCTGGCCGACCTCGACCTCAAATTCACCCATCAAAATTCCATCAAGGGCCAGGCTATCACTGACCAATTGGCTGATGCACCTATTTCTGGGGACCAACCCTCTAACTTTGACTTTCTAGATGAGTCTATTTCTACCCTTTCCTTGGATGAACCCGTGTACCAAATGACACTCTTCTTCGATGGTTCCAAGTGTCAGCGTGGGGGTGGGGCTGGTGTTATTCTCATTCCACTTGATGGTGAACCCATGCCTTTGTCTTTCAAACTTGATTTTGATTGTACAAACAATATTGCTGAATACGAAGCACTCGTATTGGGTCTCCAAGCTGCCTATGCCTTAGATGTTAAGTCAATCAACATCTTTGGTGATTCTCAATTGGTCATAAACCAAGTCAATGGTATATACCAGTGTCATAATGAGATACTTCAAAAGTATAAGCATCATGTGGACATAATTTTGACCACCTTCGACCGTTACGCCCTTCAAACCGTCCCATGTTCTACCAAAAAATTTACAGATACCATGGCCTGCTTGGCTTCTCAAATACCCGCTTCACCAGCTGATTCTAAAATCTTTGTCACCATACAAAGAATCCAATCACCCTCTTATTTACCTCATGAAGTTTACTCTATCAGAACCGTTGCTCCCGACCCAAGTGACCTTTGGTATAAACAATACTTAAACTATCTTTCCCTCTCCATCTTACCTCCCGACCTCACTCGTAATGGAAACGCACCTTTCTTAAAAGGGTCTCTCATTACATCATCATGGGTGGCCTCCTCTATAAGCATGTAGCTTTGATGGTATTCTCTTACGATGCCTTACAGAGTTCTGAAATTCCTTATACCATTAAGGAAGTTCATGATGGCATATGTGGAGGTCACTTCAGTGGCCTTGCTTGTTGCTAAGTGTATTCTTCACCTAGGCTATTACTGGCCGACCCTTAACCATGATTGTTGTGACTATGTTAAGCGTTGTGTAAAATGCCAACAACATGCCAACCTTCATCATACACCCAGTCATGCCTTACAGGTCACCCGTGACCTTTGGCCCTTCTCTCAATGGGGTTTGGATCTTGTCAGAGAGATCAATCCCCATTCTTCCTAGCGACATCAATGGATAATCACCACTACCGAATATTACACCAAATGGGTTGAAGCCATACCTCTCATCTCCACAAAATCTGAGAAAATATGTGAGTTCATCAATCATCACATCATTTGTCGCTTTGGTGTCCCACATCGCCTCATCACTGATAATGGAAAACAATTCAAAAATAAAACCTTGTAGAAACTTTGCGATGCCTTCGGTATTCAGCTAAGTTTCTCATCACCATATTACCCACAAACCAATGGCCAGGCTAAATCCACTAATAAAACCCTAAATAAAATTCTCATGAAAGTGGTTAACGATACTGGGAAGGACTGGCATACGCACATTCCTTTTCACCTTGTGGGCATACCACACTAGTATTCACACTTCCACTACTGCCACACCTTTTTCTCTGGTCTATGGTACAGAGGTTGTTCTACCTCTCGAATTCCAGATTCCCTCACTCCACATTTCTCTCCATGACATGCTCAATGATGATGACTTTCACCAGGACCATTTAGCACAACTTGAGTTATTAGATGAACGTCCATCTTAATGCTCTTGACCATCTTCAAGTTTACCAAAAATGTATCAAACGTGCCTATGACAAACGTGTCCATGAACGAACCTTCCAAGTCGGTGACCTTGTCCTAAAAGAAAATCAACATGTAACCAAAGTAGAAAAAAGTAAACGGGGAAAATTTTCTCCTAATTGGCTTGGACCATACATCGTGACTCATACTTATGGATCAGGTGCTTATCGTTTATCTTCACTAGACGGTAAACCTAAACCTGAGCCCCTTAATGCCTTGCATCTTTGACCATTCTACTATTGAATTTCAGTCCTACCTCACCTTCTACCTCTTTTCATGCTCGTCCCTTGATAGCTTTTCATTTCCCTCCTTTCACTATGCCATCCCCAATGATTAAACAAGAATCATGTGCATACCCATCACTCTTTTATCTTCTCTTAAATATGTGTACCACAGTGCTGCACATGGCATGATTCTCATGGATACTTTTCATCTACTTTTAGATGAGATCCCATGGTCATTTCACCTTGCTTTCTGAACAAGAATCTGATTCTTCACCTTAGTCTTGTCCATGACTTAAAATTCCTCACATGGGATCCAACTCCTTGAGTCAAACTTCAAATAAAAAGATGACTCCCTCAAAAAGGACATCTTTCTCTCTACATTGCTGCTGTAAATAGACTACTCCCTCGAAGGACAGCTATGTAAAGCCTGCTTCAAAAAAAAGAGAGAAGCTTCCCACATCGATCAGCTTCGTGAAGACCTCAAGGAGTTAATTTTCTCATCCCATATAGACTTCCCACATCGATCAGTCTATCTCAAATATAAGTCAAAATAGAAAACTTTTTCATCATGGACTCACTCATTGTGATCTTGGATCTTTCGCCAAAAGGCATGCTACCAAATACCATATAAACTAACCACTTTTCACCCTCTCACCATTCACACTTTCATTTCCTACCACCTCAAGGGACCTACTGGAACCATGACATTTGGTGATCATGTGACTACTCTTCACCTTTAGAATAATCAATCATGCAATGTCTTTAGGGTCTTACGTTCATCAGCCTATCTAAGGTATGACCCACCCATTATGATCCTTACCAATCAGGTGGCTTTCTTTCCTCCTCTTATCTTTTAACCTTCTTCATTACGTATTGATTATCTTATATAGGACTAGATCCTCAACGCTTATCTTTGGGTAATTTTCCTCTTTCACCACAATCAACTCAAAATCACCCATACCAATGTGCCCACAATTCACCCATACCTAAAATACCTAGACTCAATCATGCCTATAACCTACCAACTCATTCTCATACCTCCTCGCATTCTTCCCTAGCTTATGGGAGAACTACATCGGCCTGAGGTCCCTTTTCACCGGGACTATGTAGGCAACACTCCGAGGGCATGGGGCCCTTGGAGGTTAGCTCGGCCACTCTCTACCCTAACCAATTCCCCTTTCCTTTTCCTAAATCACATTCTACCCTAGTTAGTTTCCTTTTTATATCAATAATTGGAAATTAAACCAAACAAACAACAAATTGCTTCACACCTTTATCATCATCAAACATTTATTCATTATGTCCACCATTTCTTTACCCATTATCATGTATGTTACTATAAAACATCTCAACATGACTCATATCATCATTAATTGCACAAATTAATGAATTACAAACTCAACCAATTTTGACTCACCATGCCTAAACTAACCTAAAATTCATCCATGCCTAAACCACAACCTAACTCCATCCATGCCTATGACTCCATCCATGCCTAGGACCTGACTCAATCCATGCCTATGACCTGACTCAATCCATGCCTAAGACCTGACTCCCATGCCATGCCTAACACCCTATCATCCATCCATCTATGCTTGACTAACCATGCCTATGACCTGACTCCACAATCAGGATACTGATCATCACCAAATCATCCATCTCATCTTATGACCCGATAAATGCCTATGCAATTTAGTGTCACATATCCATACAAGATACATTGTATCACCAAATAATATCCATCTCTCATATAAATCTGTGTATCCAGCCTCACAATATTCACATGATACCAAATAATATGATCAAAAATAAAAAACTCTCATATACATCCTCACCATTTTAGGCAAGCAGGACGGTATATGATCAAAAATAAACAAAAATCTCATATACAACCTCACCATCTTCAACACACAAGATGGTATACAAAACATCAAACACTCTCATATATAGCCTCACTCTCTTCGGCACGTAGGCCAGTATATATCAAAAATGAAAAAACTACATCAAAATGGAGGGACATACATCACACATCATCCTGTCAGATATCCTCCATATCGGTCTCTCTTTTCTCCTCCTCCTCCTTGGCTCCTATACGGTGGCCTACTCACATCTCACCGCCTCTCATGGGTCATGGATGGGTCCCTGCTTGTACATCACCTAGAGTTGGCTGCCGTGAAAACTAGTGGCCTCACCCTGACCCTATCTCGGGGCTCGTTGTCCCCCTGTGATCTCCATGCTTGGGTGTGTGATCTGGTCCTCTCACTCGAGGCCAGCTGTGCCCTGTACTCTCAATAAGATAGGAAATCTATCCCCGCCACCATCAACTGATCCTGATAATACCTGGCCTCACCTAGGGAATCCCACAATCTAGATACAGGTACTATCTGTGGTGGCCCCATCATCCTCTACCCCTGTGCCTATCTTGTGGGACCCTGCCCCACCCCTTCCTGTAAACTAAGACCCTATCCTAGTGCCTATGGTGGTGTCATCAGCCTCACACCCTATGCCTGTATCTGGACTTGTAAGGCCTCAATTTATGCCTATGTAGTGGTGAATTGGCCTTGTAAACCTATAACCTACACCTTTAGGGTGGCCACTTATACCTCATCACCATCTCCACCTTGTGTGAGTGCCTATCCCTGTGCTATCTAGGCCTGTAAACTAGCCACCTGTGCATGAAAAGCAGCCACCTCTGCCTCTAAACGTGCAAACTACCCCTACACCATCTGCAACTGTATAATCATGGTTTCCACCTGCCCCTATAGGGAATTTCTCCGCACAGTGATGGTGGCTAAATCTAGCTACCCTAGCCTGAGCGGTACTGCTCATAAATGAGTGGCCCACCACTGTCTGTATCAATCCATCACCCCGGCATCATCAATATGCCAGTCTCTCGCCTACATCTAGAAAAACACATCACATTAATACACCCTCATCATACCCATAATCACCCTTGACACCTCACCTATACCTACTACCCTACCTCTTCTCCCCTCCCAACTTACCTTTGTCTCACATATTCTATCTACACACCCCGACCCTAACCCACTATCATTCACCCTTACCAATTTTCACCCCTTACCTATGTTATGATTTTCCCCAAAACACCTCCTACTTACCACTACCTATCTTACCCACCCAACCTAGGTCACTTTTGGCCCCTTTTCCCCCATATCTTGACAAGTCCCAATTACCCCTAGCCAACCCCGATCCCCCATAAACTAGTATCAGTCACCTATTTTACAACCGATATCGGTTCGGCACCACCGACGTCAGCTAACCCTCGACCGATGCCAATCACTATCCAGTAGAAAACCACGACACCCAAACCCCCCCTCTTCCTAAAAACCCCCTTTCTCTCCCTTCTACCCACCCATTCAAGCCTAATATACCCCTCCACACCTCCCCACCCCTCATTCACCCAACCACCTCCCTCCCCATTCCTATTTTAACCAATTTTCCCTCCCAAAATTTAATGTCCCTTTTCCCCCCAAAACCTATTTTTCCCCACCTAACCTCTAAACTCATCTACCTCACAAACAATAGAAAGGGATTGACACTTACCTCATCACACTGCTGTCTCTATGGTGGCACATCAGGCCACTGCATCGATGGTCCTATTATCTCTCAAAAGTGCACCCTGTCAAAATTTTCCCAGAATTCTCTTTTCATTCTGTTTCAGCTACAATTTTATCTCGTTTCAGTTGACTTCAGCCTCTAAAATCTGATTCTTCTGCTTCACTTTTGATAATACACTTTTGAACGCATGAATGTCTGAAGTTGAAAGTATAAGGAGTTAAACTAAACCCTGAGCTCAGTATTGACGATCATTTTCTTCTCCCTTTTCAGGTACCATGATGTAGTTGCAGTGGACAGCTGGAATAGCAGTTTCAGAGAGATAAGAACACTCCCTCAAGGCAATGATGGGTTTCTTTTACCTCTTCACATTTTTAGCTTCATAAATATATGCATTTTTTTTCCTTTCAGTTATTTCTCACAACTTGTGTGAGAAAAATTTGTACTATTATTCCTCATGAATAAATGAAAATATTTTTGTGTTATGAGATGTATGTCCTTTCTCTAATTTCTTTCATCTGTGTGGATAATGAATGAACTTATACAACTCAAAACACTTAAATAATTCACTTAATCATAAAAATAAGTAAACGATCAAGTGTACCTTATTGTCGCTCACTGAAAATGTAAACTACTTGTAAAAAGTGCAAATTGTCCCTCAAAACTACCATCTGTCTACAGCTTCAAAACATCATGTCTGATACATGCTGACCTTCCTTCCTTCCTCAGGGCTTTGCAATGGTTATTCACAATTGCTGCACAGTTCTGACGAAGGTTTTAAATGGAATGGTTGCATCTATAAGGCATGGCGTCCTTAAACTGTACCCAAGTTGTAGTTTTGATTCCAAATGACTTCCAAGTCTGTCTAGAACCAAAAAATTAAAAATTGTATCTAAATCAAAGGTGGTTATTCCCAACATAACCAGACTCATAACTGACCAATCTGAGAAACTTTTAAAATTTTCTAGTTGCCCATTTTTACACAAGTGCAAAAATTGTCAACAAGTCCACCTGATCCCTCCCCTACCTCTGCCATCACCCAATCAACCTAATCACCTCCAACCAACTAAATCAATCAAACCAATCTCGTGGACCCGCCTATCGACTGCTAGCCACCTGTTATGTGGCTTGCCAACTCATCTCTCCAAGTCATTTGGTCACTTTCCACCTCGTTCTTCCTCTCTTGTCATTTTCTCCAATTTGGTAAATGACAAATGATTTTAAAAACATGGCACTTTTTCTTTTTATAGCCTACCTAACTTGATTGCTGATGGTTTTACTTTGACCAACATCAGTCCTGTGCCCTAGCTTACCGTGGTCGGTCCATCGTGATCGGCACCGGTTCCTTATAACCGTTGTCGGTTATCCTGCTTAGTCTTTTTCCTACCCCCTACCCATAATTTACTGACCTGAATCCTTTTTCCCTCACCCACACCTGACCTGGACACTTCACTTCATCCTCCTAACCTCATCCTTTACTACCTCACCTTGTCCTCATTTGGGGACTCATTATTTTTCCCATACCTTGGCCCTACCCATGTCATGACCTAGTTACTTGGACCTAGAACATTTCTAGTGACATGTGACCTCATGTGCTCGATATACCTTACAGAATTGTTACCCATGTTGATTGACATACTGACCTTACTTTTGTATATATCTCCCTCCCCGGGTAAATATAGACAAACAAAAGAATATGGAAATTAAAGAAACTCAAAACCTGACATTTATTCACGGTACCAGGTGCCCAGGCGCAAGTTGGAGGTGCAAAGCACAAGGTGTCAACAAGTAAAAAGTTGCACCCATGCGCAGGTTGGAGGCACAAAGCACAAGGTGTCGACATGTAAAAAGTTGCGCCCAGGCGCAGGTTAGAGGCGCAAAGCACAAGGTGTCGACAAGTAAAAAGTTACACCCAGGCGCAGGCTGGAGGTGTAAAGCACAAGGTGTCGAAATGTAAAAATTTGTGCCCAGGCACAGGTTGGAGGCGCAAAGCACAAGGTGTCAACACGTAAAAAGTTGCACCAGGGCGCAGGTTGGAGGCGCAAAGCACAAGGTGTCGACACGTAAAAAGTTGCACCCAGTCGTAGGTTATAGGTGCAAAGTAGAAGATGTCGACATGAAATTTTCAGCACCTATGGAACTCGTAAGAGTATGTCGACATAATGATGGATGCACCGAGGCGCATCTTCTGGAGGCGCAACATTTTGAGCATTGACACCTTGACAGGAAGCAAACCCTGACCCAGATATTCAAATGGCCATAACTTTTCACAGGGAGCTTGGATTCATGCAAGGTTGAACTTTTTGGAAAGCTTACAAGGTCCTTTGTCCAACTATGATTGGATATCTTTAATTGGGTGAGAACAAGTTCTTAAAAAATGCAAAATACAATTCGTCATTTTTTGGGTTTGCTAAGGTTCTCACCTACCGCCATAATGAGATGAATTAAATACAACCTAGAGGTGGTTAGGGTAGATTTGGAATTCCTCTCTCTTCCCTCTCTCATTCTTCCTATAAATTGTAAGGAGCGGCTTCTTTCTAAAGGTTGGACATTCTTGTTTTGCCCGTCCCTTCTTCTCTTTGGCAGGTGAATTTGTGGAGTTCAAACCTCCCATCTAAAACTGTAATGCAACTTTGCCTCTTGGCATTTTGTAGTGTATTGTATCAATATTTGGAGAAAATAATGCATGTTTGTGGATGATTCTCAACCCTCTCTATGTTCATTTACATCCTCTTGATATTTCACTGGAAATTTGGTTATCTGTGCATGATCTTGCATTACATTTTAATGGTTTGTGTTTATTGGCAAGACAGATGTTTCTTCATTCCTCGGTGCATCACCTTTGTTAGTTTAGGTTTATTTTTATGCATCTTCTTACCCTGTCTCCTTGGCAAGTTAGATTAGGTTTTTGAGTAAACCCTCTGTATTTTTATGTGTGCATCTAAACAGTGGAATATGAACCAGCCTTCATCCAGAGAGCTTTTCCATTTTTGCAAGGTCCCACACTCAGGAAAAGCTCCATGTTATGCAATCGGACTAGGAGCCTCAACCCATCGAGTTGCAGACATTCAGGGGTGTTGTGATTCACCACCAATAGTTTTGGCATGCCCGATGGGACAGAGAGGTCATTCCACAAGATTTGAAGGAACTTTCAAGAAATTTGTACTTAGAAATTACAGGTTTTACAATTTCAGTTTTTTTTCACCTTCCAGGCTGAATTCCAAATCGATTTTCAAGGACTTAACTTGCTGAGAACAAGTCAAAATTTCACCAATTGATAGATCGGGGGATAATATTCAAAAGGGTATTCTTAGATTTTTGATATTTTGACTTTCAAAATTTCATAGTTTTTAGTATTTCAAGTTTTCCCAGGTGTCGAGCATGTCCCAAGTTCCGACACGGTGTTTTTTGGGTTTTGTAAGTTGCCTTGCATGACCTGAGTTTTACCTATACCTTTCGGGGATTAGTAGCTACACAACAAGACCCAATAACCGAATTGAAGAATTGTATCTTCCGGGTCCTTCAAAGTTTTAAATTCTATTTTTTAATATTGTCAGGTTTGGTGTGTAACTTGGCAGAATCCATCCTTTTGAGGCTCATTCCCCAACACATCTGGCGACTTCGAATGGATAGGATTCAGTGGTATAGCAGTACAGGTTGCCTAGGTACATGAGAATAATTCAAACCAGGTCTGATACTGGAGAAGAAGGGTTATTTGTCTACTTGCAGCTATCACCAGGTAGAGGAAGGAGAGGAAGAAGACCACAAAGATCACCATCTCCACCTAACAGGACTTTATCAACCCCTCCACCTGGTATACCTTTCATCCAATCAACAAGGGTTCTCAAGCCAATCAAAATGGTGCAACAAAACCCTTTTGTTAACTTCACTGGCAGCATCCCACTTACCCTCAATGCACAGAATCCAATTCCAATTGCAGCATTGAAGAACATTCCATTTTTCACTGGAGAAAATCATACCACTCCTAGTGATCATGTCAAATACATTGCTAACGTTTGTGCAATCCATGAGATAAATGAAATGGATGTTGCTGCCAAATTCTTGGCATCTTCATTCAAAGGGAAGGCATTGCAATGGTTTAGGAGCCTTAGAGCTGGTTCTATCCAAAATTGGAATCAATTATGCATAGTTCTCCATGAGTAGTTTGGAGAAAAGGGAGACAATTTGTCTCTACTAGAACAATTGACAACTATCAAGAGAACTCCCAATGAGCAGCTGACTGATTTCAACTTCAGATTTCAAAGGTCTTGGGATAGGATTACAGTGGCCGTTAGGCCAACAACTGAAGGTGATTTTCTATATTATCTTAAGGCTTTGAATTCTGATATTTCTATGTTAATTCAATCTATGGGAGGCACAACCTTACCTGCTGCTTATAGCATTGCCATTAGGGCTGAAAAGTATCTTATTCAAGCTTGTAAGCTGGCTCCTAGGCCTCCCATGCCCTTGTATCCAAACTTAGAAAATCCAAGCACTAGTCAAGCACCCACTTTCGCTCCTATTCCCACTCCTAGAAATCAAAGTTCAAATGAAACTTCTACTTCATTCTCTAGTGCTTCAAATGAACTCCAAGAGGTCATGAAACAATTGCAAAATTTGGGAAATGAGTTGGTTATACTCAAGAGGCAACAGTCCCAAAGCTTTAGACCTTCTTATCAGCCTCAAGCTCAACCTAATAGGCAACCATACCAACCCAATAGGCCACCCAATCCAACTGTAAATCAAAGCCAAGTAAGGCCTCCCGCTAATAGACCATTTCAGCCCTATAACCCCAATGTTGCATCTACTTCTCAAGCATTAGTGTCAGTGCAAAACAACATAGCTCAAGAGTATGATTGGTGTTTCCCCTGCAATGAACCTCATAACCAATCTATGTGTTTCAATGGTGCTTTGAACCAATCCCTGATGGTGACAACTACTAGCGTAGAGGGTGAAGTGAGTCAAGAAACAAATCATCAACAAGGGACATCTCAGCAAAACACAGCTCCAAATGATACTGCACTTGTGAATTGGCAAGCTGAGGATTTTTGAGGCATGAATCAAACAATTTCTCAGAGTATAGCAGCTAACACAAGATCAAAGAAGACGAATATTGGTGAAGGGTAGTCATTGGCTCCAAGTGATCTACAACCTTCCATCACTCCACAAGGTGTTCATAAGAAAAATACAATTCCAAACACGTAAGGACAGCCCAAACCACCTTTTAAACCAACTCAAATGCTAGCTGTTGCTGCCCATGAGCAAGAAAGGAATGTGCAGGCTAAAGGATAGCAAAGAGATCTTTCATCCCCATTTAGCATCATTGATCAAATGAAGAAGACAAATGTGAATATATCAATGTAGGAATCTTTATCCATCCCAGGCCAAAGAGATCTTCTACAAGCTGCCATGAAGAATTGGTCAATTTCAAACCAGCATGTCCATATGCAAGAGAATGTCCTCATAAATGTTGCTCAGCCTGAAGGGAATCATGGAGGACAAGAAGGTAAATTTTTAAAGCCCCCTCCATTCTATGTTTCATTAATCATTAGAGATAAACTGGTACATAATTACATGATTGATTCTGGGGCAAGTAGTTATGTCATGCCCAAGCAAATAGCTGACCAGCTGGGTCTCCAATATGAAGTCATATCAAAGGGGGTAATGCAATTGGATGGGACAACAGTAGCAATGGTGGGAGTGATTAAAGGTTTGAATCTTACCTTGCATGCATGCCCCAACGTTACCATTTTACAAGATGTGTCAGTGATAGATTTGCCACCACTCTTTGCCCTATGCTTATCAAGGGATTTCACAGCTAGAATTAGAGGCTACTTATCTGCTGACTGGTCACACATGTTATTCAAAACAAGATATGGTACTGAGGTCACAATCAGATCTGAACCAATTGCAAACTTTCACATTGAGCCTCATACTCCAAGCCAAATCAATGCCAATTGTTCAGCATTTGATCAAGAAGATTATCCAAGCACAGATGAAGCTGACACCAAAGTTGGAAGCATCCTAGATTTAACTCTTGATGAATGGGAAAGCAAGGTACATGCTTTTGATCCCTACCAAAAAGTAGAAGAATCTGAGCTAGGAGTCTATTGCATACATGAAGAAAACTAGCCTATTCCTAGCATCACAAAACCAGACCATAAGGATGACAATGAGGTATGGCAGTTATTTTTTGATGGATCAAGGAGTAGGCAAGGTGTAGGAGGAGGAGTTATGCTTATTTCACCTCAAGGAATAAAATATTATTTAGCTTTCCATTTCTAGTTTTCCTATTCAAACAACACAGCTGAATATGAGGCCTTGATTCATGGACTTCATTGGGCCAGGAAAAAGGGCATAAAGAACTTGCAGGTGTTCGGGGATAGCGAGCTAATTGTCAACCAAGTCAGGGGACAACATGCTACAAAGAATGACCTGTTGAAGAACTACAAGAACAGGGTATGGGACCTCATATAGGATTTCGAAGCTTTCAACATCGTGTCCATACCCAGGAAAAAAAATGAAACCATAGATAGGCTCGTATCAGTTGGAGTGATGTTTGATGTGGTTGACAACATCAAACGGGAAAAAATGCAGCCACATATCCATTTGATTGTAAGGCCAGCAGTGCCAGATAATAACACAAGCTGGCAGGTGTTTGAGAACGATCAAAAAATCGTCAATTTTTTGCAAGAAGAGGTTGAATTCTCAGCTAGGAATTAGGATAGACTAGAGCAGCAATACGGGGATCAAGTAGTGCAGTTGTGGGCAAACAAGCTTCCCAAGGGTTTAGTAACATTGGAGTCTATCTTCAACCCTAACAACCAGTTTTGTAAGGAAAAGGCTAACATACAGGTCAAGAGAGAAGATTCAGAGCTAATTCTAGTTGGGGAAGGCAAAACACTTCAAATTGGTAAAGTGGCCACTAAGCAGGAGAAATTAGATTTCATACAACTTTGCCAAGAATTTATAGATGTCTTTACTTGGAGCTATGAAGACTTGAGAGGATTCAATCCGAACTTGGCACAACATACCATAGAATTAGATCCAGATGCTAAGCCCATCAGGCAAAAGTAGAGACCAGTCAACCCTCACATTGAGCCTCTAATAAAGAAAGAGCTAAACAAGCTAATAGAGGCAAACACTATATTCCTGATCAAGTACTCAAGTTGGGTTACAACTTGGTTCTGGTCAGGAAGAAGAGCGGAGACATCAGGTTGTGTGTGGACTTCCGAGACCTCAACAAGGCATCTCTCAAAGACCATTACCCGCTTCCTTCAATGGAACAAATATTGCAAGTGGTATCCGGTTCGGAGAGATTCTCTCTCCTAGATGGCTACTCAGGGTATAATCAAGTAATGGTGAAAGAAGATGACCAGTTCAAGACGGCTTTCACCACCAAATGGGGCACCTATGCCTACAAGAAGATGCCATTTGGGCTATCAAATGTTGGAGCCACTTTCCAAAGGGAAATGGATATGGCATTCAAGGGATTGATCAATAAAATAGTTCTGATATATCTTGACAACATCACTGTATTCTCCAAAAAATGCAGCAGATCACCTCTTTTATCTGAGGCAGGTATTTCAGAGATGTAGAAGATTTGGGGTATCATTGAATCCCAAAAAATGCATATTCTTGGATCACGAAGGAAAACTTCTAGGCCATATTGTTTCAAAGGAGGGATTGACAATCGACCCAGAAATAGTTGAAGCAATCCAAGCGTTGCCATTGCCAAGTCACAAGAAGGCTCTTCAAAGCTTCTTAGGAAGGATCAATTTTGTCCGCAGGTTTGTTCCAAACTTTGCAACTCTCGTAAAGCCAATAACACTAATGTTAAAGAAGAGCATGGCATTTAAGTGGACATCTGAAGGCAAGGAAAGTTTTGAGGCAATAAAAGAGGCTATATCTCAAGCTCTGACTCTCCTCAATCTAGACTTCTCCAAGGACTTCATGCTATATGCCTTCGGTGGTGGAGACACAATTTCTGCAATCCTGGTACAGAAAAACAAAGAAGGATTAGAATAACCAGTTGCTTTCTTTAGTCAAGGCTTGGAGGAATATGAAAATAGGTACTCTTTCATTGAAAAGCATGTCCTTGCAGTGATCAGGAGCTTAAAGAAATTCAAGCACCTAGTCTCAAACATCAAGATCCAATTATTGGTCTCTCATGCGGGAGTCAAGAACTTCCTTCTAAACAAGAATCTGAATGAGAAACGTGCAGGATGGATCACTCGTGTCATGGAATATGACATCAAAATTAAGGTCACTAAACTAGTACGTGGAAAATGACTATGTGAACAACTAGCTTTGAGTCGGCAAGTTGAAGCAGGTGATGAAAAAGAGACTGTCTTGGTACTACAGGATGGTCAAGAACAGGAAAATGATGACATGCCCGCTCCTTGTTGGACTCAGAATATGATACACTTCCTACAGGTAGGCCTATGCCCTCCAGAAATGAGAAAAGCAAAGAGGAGATACTTTAGATTACAAGCCATTCCATATGTTCTTGTTGATGGTGTTTTGTTCAAGAAAGACATCAATGGAGTTCTATTGAGGTGCATTGGGACAGGTCAAACCAAGAGAGTGTTACGAGATTTTCACGATGGAGATTTCGGAGGACATTTTACCCCACGAGTAATAGCTCTCAAGATAATGAAGGCAGGGTATTATTGGCCCACAGTGTTTAGTGACTGCTATACATGGATAAGAAAGTGTAAGAAATGTGCACTCTTCGCAGGCAAAGAAAGACTAGCAGCGCTTCCACTACACCCAATTTTGGTTGACCAACCATTTATGCAATGGGGATTGGACTTCATCGGGGTCATCAATCCAAACTCAAGCCAAGGTCACAAGTGGATTCTCACGGCAAAGGACTATTTCACCAAGTGGACCGAAGCGGTAGCGCTCAAAGAAGCAAATGAGTCTAACATACTAGATTTTTATGAAGGAATAGTGACTAGGTTTAGTGTGTCGGCCACTATCATATCAAACAATGCATTGGCATTCATAGGTTCTAAGATTACAGAATGGGCTGTCAAGAATGGAATCTATTTGAGCACCTCTTCAAATTATTACCTGCAGGGTAATGGACAAGCAGAGTCCACAAACAAGAAGTTGCTAAGAATCATCAAGAGGACTCTGGATGAAAACCAAAGGACATGGCATACCAAGCTAAAATCAGCATTATGGGCTGACAGGATAACACCAAAGAGGTCTATAGGTAGTTCTCCCTACAAGTTGGTCTATGGGAAAGAGGCAATATTGCCCATATCATTAGAATTGCCAGCATTAGAGCTCATGAAGTAGTTGGAGTTGTTTGAGTTCGAACCAATGGAGGCCAGGTATGCAGAGTTGATGGAATTGGAAGAAATTAGAGAACATGCAGTTTAAATAATTGAGAAAGATTAGGCCTTAGTAAAAAGATGGTTTGATAAGAAAGCAAAAGCAAGGACCTTCCAGGAAGGGGACATGGTTCTGAAATGGGATGCAGATCGGGAAAAACCGAGAAGGCATTCCAAGTTTGATGACATTTGGAGTGGCCCCTACATGGTCACGGGATGTAAAAGTAGTAATGCCTTTCAATTGTCTACATTGGATGGAGAAGAACTCCCGATTCCGGTTAACAGTATCTATCTTAAACATTGCTACTAAAAGGAAAAGGTTTACTCTTGTAAATATTAGCCTAGTTTTCAATTCCTCTAAGTGCGTATGCACATTGTCTTATTGTAGTTAGGTTTCAGTTTCCATAAGTGCTTCGGCACAGTTTTTGTTGCTCTCAGGTTGAATTTCTACAATTCAGCGTGCTCTTGGAGAATGAGTTGTGGTATCAGGATCAGGATCAGATATCAGGTTGGTTTCAGGTTATTGCTTATGACTCCATGCCCAATGGATTGCTAAAAGGCCACTGATCTTCTACCTAGTAGGCAGGTGATCCCATTGAGTCACCAAATTGTTGTATATATCTCCCTCCCCGTGTAAATATAGACAAACAGAAGAATATGGAAATCAAAGAAACTCAAAACCCAACATTTATTCGCACCACCAGGTACCCAGGCGCAAGTTGGAGGTGCAAAGCACAAGGTGTCGACACATAAAAAGTTGCACCCAGGCGCAAGTTAGAGGTGCAAAGCACAAGGTGTCGACATGTAAAAAGTTACACCCAGGCGTAGGTTAGAGGTGCAAAGCACAAGGTGTCGACACGTAAAAAGTTGCGCCCAAACGCAGGTTGGAGACGCAAAGCACAAGGTGTCAACACGTAAAAGGTTGCACCTAGGCTCAAGTTGGAGGTGCAAAGCACAAGGTGTTGACACGTAAAACGTTGCACCTAGGCATAGGTTAGAGGTGCAAAGCACAAGGTGTCAACACGTAAAAAGTTACACCCAGGCGCAGGTTGGAGGCGCAAAGCACAAGGTGTCGACACATAAAAAGTTGCGCCCAGGCGCAGGTTGGAGGTGCAAAGTAGAAGATGTCGACATAAATTTTTCAGTGCCTATGGCACTCGTAAGATTATTTTGACATAAGGATGGATGTGCCGAGGTGCATCTTCTGGAGGCGCAACATTTTGAGCGTTGACACCCTGACAGGAAGCAAACCCTGACCCAGATATTCAAATGGCCATAACTTTTCACAGGGAGCTTGGATTCATGCAAGGTTGGACTTTTTGGAAAGCTTATAAGGTCCTTTGTCCAACTATGATTGGATATCTTTAATTGGGTGAGAAAAAGTTCTTCAAAAATACAAAATACAATTCGCCATTTTTTGGGTTTGCTAAGGTTCTCACCTACCGCCATAATGAGATGAATTAAATACAACCTAAAGGTGGTTGGGGTAGATTTGGAATTCCTCTCTCTTCCCTCTCTCATTATTCCTATAAATTTTAAGGAGGGGATTCTTTCTAAAGGTTGGACATTCTTGTTTTACCCCTCCCTTCTTCTCTTTCGCAGGTGAATTTGTGGAGTTCAAACCTCCCATCTAAAACTGTAATGCAACTTTACCTCTTGGCATTTTGTAGTGTATTGTATCAATATTTGGAGCAAATAATGCATGTCTTTGGATGATTATCAACCCTCTCTATGTTCATTTGCATCCTCTTGATCTTTCACTACAAATCTGGTTATCTATGCATGATCTTGCATTACATTTTAATGGTTTGTGTTTATTGGCAAGACAGATGTTTCTTCATTCCTCGGTGCATCACCTTTGTTAGTTTAGGTTTATTTTTATGCATCTTCTTACCCTGTCTCCTTGGCAAGTTAGATTAGGTTTTTGAGTAAACCCTCTGTATTTTTATGTGTTCATCTAAATAGAGGAATAGGAACCGGCCTTCATCCGGAGAGCTTTTCCATTTTCGCAAGGTCACACACTTAGGAAAAGCTCCATGTTATGCAATCACACTAGGAGTCTCAACCCATCGAGTTGCAAACATTCAGGGGTGTTGTGATTCACCAACAACACTTACCTTGCCTCTTATCATGACCATTTTATCCTAACCCAACCTTTGGTGTACCGGAACATACCTAAACATTCATACACATGATCTGCGTCGTGTTTCCTAACCATATCCTATACCTTGGATACCGGAATAACCTCAACCTTGTTTGGATAAACCTATCAACCTCAAACAATGTAAGATTTTACATTCTCTTCAACCTGGTACCATGCTACAGTTTATACATGTGCGTGTGTTTGACTGTTACTACCTTTGACCCTAATCCATTACCTAGATTACCCAATTAGACCTTTACCCCTTTTTCCCCTTGTTGCCCACCTTCCTCTTTATCACATTCACCTTTTATCAAACCAATCACTGATTCTTCCTTCTACCTCATCAGTGCTTGGTTTGAGGGGGATCACCTTCACCCACACATGGGGTAACCACATCTTATTTTTGTCATCATCACTTACCAAGACAAGCTACGCAACAAAAGGGGCAAAATGTTCTTCACCAAAATTGGGTCACACTCCCCTTGGTCCCTCGACAAATAACCAACTCAAACACACTCACATAACCATGGCCCCTTTCACCCCACTCTAATATTAATTTAATTAATTCATGATCTCATAATATCTATTATTTAAATATTCTAATTGAAATAATTCCCGCACACCCACCTCACCTATACACCTCATCTAGCCACCTCACCCTAATACCTATTCTTAGTATGTTGTCATAACTAACTAAGACCTACCTAAACCCTAAAAATCAAAGTCTACATTCCCTCTAACCACATTCCCACCCATTAGAAAGGAAGCTTCCATTCTAATCCACGGGAGAAAACGAACGAGATCCAAAAAATCAAGGGGATCTACCCATTTTAGTAAACCTAGGAAATCTTACCCTAACCGACAATAGTCATCCTAAACTATCACCGATCAGCCTGGAACCATCGTAAGTTACCATTTATTCCCCAAAACAAGCTTATTTCGTGGTTGACACATTTTCTAAGAGCAAGAGACGGAACCCGAACTGCATGCAAGTAGAATTAGCATTCGTACATGCATCAGAGCATTCCCAACCAACATTAGAAGTGATCACAAATCCATTTGCATTCACAAAAGCATTCAGAGAAGCGCCATCACCACATCAAACTCCATCCATTTGATCAACTACCATTGCTATATAGCCATCAAGCTCATACAACAGTAAGTGTTCTATTAACCAGCATTCATTCATTTTCATTTTAGTAGGTTCTGTTACATCTATTATCAGTTTCTACTCCCACTCCCATTCTCCTACCATTTACCTTCATGCAAACTTGATCATTCCTTCACCCACATCATTAAATTTCCCATACCCGACTTTTAAATATCTCTGGGTATATCCAAGATCTCCATAAACCTTTCCATTGCCCTCTCCATTTCCATTTAGCCACAGATTTGTCCTCACACTGAGACTTTTAGAAGTTTCCTCTACCCCGACCATACCGATTCCGGTTACCCACAACCATCACCGGTTCACTCAAATCGACATCAATCATACCAGAACGACGTCGGTCTTTGTGTTTTTACCCTCAAACCAAGAACAGAGCCTAAAATCCTCACCAAATACCCAAAATAGTCCAAAACCCAACTGTGACTAGTACCAGTACTCTAACAAATACCTTGACCTTCAGATTCAATCATAGCTTAGCCTGTTGTGAACGAATCTGCTTATTGTAGTCGAATGAGATACCTAAATCATTTTAACTACAGTAGGATTTCATTTATTGTTAACATTGATTTTTTTTAAGAAGTGGATTGACAGCCTTCTAAGGAGTATCACACTTCCTGGATCTAGCATACGCTAGGCAGTCCACTGCATATATTGTTTAACTTCTATTTGGTGGTCTTGTTTTCTATTTCAGGTAGTTCCTCCTAGCCAAAAGGAAGCTCTCACGATTAGTTATGGATCAAGAAGTCATACGCATGCAACAACCTTTAACCAGCTTTAACAGGTATTCCTCCTAGCCCATTTACCCTTATCTGTTTCGTCAATATTCAAAGAAACATTCTAAAAATCAGGTGAAACACGTAAATCTGACGTTTTTAAGACTTTTAAAAGATGGAAATCCCTTATGGAAAATGAATCAAATTCAAATTTAAAATGACTTAGATCTGACGATGGTGGTGAGTACTACAGCAAGGATTTCAATTATTATTGTTCACTGGATGGAATATGCAGAGAAATAATGGTTCCTAGAACACCATAGGAGAATGGTGTTTCTGAAAGAATGAACAGGATAATCATGGAACATGCAAGAAGCATGAGGATACATGTTGGATTACCCTTGCAGTTTTGGGTAGAAGTAGTAGACACGGTGGTTTATTTAATTAACTGTGGGCCTTATTAACTTGTTACAATACAATTACTTCACAAATATCATGCTTTAATAACTTGTTGTAATACACAGTAACAGGCGTCAGTTGGGTAGCTGTCGTCAGTCACCTGCAGACCGGCATCGGTCAAGCAAGTAGGAACTGGTATCAGCTAGGGTAACTGGCATCGATTACTTGTGCGTGATTGATTTTAATTAAGTCACGAGAATTAGATCTAACCTTTGATATAAAGTTGATCTAATGGTTATAATTGCATAGCTAAAGTGCCCTAAGTTTGTATATGCTTATATAAGTTAGAAAGCTAGGGTTAGAAGCCAAAAGTAGAAGAATTGTAAGGAGTTCTTGGAAAGAGAAAAAGAGAAGCTTGTGAGGAAGAAATTATTGTACATCTAGGAGAGGTGTGGAAGATTACAGATCTTCATTGTATATCCTCTGTGAAACTTTGAATAATATATTGGTTGTTTCTTGGTGGACGTAGCCCACACTGGGTGAACCACATTATATCTTGTGTATTGTTTCTTCTTGTTTATTTCCATATTTATTGCTTATATACTTAGATTTGATATATATATTTGTACAACTGGTGTGTTTAACCCCAACACAAACCTCCTACGTGCACAATACGCAAAAAAGGTAACATGAATTCCACTGGAAAAATAGCCTTTGTGCCAAACACCAATTGAAAGGGTGTGGCTTTGTTCAGTCTTTTGTAAGTTGTCTTGTATTCCCAAAGTACAGCAGAGACTTTATCATCCCATTCTTTCCTTCCAACATCACAAATCTTAGTCAATGTATGGTTCAGTATCTTGTTGAAAGCCTCAATAGTTCCATTAGCCTGAGGGTGATAGGGTTTTGTTTTATGGTGTGCCACCATAAATTCTACCAGTAACATCCTGATGGTCTCATTAAGGAAATGAGTACCCCTGTCACTTGTCAAACTCAATAGACATCCATACCTGCTGATAATGTTCTCCCACAAAAACCTTGTTGTCGTAGCTACTGTGTAATCCTTTGTAGGTGCCACTTCTACCCACCTTGTAAGATAATATGTACAAGTTATGATGTAGCATGATCCAGTCCTGCACATGGGTGGGGAAATAGGACCCACAAATTCAATTTCCCACTTTTCAAATGGTTCGGCACTAGTAATCAGCCTTAAAGGCATTTCATCTATATTCCCAAGCTTTCCAAGCCATTGACAATTGTCACATGCCTTACAATATTCTTTACAATCCTTATACAATGTTTCCCACCATAGGCCTACCAATAAAATTTTACATGCAATAGCATCTCCTACATAATGTCCACCTACAATACCCCCATAAGCCTCCTCCATAATAGCTTCACACTCATGCTCAAGTACACACTGACATAAAACTTCATCCCGACCTAGTTTGTATAAGTCTCCACTGATCAACATATAAGGTGTGGTGCATATGGAAAGTTGTTTCTTCTCTATATTATTCATTCCCTTAGACACAACACCAATTCGTAAAAAGATAGCAATGTCTTCCAAGTCAGAGGGCGCACGGTTTAACCTGAATAGTTGTACATTTGGCATCGTATCCTCTATGCTCTACATGTCCTCTCCTGAATTAATCCTTGATAAATGATCTGGTCGAGAATTACTCTTGACTGACTTAACCACCGCCATAAAATCAAATTCTTGAAACAAAAGAATCCAGCAGCATATGTGCCCCTGTAAAATGAGCTTGTTCACCAAGTATTTCAATGCCACGTGATCTGTATAGAATATAAAATGTGTTTCTAGCAAGTATTTTCAAAACTTATGTAGTGCGTAGATAATGGAAAAGGCCTCATGCTTTTTAGTTGTATAGTTATGTTCAACTTGAGTCAACTTCCTGCTTACAAAACAAATAGGATGATCAACAATACCTTCTCCAGGTTGGGCTAATACCACACCAATGGCCATGCCATAGGTGTCCACATGCACATGAAAAGGTTTGGTCTATGAAGGAAAGTCCAGAATAGGTGTTGTGGTAAGCCTTTCCTTTAATTTCTCAAATGAGCGTTGTTGCGCTTCACCCCAATGGAACATGCCTTTACTCTTCAATAATTCATCCAAGGGTGTAAAAATATTAGCATAACTTTTGATAAACTTCTTGTAATATCCTGTGTGCTCCAAGAATCCATGCACCTTGCGTTGGTTAATAGGTTCCTCTAATCCCAAAAGAACAACAACCTTGGCATTATCCACTAGCAAGCCTTTCTTACAAATAATGTGTCCTAAAAAAGTCCCAAAAGGTGTAGCAAAAACACACTTCTTAATGTTTAACGAGATGCTCAACTATCAGTGCCTTTCAAACATAAGCTTTAAATTATCATAGTAATCTTTCACTAGCGCGTACATTGTCCAATCATCTAAGTAAACCTACGAGAACTTATGAATAAAGTCTTGGAATGCTTGTACAACAATGCACGAAAAGACTGTAGGCACAGTCTTTAAGCCAAAGGGCATAACTATGTATGCAAAACTTCCCCATTCAGTGGTGAAAGTTGTCTTCTCTTGATCCTCTTTATCTATCCTCACTTGATGATATCAAGAAAATCCATCAGTGAAGGAGTAGATATTCACCCTACAATGCCTTCCAAGATTTCTTCAATAAAAGGTGTGGGAAAGGGATCTATTACACATGCAGCATTCAACTCCCTATAATCCATACAAATTTGTATTCATCCATCTTTCTTTATACTGATCACCATAGGGCTAACCCACTCTGACTCCTCAATAGGCTCAATGATTTCAGAATTCAGCATCTTGTCAATTTCTTCTTTTACCTTGAAGCACATATTAGGATTCATCCTGCAAGGCCTCTTCCTAACCGGGTGCGCACCTTCCTTTAGCTTGATCCTCATCTCACCCAAAGAGTGATGTACCCCTTTCAACTCGTGAAAGCCTTTAAGAAATAAATCCTAGAAATCACGTAGTAGCTCAATTATCTTATCAACCTCAAATTCAGACCAATAGTCTCCAATGATGGCCTCCTTAGGTTCAGCATTTGTCCTAATGTTGACCTTCATTTTCATAGGCTCATGGTACGCACATGCCTTCTCATCTGCATTGTCTAAGACCTCTTATGTACCCTTAGTGTGCTAAATATCTAGATTTTCCACTTCTTCATCATCAATCATGTAGACCATCTTACCCTTTTCATTTTCTAGGCAGGCACACCTAAGTTGTTATGTATCTATCTCTTCTTCTTCAAAGCGTGCCTCCAGATATAAATCACCTAGTAACTTTTGAATAAGTTCTTCAACCTTTGCACTATCTCCCAATGTCAAGTGCTTCAAAACTTGTAATGCCTAATTCATTGGGGGTTTGGTGGAAAAATAGTCAAAGTTCTGAATCATACCTACGGTCAGTTATTTCCAATTTCTTGTTTCTCTATTCAACTTTACATAAACATAACATGCACGCATGCAGCCTCGCAGGGTGTAGTAGAATGTGTGCACCCATATGAAGGTGGTAAGGCATCTTTCCCTTCTATCCAGAGTCTCTCACACTATTGAACATGGTGTTGAGCATCCTTCCCATAAAATTCACATGTTTTCGTAGGCACATTTCTCTAAAGAAATCTAGCAGAGAAGGTGATTCTCACTTCTCACCACTCCAAACTGTTATCAATGTGAGCCATCCACCAGTGTGTTGTTATCCCACACAAGGTATACACCAGCATATTCCTTCTTTCAATTTGATCTATCCACTGAACTTTCATAGCATGTAGGAACAGTTTAGGATTCCCCTCACTAGTCTACCTTGGTACCTGGTTACTGCCCAAATGCCTAAAACATTATGGCCTACTTACGCATGTGACTACACTTCTTATTTCGTATCCAGCCATTTCATAAGTTTCATGTGCCCAGTTGCCACATGCAATACTTGTAGTATCACTCATGGACTATGTATCATCCCATTGGAGAACTCCTTTTGATGGTTTTTGGGCCCTGAAATACTAGCTAAGTGTCAAAGGGTGTGCGCGTATAGGACCAGTGAGAAGAAGGGGGTGAAGAAGGTCACTCAGGGGAAAACACGTAGGACAAATGGGTTTAAGAGAAACTAGGGCGCACGTGAAAGGAAGAACACATGTTCAAAGGACTTAGCCATATTTGGCATTCTAGGGGCACTTGAGGAAAAGCGTGAGGACCCAACTAGGCATGATGAGTGGATAAGATGCCATCTTGGAACCTTGGAGGTCAAGAAAAGGATATTCCCCCGTAGGGAATATTCCCAGAAGACATCATTACTAGAGTGGAGGGTTTGCAAAGGGATAAGCATTCACCATTGGAGGACCACATCGACACTTGGCACGTGATCTATTCAAGAGAGAAGGCATGGCGGTGGGTGTTGATCCTATAAAAAGAGATGCTTAGGCTTGAGACAGATATAGAAGAGAGGACATGGAGATATAGATGAGGTGAGAGATAGACTGAACACTCAGATAGAGATACATAGGACAACGAAGTGTTGCAGTTTTGCTAGGGTTTAGAGCACTTAGTACTAAGGATTGTAAGGGGTGTCATAAGCCTCTATATGGCACTAGAATCTGTGGGAAAAGAATAGCTAGGGTCTCATATCAAAGAATCTTATAGGATTTGAATCTCTATCATTTAACATGTATGGTCTTAGATGACCCTTTTGACGGTAATGTGGCTACCAGAACTATGTTAAATCAATATATATGTGGGTTTGTTCAATATATCTTGTTTATGTGTGTAAACCCTCATGTTATGTGACTTATCATGGCTCAAATCAAGTTTATTATGCTTTTTACAATGTTATTTACCTTTTGTGATGCATTAATGTTAGATCTGTTAGTTATATCTTCTAACTCTTTAAATAAGTTAATGTACTTATATTCATGCAAATCATCCTCCATTAATGAAGGGACCTTCTCAAAAAGCTCACATGAAGGAGGGGCTCGATGCCCACGCATGCCTTGGGTGAGCACCCAGCACCTGCTAGGTGATAGGTCGGCATGCTTGGGGTTAGAAAATAGTATTGAGGGTAAATAAAATGACTACATCTTGGTTCCATTGTCGGGACCTCTTTTCGAAGCTATTGTGAGAATGGTGTGTGATGACAAAGTGCTTGACCTTGGACAGTGTTGAAGCATGGCTTAAAATCATGGAGGATGAGTTTGCTCAGAGATTTAGTATTGGACCTAAGTTTGATGCACGTAAATGGGTAGAAGAACATATATATCATGAGTTGTATGAGACCTTTTTTTGTTTTCTAGTGGAGTTGTATGAATGGCTTTCGTCGTATGCATCTAGATTGAGGTTGTACTATAGATCTCGTGTATGGACCCAAGATGAGTATCAGAGGTTGCATGATGTTAATTTGACTTGGACACGCGATGTTGATCATTGGTGGAGTAGAGTGTTGACGAGTTACACCTTGGAGTATGTGATTTCTACGTATTCCTATCCAGAGATTGTTAAGTTTGAGTTCTTGAGAGAACCAAGAGGATCGTTCTTGTGTGTTATCCCCTTAGCTATAAAGATCCTGATCATTACACTAAGTTTGCAAACATTTACTATGGTCGGATAAGCTTCTTATGAGTGTTGGGTAAGGAAGCTAGGGTGGAGGAAGATGGTGGACCTTGCGGCTGAAAAGGAGAGGGAAGAAAGACGACTCAAATATAATGAAGCTCATGAGAGGGAGTTAGATAGACAACATGAAGTTACATGAGTGATGGATTTATGGAGGTAGATGTTGTGGGAAGGAATTGATGTTCACACAGTGGAGGACATGGAGCCTGAGCAGTCTATGCTACCCCATCTTAGCAAGCATGGGAGAGAGACCCCTTTAGCTTCTAATGAGAGCTCGTCACTTGGAGAAAGGAGAGTCATTGGCATGCATCTAAATCCACCTAATGACCAACCCCTAGCACTTAGTTTTCCAAATCCAGAGATAAGTATTGCTAACCTAGTTGGTATTGGTGGAAGTGACCGATCAACACCTAAGAGATATAACTTTTCATTTGGCACATCTATGGCTACACAATCATTTCCTATGTTTGGAGGTATATTGTCTGGAGCGACATTTGGGAAAAATACGGGAACAAAAAGCTTGGGTATCCCATCTGGAAATAGCGCGGGATACACATATAGTAGCATTGCAATATCACAAACTGTTGGTGTGTAGTTTAGTGCGACAATGGGGACACAACGTGCGACCACTTTATGACCCTTTCCAACTACATGAGGTGGATCTGGTAGATCAGGTGGAATAGGAACTAGCAAACCTAGTGGACCTGGTGGATCTGGAGGATCTGGTGGGTCAAGAGGAATAAATGCTGGTGGATCTAGTGAATCTGGTGGTGAGAGGGAATCAAAGTTATGGATCAGGAGGACAAGGGCCTCAACCACCTCAGCAAGTATTTTTTTGAAATTTCTTTGCATCTACCAGATTACAAAGGTGTTGAGGATGTTGTAGAGCATGTACACAAATGTGAGTTTCTATGGCACGTAAAGGGGATCACTACCCCGAAACGAAAGGAAATTTAGTTTGCAACAACATTGCAAGGATGTACGCATAGTTGGTATCAGAAATATGACCCCCACCAGATAGGGGTAGATTACACCGCATTGTGTAATGTCTTCTTAGTTGAATTTCATATTCATGAGTTTGAATAGAAGAGCATTAGCGCACTGAAGGAAATTCAGCAAGGTATGGAAGAGAGTGTGTGGGACTACGATGCATTTCTTAAGACTCTCTTATCAAAATTGTCTTATGATATTCATCCTTCTCAGCATGCTCAGTGGTTCATTGGAGGACTAATAATTCCTTTCAGGAGAGCGTTGTCACATAAGACTTTCACAAACCCGCGCGAGGCCTTGGAGGCTACCCTGTGCGCTGAGACTGTAGGAAGCGTAGATACTGGTGCTAGCCCCTTTCTTGAAGCTCATATTCTTACAATGGCCAAATAGATGGAGAAGTTATCTGTGAACTCGATGCATGAGACTCGCAGTGGCCTTTGGTGCATGGATTTCGAGGTAGAAGGGCATACAAAGGATAGTTATCCTCGGAGATCAGTATGCGTCATGATAGTAGACTGTGAGATTTTCTATAGAGATCATGATGTAAGTAGGTGTTTGTTACTGCAGCACGCAATCTTTAAGAATGTGTCTTGCTATTGCAAGATTTATACTTCTACTACTCATGACACCAAGGATTATAAATTGAGTGACTAGATACATGATGTCATTGATATTGGTGTATGCCAGACTAGCATTGTAAACAATTCCAAGGATGATGGTCATCACTATGAAGGACATGTAGATGGAGGATCTCATGGAAGAGGCTTTCGTGGAGGATTTAGAGGTTATGGAAACCTCGGAGGTGGAAGAAGTGAGTTCCTGTATGGAACTTGTTACAATTGTGGCTCTATGGAACACTATAAGTGCAAATGTCCTGGCCTATTATAGTTCTCTTGGTGTGGAAAGAAGCATAAGCATGAGGATTTCCCATAGTTATTTTAACATATGAGCCAAAAACACTGGAAAGACAAAGGTTCCTGGATGGTAAGCGTTAAGAAAGCAGACTCGCAGTGGATGGCAAGGGGAGCATGCAAGTTAGAATTAGAACCTGTACTAGTGACGACATGCGCTGAGGCTACGTGTGTTAGGGAGATACCAAATCAAAGACCATTGATTACAAGAGAAGAGGTGGTATATGGGAAGTATCCAGACCCTACACATTAGAAGGAAGTCTATCAAGAGACCATGGATGTAATCAGGAGTCTATAAAAGGAAATTCAATGTCTAAAGGAACAATCTAGGAAGTTGGAGCAAAAGAAAAGCATTGAGGTTCCTTAATCAGATATAGATGGTGTCATAGAGGTTTGTAAGATGTTGCACCAAGAGAATATCATTCCTCTATTAGGAGAATGGTTGAGGAACAAGATATCAAGTGTTGGAGCAGAGCACGAGAGTCATGTTTTGTATGTTAACCTTTCTCCCCACAACCTCGACTACAATAAGGAAATTACCTTGAATGTAGTTGTTGATGGATGGCTCCTAAGAAATATTCTGATTGACACAGACATGGAATTTGGGACCTTCCTCACTCTGGATGCCTGGAACCAAATGGGAAGGCCCCCATTACAGCCACCTTCAAATGTGTTGTATATGGCTAATAAGAAGAAGGCAATGCCTATTGGTGTTTTAAAGGATGTTATCATTATCCAAGGACAAAATTTCACTGGAGACTCCGAAGTCTTAGCACTTGTTGAGGTGGAAAACTTTCTAGCGTTACTTGGGCACCTCTGGTGTTATAAGAATAATGTTGACTTACATTTCAATAAGGGATATATAAGTTTTGAGAACAAGGAGGAACGAGTTATCATTCCCTTGACAGATGGGAAGTCAGCACCCTATATTGAGCCTTTAGGATAGGAATACCTGTATAGAATTTACGTACGCATTATCTGAGACCCTGAAGTTATGTAACCAACAAATGAGGGCATTATTCAGTGGGAAAACGCTCAATCTATAAGTGATACAACCAGTGTGGCATGTGAAAATTAGGTGCATAGGACATATGAGTTAGTCGGAAGGAAGTTAAGAGGCTCTGTAACGAGAGTAACAAAGGCGTGCTTGGTCAAGCACCTAAGAGGAAAGAATTTGCCAAGTTATTCTACAGGAGCCAACCTTGATGTTTTACTATGAGAAATGGAGACCTAATGGAGACATGACATTGAAAGGAGAAGGATACTCAGCTATACCTTGCTTGGGACCATAGCACATTGGTGGACGACACATCACGATATGCTTCTAGAATGGTGCAAAGTGAGAATCATGTTCTTTGTTAGGTTTTCTTGGAGCAATGCACCTACTATCATATGAGATTATCATGCAAAGGAACCTGCCTTGTTTCACATCAAAGCATGTGAGAAGGCCTGCATGGAAGGCGTGGAAGCCTTGCCACCTTATTTATGGGTGTATAAGTTGTACTCCACCTTACAAGGTTACGCGCACACATGTTATATTCACTTAGAGATGAATTGTCAGAAAGTAAACTGGCAGGAGTTGACAACTAACCTCCTTTAAGCTTTCGAATATTAGAGTACCAAGCCATCGGTGGATGAGGTGTAGTAGGTTGTTAAGCTCCTAACTATGGGAGATAGTGCCATGGTGGAGGATAGAATACTGGAATTATTGGGTGAACCTGGCTTAGAAGCGCATTTTGATGAGGAAGAATCAGATGAGATTCAGCTTGAGTGCGCATGCATGGAAAAAGAGAAAGGAAAATTGGTCTTTGTGATAAATGGCGAGGAAGTGAAGAACTTGGATGTTAACCATATTATGGGTACGTGCGAGGTAACTGATAGTGTTAATGAGCAAGCAGGTGCCTACCACGAACCCCTTAAAACAAAGAAGGTTAATGTTGGCTATAAAATGGAACCTAACGAGGCTACTATTGGGGACTATTGGTCAAAAAAGGAGGTTTCAAAGATCATTGATCTATTACACGATTTTTAGGATTTATTTTTGCGTGGGTACCATGAGCTTAAGGGAGTTCACCACTCTTTAGGAGAGATGCGGATCAAACTAAAGGAGGGAGTTCAACCAATTCAGAAGATAACTTACCGAATGAACCCAAATCTGCACGTCTGGGTCAAGGAAGAGATAGACAAGATGATCACTTCAGGTATCATTTAAGTTGTTGAGCAATCAGAATGGACAAACCCAATGGTCATTAGCATTAAAAAGGATGGGAGGATAAGGATCTATGTTGATTACAGATATTTGAATGTGGTATGTGTCATTGATCCCTTTCTAACCCCTTTCACTGAGGAGATCCTGAAAGGAGTTACTAGGCACAAAATCTATTCTTTCATAGATGGATTCTCAGGATATCATCAGGTTAGAATTACAAAGGAAGACCAAGAAAAGACAACTTTCATCACTAAATGGGGAAGCTTTTCCTACACATTCATGCCTTTTGGATAGAAGAACATGCCCTCTATCTTTTTCCGTATTATGGTGTAGGCATTTCAAGACTTTGTCCATAAATTTATTCAAGTCTACCTTGATGATTGGACGGTATATGGATTAGTAAGGGACCATTGTGACAATCTGAGGCTGATGTTTGAAATATTTTGGTAGTTGAGGATATCCCTCACATTAAGAAATGTTTTTGGTACTCCATTCGGAACCCTTTTGGGGCACATCATATGTAAGGAAGGCTTGCTGGTGGATCCTACCAAAGTTTCCATTATTGTGGGATTGGGGGAACCTACCAGCTAGAGCGTAGTGTGCGGATTCCTTGGGAATACAGGGTATTACCAGAAATTTATCAAGGGGTGTGTCAAGATCATCGTGCCATTGGAAGAGTTACTAAAAAACAAAAGTGTATTTCACTAGGGAGAGGCACAACAGATGGCATTTGATACAGTGAAGAATAAGCTTATCATTGCACCCATATTGCGCTTTCCTTTTTGGGATAAGCCATTCCAAGTACATGTTGATGCTTTGGGGATGGTAATTGGGGCAATCTTAGCATAACCTGGAGAAGGAATTTTCAACCACCCCTTGTGTTTTGCTAGTAGGAAGTTGACACCAGCAGATCAGAATTATACTACTACTAAGCACGAAACATTTTCAATGATCTACACACTACACAAATTCAGGCAGTATCTGTTGGCAACACCCTTTATTTTCTACATGGACCACATGACATTGAAGTACTTGGTAAAAAATATCATTTTACAAGGGCGTATATGTCGATGGTTCTTGTTGTTTCAAGAATTCAAGTTTACAGTAGTTTTGAAATTAGGTAAGAGTAATTTAGGACCTAACCATTTTTCGAGGATTGACTCAAGGGAGGACATGCAGAGCATTGAGGATATAATGCAAGATGTATAAATGTTTAGATTACGGTGTGTGCCCTCTGACTTGGAAGATATTGTTGTGTTTCTCAAAACAGGTGTGGCACCAGAGGGAATGAAGACTTTGGAAAGAAAGCAGTTAGCCATACGTGTCATGCCCTATATGTTAATTAGTGGAGACTTATACAAGTTAGGTCGCAATGAGGTTTTGTGCTGGTGCATGTTAGAGCATGAACGTGTTGCAATCATGGTGGGATTGTAAGAGGACACTAAGCAAGGAATGCAACCATGCGCAAGATCCTTTTGGCTGCGCTTTGTGGGAAAGAATATTCCAAGATTGTATTGAGTTTTGCAATGCTTATGACCATTGTCAGTGCCTTGGCAAACTAGGAAGAAGAGATGAGATGCCCTTGAGACTAATAACCAGCGCATAACCATTTGAGAAGTGGGCAATTGGTTTTGTAGGACCAATTTCACCTGCCACGCGAAGGACTTGTTCGTGTTATATCATCACATGCAGATATTATCTTATGAGGTGGGCAGAAGCAATGCCTATAAGGGATTGCACAGTGAAAACAGCAACTAGGTTCTTGTGGGAAAATATAATCAGCAGATATGGATGTCCGTTGAGTTTAATAAGTGATAGGGGTACTCATTTCTTGAATGAGACAGTTAGAATCTTGTTGGCAGAATTTATGGTATCCCACCACAAGACTACCCCCTATCACCCACAAGCTAATGGAACTATTGAGGCATTTAACAAGATACTGAGTCACACGCTGACCAAAATTTGTGATGTAGGAAGAAGAGATTGGGATGATAAATTTTTTGTTGTGTTATGGTCATACCGGGCTACTTATAAAAGACCGAATAAAGCCACACCTTTTCAATTGGTGTTTGGTACGGAAGCAGTGTTACCTATTGAATTCATGTTACCATCACTATGTATAGTGCACACGGGAGGATTAGATGATGAACAAGTGCTTTAGGAGAGGATTGATAAGTTAATGCAGTTAGATGAGAGGCAGGCTATTGCTCGCTAGAGTTAGAAAATTAAAAAAACCAGGCAAAAGGCATGGCATGATAGACACATCAAGAACAAAAATTTTGAGGTTGAGCATATGGTTATATTATATGATTCCAAGTTTTTGCACCATCCTAGAAAATTCAAATTCCATTAGATGTGCCCATACATTATACCTCCTATATACTGATTCAGGGCTCTGTCAGTTACAAGGCATAAGATGGAAACACGGTTACAGGCCCATTTCAATGGGAGTAGGTTAAATCCACTGTAGATCACGAATTCGGGCTTGGTGGACCATGCCCCAAGTTAATGCACACAAAACTAAAACACAAAAACCCTGAAACCTCCAATGAAATGATACCTGATGAAAAGAGGTAGACGAATGAGGAAGCTGATTAGACAGACGGGCGGGCGCACACGAGCACTTTGCACAATAGCTCCGAGTAACCTGACAAAACAACACCGATGCTGACAGGAAAAGATTGCGTTTTAGAAGATAATTTGGGTGGACTTGCTCCGAGGAGGCGGGTCGGGAAGCGATGAGCTTCTGTGGATGTCAAGTCCACGTTTTCAATAAAGAAAAAGAAGCAGACATGATAAAAGATGTAATAAAGACTAGATTTTTGATTGCAGTAAAAAGTAGAAACGGAAACAGCAGACAGACGTACAGGGAAAAAAAGGGAACTGCGAAAATAATGCTGGATTTGTGTTACCTGTTGACCTTTGACCTCTCTGCAGTGAATCAGCGTCGAATGGGTAATCAGCGGCGACTGATGTGATCGGCGTCGACGGGACTTGATCGGCCGTCGATGGATAGATCGTGTCCACTTGAGGCAGACTGACCAATCAGGGACTGTGCGATGAGATTCGGGGATGGAAGGTGAATGTAGGCTGAAAGATGTGCCGAAGATGGAGAGACGCTTTGTGTGGGAGGTGGAACAGAGTCACTAGATGATAGATGGTGTGTATGCTGCTGATCGATTTGCACCACTCTTTGCCCCTATGCTTATCAAGGGATTTCACAGCTTAGAATTAGAGGCTTACTTATCTGCTGACTGGTCACACATGTTATTCAAAAAAAGATATGGTGACTGAGGGTCCCAATCAGATCTGAACCAATTGAAAACTTTCACCATTGAGCCCATACTCCAAAAGCCAAATCAATGCCAATGTTTCAGCATTGATAAGAAGATTATCCAAGCACAGATGAAGCTGACACAAAGTTTGAAGCATCTAGGATGTAACTCTTGATGAATGGAAAGCAAAAGGTACCTGCTTTTGATTCCCTACCAAAAAGTTAGAAGAATCTGAGCTAGGAGTCTATTTGCATTAATGAAGAAAACTAGCCTATCTACAGACAACACCCAGACCATAAGGAGACAATGAGGTATGGCAGTTATTTTTGAGGATCAAGGAGTAGGCAAAGGTTTGTAGAGGAGGAGTTATGCTATTTCACCTCAAGGGAATAATATTAATAAAATATTATTAGCTTTCCATTTACGTTTCCTATTCAACACAACACAGTGAATATGAGGCCTTGATTCGGTAGGACTTACATGGGCCAGAAAAAGGGCATAAGAACTTGAGGTGTTCGGGGGAATAGCGAGTAATTGTCAACAAGTCAGGGGACAACATGCTACAAAGAAGAATGACCTGTTGTGAAAGAACTAAAAGAACAGGGTATGGGACCCATATAGGATTTCGAAAGCTTTCAACATGTGGTCATACCCAGGAAAAAAAATGAAAACCATAGATAGGCTCGTATAGTTGGGTAGTGAGTTTGATGTTGTTGACAACATCAAAAGGGAGGAAAAAATGCAGGCCACATATCAATTGATTGTAACGGCCAGCAGTGCCAGATAATAACACAAGTGGAGGGGTTTGAGAACGATCAAAAAAATCGTCAATTTTTTGCAAGAAGAGGTGAAAAATCTCAGTAGGGGAATTAGGATTAGACTAGAGCATGCAATACGGGGATCAAGTAGTTGCAGTTGTGGGGAAACAGCTTCCAAGGTTTAGTAACATTGGAGGTCTATCTTTCACCCTAACAACCAGTTTGTGTAAGGAAAGGCTAACATACAGGTAAGAGAGAAGATCAGAGCTAATTTTCTAGTGGGGGAAGGCAGTGAACACTTCAATTGGTAAGTGGCCCACTAAGCAGGAGAGAAATTAGATTTCATACAACTTTTGCCAAGAATTTATAGATGTCTTTACTTGGAGCTATGAAGACTTGAGAGGATTCAATCCGAAATTTGGCACACATTACAATAGAATTAGATCGATGTAAGCCCATCAGGCAAAAACGTAAGAGGACCAGTCAACCCTCACATGAGCCTCTATAAAGAAAGAGCTAAACAAGCTAATAGAGGCAAACACTATATTCCTGATCAAGTACTCAAGTTGGGTTACCACTTGGTTTCTGTCAGAAGAAGGAGCGGAGACATCAGGTTGTGTGTGGACTTCCGAGACCTAACAAGGCATCTCTCAAATAGACCATGAACCCGATTCCTTCAATGGAACAAATTATTGCAATGGTATCGGTTCGGAGAGATCTCTCTCCTAGATGGCTACTCAGGTATTATAATCAAGTTATGTGAACAGAAGATGACCAGTTCAAGACGGCTTCACACCAAATGGGGCCACCTATGCCACAAGAAGATGCACAGTTTGGGCTATAAATGTTGGAGCCACTTTCCAAAGGAGAAATGATATGGCATTCAAGGGAGTTGATCAATAAAATAGTCTGATTTGATATATCCTTGACAACCAATCACTGTATTCTCCAAAAAATGCAGCAGAGCGCAGATCACCTCTTTTAATGAGGCAAAGGTATTTCAGAGATGGAGAAGATTTGGGGGATAATCGAATCCCAAAAAAAATGCATATTTTGGATTCAGAAAGGATAAAACTTTAGGCCATATTGTTTCAAAGGAGGGATTGGACAATCGACCCAGAAAGAAATAGTTGAAGCAATCCAAGCGTTGCCATTGCCAGTCACAGAAGGTCTTCAAAGTTCTTAGGAAGGATCAATGTTGTGTCCGCAGGTTTGTTCCAAACTTTGCAACGCTCGTAAAGCCAATAACACTAAGGTTAAAGAAGAGCATGGCATTTAAGTGGACATCTGCAGGCAAGGAAAGTTTTGAGGCAATAAATAAGAGAATATCTCAGCTCTGAATCTCCTCAAATCTAAGACTTCTCCAAGGACGTCATGCTATATGCCTTCGGTGGTGGAGCCACCATTCGTAATCCTGGTACAGCAACACAAAGAAGATTAGACAAACAACCAATTGCTTCTTTAGTCAGGCTTGGAGGGGGAATATGAAACTAGGTACTCTTTCATTGCAAAGCATGTCCATTGACAGTGATAAGAGCTTAAGGAAATTCAAGCACCAGTCTCAAAACAAAAAGATCCAATATTGGTCTATCATGCAGGAGCAGGACTCTTCTAAACAAGGATTGAATGAGGAACGTTGAAGGATGGATCAACTCGTGTCATGGATATGACATTGAAAATCAAGGTCACAAAAACTAGTACGTGGAAAGGACTATGTGACTAGCTAGGCTTTGAGTCGGAAAGTTGAAGCAGGTGTGGATGGTGAAAAAGAGATGTCTTGGTACTGAAGGATGGTCAAGAACAGGAAAATGATGACATGCCCGCTCCTGTTGGACTTTCAGAATATTGATACGATCCTACAGTGTAGGGCCTATGCCCCTCCAGAAATGAGAAAAAGGCAAAGAGGAGATACTTAGATTACAAGCCTTCCATATGTCTTGTTGATGGGTTTTGTTCAAGAAAGCATCAATGGAGTCTATTGAGGTGCATTGGACAGGTCAACCAAGAGAGTGTACGAGATTTTCACGATGAGATTTCGAGGACATTTACCCCACGAGTAAGTAGCTCTCCAAGAAGGATAATGAAGGCAGGGTAATTGGACCACAGGGTTTAGTGAATGACATACACGGATAAGAAAGTGTAAAGAAATGTGCACTCTTCGAGGCAAAGATAAGACTAGCCAGCGTTCCACTACACCAATTTTGGTGCCCAACCATTTATGCAATGGGGATTGGACTTCATCGGGGTCATCAATCCAAACATCAAGCCAAGTCACAGTGGATCTCACGGCAAAGGACTTATTCACCAAGTGACCGAAGCGGTAGCGGTCAAAGAACAAGAGAGTCCTAACATACTAGATTTTTATGAAGGAATAGGACAGGTTTAGTGTGTCGGCCACTATCATTAATTCAAAAAAAAAACAATTGCATTGGGCATTCATAGTTCTAAGATTGAAAGAACTGGTCTGGGGGCGTCTGTCAGAATGGAATCTATTGAGCACCTCTTCAAATTATTAAGCAGGGGTAAGGACAAGGGCAGAGTCCACAAAACAAGAAGTGCTAAGAATAATTCAAGAGGGACTTGGATGAAAACCAAAGACATGGCATACCCAAAGCTAAAATCAGCATTAGGGATGACAGGATAACACCCCAAAGAGGTCTATAGGTAGTTTCCCTACAAGTTGTCTATGGGAAAGAAGGGCAATATTGCCCAATCATTAGAATTGCCCAGCATTAGAGCTCATGAAGTAGTTGGAGTGTTTGAGTCGAAACCAAATGGAGGCAGTATGAGAAGTTTGAGGGAATTGGAAGAAATTAGAGAACATTTGCAGTTTAATATTGCGAAAGCTTAGGCCTCGTAAAAAGATGGTTTGTAAGAAAGCCAAAGCAAGGACATTCAGGAAGGGGACATGGTTCTGAAATGGATGAACAGATCGGGAAAAACGAGAAGGCATTTCCAAGTTTGATGACATTTGGAGTGGCCCATACAGGTCCGGGATGTAAAAGTAAGTAATGCCTTGCAATTGTCTACATTGGAGGAGAAGAACTCCCGATTCCGGTTAACAGTATTATCTTAAACAGTGCTACTAAAAGGAAAAGGTTTACTCTTGTTAAATATAGCTAGTTTTCATTCCCTCAAAGTGCGTTATGCACTTGTCTTATTGTAGTTAGTTCAGTTTACTTAAGTGCTTCGGCACATTTTGTTGCTCTAGTTGAATTTCTTACAATTCAGCGTGTGCTCTTGGGAGATGAGTTGTGGTATCAGGATCAGATAGATCTACAGGTTGGGTCAGGTTTTATTGCTTATGATCCATGCCCAAGGGATTGATAAAAGGCAACTTGATCTTTCTACCTAGTAGGAAGGTTGATCCCATGAGTCACCAAATTGTTGTATTATATCTCACTCCCGTTGTAAATATAGACAAAAGAAGAATATGGAATCAAACGATGAAACTCAAAACCCAACATTTATCGCACCACCAGGTAACCGGCGGAAAGGGTGGAGGTGCAAAGCACAAGGGTTGTCGACACATAAAAGTTTTGCCCACCAAGGCGCGTTAGAGGTAAAAGGCACAGGGTCGAACATGAAAAAGTTACCACCAGGCGTAGGTTAGAGGTTGCAAAGCACAGGTGTCGACACGTAAAAAGTTGACCCAAACGCAGGTGGAGACGCAAAGCACAAGGTGTCAAACACGTAAAAAGGTTGCCCTAGGGCTCAAGTTGGAGGTGCAAAGCACAAGGTGTTGACACGTAAAACGTTGCACCTCGGATAGGTTAGAGGTGCCAAAGCACAAGGTGTCAACACGTAAAAAGTTACACCCAGGCGCAGGTGGAGGCGCAAAAGCACAAGGTGTCGACACATTAAAAAGTTGCGCCCAGGACGCAGGTTGGAGGTGCAAAGTAGAAGATGTCGACATAAAATTTTTCAGTGCCTATGGGACACTCGTAGTAAGATTATTTTGCATAAGATGGAGGGCCGAGGGCATCTCTGGAGGCGCAAACATTTTGAGTGCGGGTGACACCCTGACAGGAAGCAAACCCTGACCCAGATATTCAAATGGCCATACTTTTCAAAGGGGAGCTGGATTCATGCCAAGGTTGGACTTTTTTGGGAAAGCGTTAAGGTCCTTTGTTCCAACTATGTTGTATAATCTTTAATGGGTGAGAAAAAGTTCTTCAAAAATACAAAATACAATTCGCCATTTTTTGGGTTTGCTAAGGTTTCTCACCTACCGCCATAATGAGATGAATTAAATACAAACCTAAGGTGGTTGGGGTTAGATTTGAATGAATTCCCTCTCTCTCCCTCTCTCATTATTCCTATAAATTTTAAGGAGGGGATTCTTTTAAGGTTGGACATTCTTTGTTTTACCCCCCTCCCTTCTTCTCTTTCGCAGTGTGAATTGTGGAGTGCAAACCTCCCATCTAATGTAATGCAACTTTACTCTTGGCCATTTGTAGTGTCTGTACAATATTTGCGAGCAAAAAATAATTGCATGTCTTTGGATGATTATCAACCCTCTATATGTTAATTTGATACTCTTGATCTTTCATACAAAAATCTGGTTCTCGATGCCTGATTGCATTACATTTTTAATGGTTTGTGTTATTGAAGACAGATGTTTCTTCATTCCCGGTGCATCACCTTGGTAGTTTAGGTTTATTTTTATGCTCTCTTTACACTGTTCCTTGGCAAGTTAGATTAGGTTTTTGAGTAAACCCTCTGTATTTTTCTGTGTTCATCTAAATAGAGGAATAGGAACCGGCCGTCATCCGGCGAGCTTTTCCATTTTCGCAAGGTCACACCTTAGGAAAAAGCTCCATGTTATGCAATCACAATAGGAGTCTCACATCGAGTTGCAAAAAATTCAGGGGGGTTGTGATTCACCAACAAACAACTACCTTGCTCTTATCATGACCATGTTATCCTAACCCAAAACTTTGGGGTACCGGAACATACCTAAACATCAACACCATATCGGCTAGTGTTTCCTAACATTATCCTATACCTTGGATACCGGAATAACCTCAACCTGTTTGGATAAAACCTATCACCCTCAACAAGGTAAGATTTACATTCTCTTCAAACAAGGGTACCATGATAAGTTTATAAAGTGGGTCCTGTGTTTGACTGTTACTACCTTTGACCCTAATCAGACTAGATTAAACCACGTAGGACCTTTACCCCTTTTTCCCTTGTTGCCCCACCTTCCTCTTATCACATTCACCTTTATCAAACCAATCACTGATTCTTCCTCTACCTCACAGTGCTTGGGTTGAGGGGGATCACTTCACCCCACACAGGGGTAACCACATCTTATTTTTGTCATCATCACTTACCAAAGACAAGACTACGCCAACAAAAGGGGCAAAAATGTTCTTCACCAAAAGTGGGTCACACTCCCTTGTCCCTCGACAAATAACCAACTCAAAACACACTCACATAACCAGGGCCCGGTCCACCCCACTGTAATATAATGAATGAATATGAGCTCCTAATATTATATTGAAATATTCTAATGGAAAGAAGGCCCGCACACCCACCGCACCTAGACACCTCATCTAGCCACCTCACCCGAATACCTATTTTAGTATGTTGTCATAAACTAACGAAGACCTAACCTAAACCCTAAAAACTCAAAGTCTACATTCCCTCTACCAACATTCCACACCAATTAGAAAGGAAAAAGAAAGCCTTCCATTTAATCCCCGGGAGAAAGAAACGAACGAGATCCAAAAAATCAAGGGGATCTACCCATTTTAGTAAACCTAGGAAATTCTTACCCTAACCGACAATAGTCATCCTAAACTATCACGATCAGCCTGGAACCATCGTAAGTTACATTTTATTCCCCCAAAACAGCTATTTCGATGGTTGACACATTTCTAAGAGCAAGAGACGGAACCCGAATGCATGCCCAGTAGAATTAGCATTCGTACAGCATCAGAGCATTCCCAACCCAAAGTAGAAGTGATCACCAAATCCATTTGCATCACAAACAAAAAGCATTCAGAAGAAGCGCCATCACCCACATCAAACTCCATCCATTTGATCAACTACCATTGCTATATAGCCATCAAGCTCATACAAATAAGTGGTTCTATTAAAACCAGCATTCATTATTTTCATTTTGTAGGTTCTTTACATCTTATTATCAGTTTACTCCCCCACTCCCATTTCCTACCATTTACCTTCATGAAAAATTGATCATCCTTCCCCACATCATTAAATTTCCAATACCCGACTTTTAAAGATCTCTGGTTACCAAGATCTCCATAAACCTTTCCATTGCCCTCTCCAGTTCCATTTCCACAAATTTGTCCTCACACTTGAGGACTTTAGGAAGTTTACTATACCCCGCCATACCGATCCGGTTACCCCACAACCATCAACGGTTCACTCAAATCGGACACAATCATTACCAGAAAGACGTCGTCTTGTGTTTTTACCCTCAAAACCAAGAACAGAGCCTCTAACATCCTCACCACAAATACACCCAAATAGTCCAAAAAAACCACAACTGGGACTTAGTACCAGTACTCTAACCAAATACCATTTTGACCTTCAGATTTCAATCATAGCTTAGCCTGTTGTGAACGAATATGCTTCTTGTAGTAGAATGATATACCTAAATCATTTAACTACAGTCGGATTTCATTTATTGTTAACATTGATTTTTTTAAGGAGTGGATGGACAGCCTTCTAAGGAGTATCACACTCCTGGCTTAGCATACGCTAGGCGTCCGCTGCAATATATTGTTTAACTTCTATTTGGTGGTCTGTTTTCTATGTAAAGGTCAGTTCCTCCTAGCCAAAAGGAAGCTTCACATTAGTTATGGATCAAGACGTCATACGCAGATTGCAAAACCTTTAACCAGCTTTAACAGGTATTCCTCCTAGCCCATTTTACCTTATCTGTTCGTCAATATTCAAAAAACATTCTAAAAATCAGGTGAAAACACGTAAAATCTGACGTTTTTAAAGACTTTTAAAAGATGGAACACTTTAGGAAAATGAACAAATTCAATTAAAAGACTAGATCGAACGCATGGTGTGAGTACTACAGCAAGGATTGAGAAATTTGTTCAACTGGATGGAATATGCAGAGAAATGAAGGTTCCTAGAACCCATAGGAGAATGTTGTTTCTGGAAAGAATAAACGGATAATCATGGAAACATGCAAAGAAGCATGAGGAGGGATACATGTTGGATTACCCTTGCAGTTTGGGTAGAAGTAGTAGACCGGTGGTTTATTTAATTAACTGTGGGCCTTATTAACTTGTTACAATACAATTACTTCACAAATATCATGCTTTAATAACTTGTTGTAATACACAGTAACAGGCGTCAGTTGGGTAGCTGTCGTCAGTCACCTGCAGACCGACATCGGTCAAGCAAGTAGGAACTGGTATCAGCTAGGGTAACTGGCATCGATTACTTGTGCGTGATTGATTTTAATTAAGTCACGAGAATTAGATCTAACCTTTGATATAAAGTTGATCTAATGGTTATAATTGCATAGCTAAAGTGCCCTAAGTTTGTATATGCTTATATAAGTTAGAAGCTAGGGTTAGAAGCCAAAAGTAGAAGAATTGTAAGGAGTCTGGAAAGAGAAAAAGAGAAGCTTGTGAGGAAGAAATTATTGTACATCTAGGAGAGGTGTGGAAGATTAACAGATCTTCATTGTATATCCTCTGTGAACTTTGAATAATATATTGGTTGTTTCTTGGTGGACGTAGCCCACACTGGGTGAAACCACATTATATCTTGTGTATTGTTTTCTTCTTGTTTATTTCCATATTTATTGCTTATATACTTAGATTTGATATATATATTTGTACACTGGTGTGTTTAACCCCAACACAAACCTCCTACGTGCACAATACGCCAAAAAAGGTAACATGAATTCCACTGGTAAAATAGCCTTTGTGCTAAACACCAATTGAAATGGTGTGGCTTTGTTCAGTCTTTTGTAAGTTGTCATGTATGCCCAAAGTACAGCAGAGACTTTATCATCCATTCTTTCCTTCCAACATCACAAATCTTAGTCAATGTATGGTTCAGTATCTTGTTGAAAGCCTCAATAGTTCCATTAGCCTGAGGGTGATAGGGTTTTGTTTTATGGTGTGCCACCATAAATTCTACCAGTAACATCCTGATGGTCTCATTAAGGAAATGAGTACACCTGTCACTTGTCAAACTCAATAGACATCCATACCTGCTGATAATGTTCTCCCACAAAAACCTTGTTGTCATACCTACCATGCAATCCTTTGTAGGTGCCACTTCTTCCAACCTTGTAAGATATTTTGTACAAGTTATGATGTAGCATGATCCAGTCCTGCACATGGGTGGGGAAATAGGACCCACAAATTCAATTTCCCACTTTTCAAATGGTTCGGCACTAGTAATCAGCCTTAAAGGCATTTCATCTATATTCCCAAGCTTTCCAAGCCATTGACAATTGTCACATGCCTTACAATATTCTTTACAATCCTTATACAATGTTTTCCCACCATAGGCCCTACCAATTAAAATTTACATGCAATAGCATCTCCTACATAATGTCCACCTTACAATACCCCCATAAGCCTCCTCCATAATAGCTTCACGCTCATGCCTCAAGTACACCACTGACATAAAACTTCATCCCAACCTAGTTTGTATAAGTCTCCACTGATCAACATATAAGGTGTGGTGCATATGGAAAGTTGTTTCTTCTCTATATTATTCATTCCCTTAGACACCACATCAGTTCGTAAAAAGACGGAAATTTCTTCCAAGTTAGAGGGTGCGCAATTTAACCTGAATAGTTGTACATCTGGCATTGTATCCTCTATGCTCTACAGATCCTCTCCTGAATTAATCCTTGATAAATGATCTGGTCGAGAATTACTCTTGACTGACTTAACCACCGCCATAAAATCAAATTCTTGAAACAAAAGAATCCAGCAGCATATGTGCCCCTGTAAAATGAGCTTGTTCACCAAGTATTTCAATGCCACGTGATCTGTATAGAATATAAAAGCTGTTTCTAGCAAGTATTTTCTAAACTTATGCAGTGCGTAGATCATGGACAAGGCCTCATGCTTATAGTTTTATAGTTATGTTCAACTTGAGTCAACTTCATGCTTACAAAACAAATAGGATGATCAATAATACCTTCTCCAGGTTGGGCTAATACCACACCAATGGCCATGCCATAGGTGTCCACATGCACATGAAAAGGTTTGGTCTATGAAGGAAAGTCCAGAATAGGTGTTGTGGTAAGCCTTTCCTTTAATTTCTCAAATGAGCGTTGTTGCGCTTCAACCCCAAGGAACATGGCCTTTTACTCTTCAATAATTCATCCAAGGGTGTAAAAATATTAGCATAACTTTTGATAAACTTCTTGTAATATCCTGTGTGCTCCAAGAATCCATGCACCTTGCGTTGGTTAATAGGTTCCTCTAATCCCAAAAGAACAACAACCCTTGGCATTATCCACTAGCAAGCCTTTCTTACAAATAATGTGTCCTAAAAAAGTCCCAAAGGTGTTTGTAGCAAAAACACACTTCTTAATGTTTAACGAGATGCTCAACTATCAGTGCCTTTCAAACATACGCTTTAAATATCATAGTAATCTTTCACTAGCGCGTACATTGTCCAATCATCTAAGTAACCCTACGAGAACTTATGAATAAAGTCTTGGACGGCTTGTACAACAATGCACGAAAAGACTGTAGGCACAGTCTTTAAGCCAAAGGGCATAACTATGTATGCAAAACTTCCCCATTCAGTGGTGTGAAAGTTGTCTTCTCTTGATCCTCTTTAGCTATCCTCACTTGATGATATCAAGAAAATCCATCAGTGAAGGAGTAGATATTCACCCTACAATGCCTTCCAAGATTTCTTCAATAAAAGGTGTGGGAAAGGGATCTATTAACATGCAGCATTCAACTCCCTATAATCCATACAATTTGTATTCATCCATCTTTCTTTATACTGATCACCATAGGGCTAACCCACTCTGACTCCTCAATAGGCTCAATGATTTCAGAATTCAGCATCTTGTCAATTTCTTCTTTTACCTTGAAGCACATATTAGGATTCATCCTGCAAGGCCTCTTCCTAACCGGGTGCGCAACCTTCCTTTAGCTTGATCCTCATCTCACCCAAAGAGTGATGTACCCCTTTCAACTCGTGAAAGGCCTTTAAGAAATAAATCCTAGAAATCCACGTAGTAGCTCAATTATCTTATCAACCTCAAATTCAGACCAATAGTCTCCAATGATGGCCTCCTTAGGTTCAGCATTTGTCCTAATGTTGACCTTCATTTTCATAGGCTCATGGTACGCACATGCCTTCTCATCTGCATTGTCTAAGACCTCTTATGTACCCTTAGTGTGCTAAATATCTAGATTTTCCACTTCTTCATCATCAATCATGTAGACCATCTTACCCTTTTCATTTTCTAGGCAGGCACACCTAAGTTGTTATGTATCTATCTCTTCTTCTTCAAAGCGTGCCTCCAGATATAAATCACCTAGTAACTTTTGAATAAGTTCTTCAACCTTTGCACTATCTCCCAATGTCAAGTGCTTCAAAACTTGTAATGCCTAATTCATTGGGGGTTTGGTGGAAAAATAGTCAAAGTTCTGAATCATACCTACGGTCAGGTTATTTCCAATTTCTTGTTTTCTCTATTCAACCTTATCCATAAACATAACATGCACGCATGCAGCCTCGCAGGGTTAGTAGAATGTGTGCACCCATATGAAGGTGGTAAGGCATCTTTCCCTTCTATCCAGAGTCTCTCACACTATTGAACATGGTGGTTGAGATCCTTCCATAAATTCACAGGTTTCGTAGGCACATTTCTCTAAGAAATCTAGCAGAGGAAGGTGATCTCACTTCTCACCACTCCAAACTGTTATCAATGTGAGCCATCCACCAGTTGTGTTGTTATCCCACACCAAGGTATACACCAGCATATTCCTTCTTTCAATTTGATCTATCCACTTGAACCTTTCATAGCATGTAGGAACAGTTTAGGGATTCCCCTCACTAGTCTACCTTGGACCCTGGTACTGCCCAATGGCCTAAAAATATGGCTACTTACGCATGTGACTACACTTCTTATTTCGTATCCAGCCATTTCATAAGTTTCATGTGCCCAGTTGCCACATGCAATACTTGTAGTATCACTCATGGACTATGTATCATCCCATTGGAGAACTCCTTTTGATGGTTTTTGGGCCCTGAAAATACTAGCTAAGTGTCAAAAGGGTGTGCGCGTATAGGACCAGTGAGAAGAAGGGGGTGAAGAAGGTCACTCAGGGGAAAACACGTAGGACACATGGGTTAAGAGAAACTAGGGCGCACGTGAAAGGAAGAAACACATGTTCAAAGGACTTAGCCATATTTGGCATTCTAGGGGCCACTTGAGGAAAAGCGTGAGGACCCAACTGAGGTATGATGAGTGGATAAGATGCCATCTTGGAACCTTGGAGGTCAAGAAAAGGATATTCCCCCCGTAGGGAATATTCCAGAAGACATCATTACTAGAGTGGAGGGTTTGCCAAAGGGATAAGCATTCACCATTGGAGGACCCACATCGACACTTGGCACGTGATCTATTCAAGAGAGAAGGCATGGCGGTGGGTGTTGATCCTATAAAAAGAGATGCTTAGGCTTTGAGACAGATATAGAAGAGAGGACATGGAGATATAGATGAGGTGAGAGATAGACTGAACACTCAGATAGAGATACATAGGACAACGAAGTGTTGCAGTTTTGCTAGGGTTTAGAGCACTTAGTACTAAGGATTGTAAGGGGTGTCATAAGCCTCTATATGGCACTAGAATCTGTGGGAAAAGAATAGCTAGGGTCTCATATCAAAGAATCTTATAGGATTTGAATCTCTATCATTTAACATGTATGGTCTAGATGACCCTTTTGACGGTAATGTGGCTACCAGAACTATGTTTAAATCAATATATATGTGGGTTTGTTCAATATATCTTGTTTATGTGTGTAAACCCTCATGTTATGTGACTTATCATGGCTCAAATCAAGTTTAATTATGCTTTTACAATGTTATTTACCTTTTGTGATGCATTAATGTTAGATCTGTTAGTTATATCTTCTAACTCTTTAAATAAGTTAATGTACTTATATTCATGCAAATCATCCTCCATTAATGAAGGGACCTTCTCAAAAAGCTCACATGAAGGAGGGGCTTGATGCCCACGCATGCCTTGGGTGAGCACCCAGCACCTGCTAAGTGATAGGTCGGCATGCTTGGGGTTAGAAAATAGTATTGAGGGTAAATAAAATGACTACATCTTGGTTCCATTGCTAGGACCTCTTTTCGGAGCTATTGTGAGAATGTTGCGTGATGACAAAGCGTTTGACCTTGGACAATGTTGAAGCATGGCTTAAAAGCATGGAGGATGAGTTTGCTTAGAGATTTAGTATTGGACCTAAGTTTGATGCACGTAAATGGGTAGAAGAACATATATATCATGAGTTGTATGAGACCTTTTTTTGTTTTCTAGTGGAGTTGTATGAATGGCTTTCGTCGTATGCATCTAGATTGAGGTTGTACTATAGATCTCGTGTATGGACCCAAGATGAGTATCAGAGGTGGTGCATGATGTTAATTTGACTTGGACACGCGATGTTGATCATTGGTGGAGTAGAGTGTTGACGAGTTACACCTTGGAGTATGTGATTTCTACGTATTCCTATCCAGAGATTGTTAAGTTTGAGTTCTTGAGAGAACCAAGAGGATCGTTCTTGTGTGTTATCCCCTTAGCTATAAAGATCCTGATCATTACACTAAGTTTGCAAACATTTACTATGGTCGGATAAGCTTCTTATGAGTGTTGGGTAAGGAAGCTAGGGTGGAGGAAGATGGTGGACCTTGCGGCTGAAAAGGAGAGGGAAGAAAGACGACTCAAATATAATGAAGCTCATGAGAGGGAGTTAGATAGACAACATGAAGTTACATGAGTGATGGATTTATGGAGGCAGATGTTGTGGGAAGGAATTGATGTTCACACAGTGGAGGACATGGAGCCTGAGCAGCCTATGCTACCCCATCTTAGCAAGCATGGGAGAGAGACCCCTTCAGCTTCTAATGAGAGCTCGTCACTTGGAGAAAGGAGATTCGTTGGCATGCATCTGAATCCACCTAATGACCAACCCCTAGCACTTAGTTTTCCAAATCCAGAGATAAGTATTGCTAACCTAGTTGGTATTGGTGGAAGTGACCGATCAACACCTAAGAGATATAACTTTTCATTTGGCACATCTATGGCTACACAATCATTTCCTATGTTTGGAGGTATATTGTCTGGAGCGACATTTGGGAAAAATACGGGAACAAAAAGCTTGGGTATCCCATCTGGAAATAGCGCGGGATACACATATAGTAGCATTGCAATATCACAAACTGTTGGTGGTAGTTTAGTGCGACAATGGGGACACAACGTGCGACCACTTTATGACCCTTTCCAACTACATGAGGTGGATCTGGTAGATCAGGTGGAATAGGAACTAGCAAACCTAGTGGACCTGGTGGATCTGGAGGATCTGGTGGGTCAAGAGGAATAAATGCTGGTGGATCTAGTGAATCTGGTGGTGAGAGGGAATCAAAGTTATGGATCAGGAGGACAAGGGCCTCAACCACCTCAGCAAGTATTTTTTTGAAATTTCTTTGCATCTACCAGATTACAAAGGTGTTGAGGATGTTGTAGAGCATGTACACAAATGTGAGTTTCTATGGCACGTAAAGGGATCACTACCCCGAAACGAAAGGAAATTTAGTTTGCAACAACATTGCAAGGATGTACGCATAGTTGGTTATCAGAAATATGACCCCCACCAGATAGGGGTAGATTACACCGCATGTGTAATGTCTTCTTAGTTGAATTTCATATTCATGAGTTTGAATAGAAGAGCATTAGCGCACTGAAGGAAATTCAGCAAGGTATGGAAGAGAGTGTGTGGGACTACGATGCATTTCTTAAGACTCTCTTATCAAAATTGTCTTATGATATTCATCCTTCTCAGCATGCTCAGTGGTTCATTGGAGGACTAATAATTCCTTTCAGGAGAGCGATGTCACATAAGACTTTCACAAACCTGCGCGAGGCCTTGGAGGCTACCCTGTGAGCTGAGACTGTAGGAAGCGTAGATACTGGTGCTAGCCCCTTTCTTGAAGCTCATATTCTTACAATGGCCAAATAGATGGAGAATTTATCTATGAACTCGATGCATGAGACTCGCAGTGGCCTTTGGTGCATGGATTTCGAGGTAGAAGGGCATACAAAGGATAGTTATCCTCGGAGATCAGTATGCGTCATGATAGTAGACTGTGAGATTTTCTATAGAGATCATGATGTAAGTAGGTGTTTGTTACTGCAGCATGCAATCTTTAAGAATGTGTCTTGCTATTGCAAGATTTATACTTCTACTACTCATGACACCAAGGATTATAAATTGAGTGACTAGATACATGATGTCATTGATATTGGTGTATGCCAGACTAGCATTGTAAACAATTCCAAGGATGATGGTCATCACTAATGAAGGACATGTAGATGGAGGATCTCATGGAAGAGGCTTTCGTGGAGGATTTAGAGGTTATGGAAACCTCGGAGGTGGAAGAAGTGAGTTCCTGTATGGAACTTGTTACAATTGTGGCTCTATGGAACACTATAAGTGCAAATGTCCTGGCCTATTATAGTTCTCTTGGTGTGGAAAGAAGCATAAGCATGAGGATTTCCCATAGTTATTTTAACATATGAGCCAAAAACACTGGAAAGACAAAGGTTCCTAGATGGTAAGCGTTAAGAAAGCAGACTCGCAGTGGATGGCAAGGGGAGCATGCAAGTTAGAATTAGAACCTGTACTAGTGACGACATGCGCTGAGGCTACGTGTGTTAGGGAGATACCAAATCAAAGACCATTGATTACAAGAGAAGAGGTGGTATATGGGAAGTATCTAGACCCTACACATTAGAAGGAAGTCTATCAAGAGACCATGGATGTAATCAGGAGTCTATAAAAGGAAATTCAATGTCTAAAGGAACAATCCAGGAAGTTGGAGCAAAAGAAAAGCATTGAGGTTCCTTAATCAGATATAGATGGTGTCATAGAGGTTTGTAAGATGTTGCACCAAGAGAATATCATTCCTCTATTAGGAGAATGGTTGAGGAACAAGATATCAAGTGTTGGAGCAGAGCACGAGAGTCATGTTTTGCATGTTAACCTTTCTCCCCACAACCTCGACTACAATAAGGAGATTACCTTGAATGTAGTTGTTGATGGATGGCTCCTAAGAAATATTCTGATTGACACAGACATGGAATTTGGGACCTTCCTCACTCTGGATGCCTGGAACCAAATGGGAAGGCCCCCATTACAGCCACCTTCAAATGTGTTGTATATGGCTAATAAGAAGAAGGCAATGCCTATTGGTGTTTTAAAGGATTTATCATTATCCAAGGACAAAATTTCACTGGAGACTCCGAAGTCTTAGCACTTGTTGAGGTGGAAAACTTTCTAGCGTTACTTGGGCACCTCTGGTGTTATAAGAATAATGTTGACTTACATTTCAATAAGGGATATATAAGTTTTGAGAACAAGGAGGAACGAGTTATCATTCCCTTGACAGATGGGAAGTCAGCACCCTATATTGAGCCTTTAGCAGATGAAGACCTATACAGAATTTACGTACGCATTATCTGAGACCCTGAAGTTATGTAACCAACAAATGAGGGCATTATTCAGTGGGAAGACACTCAATCTATAAGTGATACAACCAGTGTGGCATGTGAAAATTAGGTGCATAGGACATATGAGTTAGTCGGAAGGAAGTTAAGAGGCTCTGTAACGAGAGTAACAAAGGCGTGCTTGGTCAAGCACCTAAGAGGAAAGAATTTGCCAAGTTATTCTACAGGAGCCAACCTTGATGTTTTACTACGAGAAATGGAGACCTAATGGAGACATGACATTGAAAGGAGAAGGATACTCAGCTATACCTTGCTTGGGACCATAGCACATTGGTGGACGACACATCACGATATGCTTCTAGAATGGTGAAAAGTGAGAATCATGTTCTTTGTTAGGTTTTCTTGGAGCAATGCACCTACTATCATATGAGATTATCATGCAAAGGAACCTGCCTTGTTTCACATCAAAGCATGTGAGAAGGCCTGCATGGAAGGCGTGGAAGCCTTGCCACCTTATTTATGGGTGTATAAGTTGTACTCCACCTTACAAGGTTATGCGCACACATGGTATATTCACTTAGAGATGAATCGTCAGAAAGTAAACTGGCAGGAGTTGACAACTAACCTCCTTTAAGCTTTCGAATATTAGAGTACCAAGCCATCGGTGGATGAGGTGTAGTAGGTTGTTAAGCTCCTAACTATGTGAGATAGTGCCATGGTGGAGGATAGAATACTGGAATTATTGGGTGAACTGGTCTTAAGAAGCGATTTTGATGAGGAAGACTCAGATGAGATTCAGCTTGGAGTGCGCATGCATGGAAAAAGAGAAAGGAAAAAAAGTGGTCTTTGTGATATAATGGCGAGGCAATGCTTTTAGGAAGTGGGAAGAACGCGGCCGCCCCGTCGCTGGCCAGAGCATTGTCCTTGTTTGTTCTCTATTCTTGTGCGTGGACGCCTTTCTCCGTTCGTTTTGTCCCTCTTCTTCTCTATGGCCCCCCGGCTTATCTTTACTCTCCTTGGGTTCCTTTGCTGGAGCTCGGTCCCCCTTGCGATTTTCTTCCCTGCTTCTGTCTTGTGTTTGTATGGTCGGTTTTGCGTTCTTGCCTCTTCGCTAGGATGGTGGTGTTTTCTCGTCTGCTCCCCTTTTTTCCCTTGTTTCGCCCTCACCTGTGCTTTCTTTCCGGGATTTCGGTTGATGGCAAAATTTTTACGGCTTTCTTTTTTCGCGGAGCCGCTGACTGGACCCCCGGATTGGATGGTCGACGTCAGCTTCTTCCCGGCTGCTTATGTTCTGGGGGGTTCACGTCTGGTATGTCGATTCCGGCTAGTGTCACTTCGGGTACTGGGTGGGACGGCGGTGGACCAAATCGAGGGAAGGAGAGGAAAGGAATAGTAGGGGCGGCTGGATCGGGGTGCGTTTTTTTCTGCATTGCTCTTCGTCTTGGTCTTTTCCTTATTAACCATAGTATGGGTACGTGCGAGGGGTTGGTAAACTGATGTAGTGTTAATGAGCAAGAGAAGGTGCTTACACGACCCTTAAAACAAGATTTAAATGTTGGCTATATTAAAATGGAACCTACCGAGGCTACTATGGGGACTATGGTCAAAAAAAGGAGGTGGTTTCACAGATCATTGAGGATATCCCTCAACATTAATAAATGTGTTTTTGCGTGGGTACTCCATTTGGAACCCTTTTGGGGAATTCATCACTATGTAAGGAAGAGCTTGCTGGTGGATCCTACCAAACTTAGGGAGTTCATTGTGGGATTGGGGGAACCTAACTAACCGAATGAGCGCAAATGTGTACGATTCCTTGGGTCATATGGAAGAGATATTACCGGAAGATGATCACTTCAGGGGGTATGCATTTAAGATCGTTGTGTCATTGGAAAATTTGACTAAAACACAAAAATACATTAGCACTAAAAAGCGATGGGAGCGATAAGCAGATTTCATGTTGATATATTGAAGAATAAGCTTATAAATGTGCCCATATTATGTCATTGATCCTTTTTGGGATAAGCCATTCCACTGTACATGTTGATGCTTCAAGGAGTGAAGATTGGCACAAAATCTTAGCACAAATTCAGAGAGGGAATTGTCAGGACCACCCATCAGTGCTTTTCTAGTAGAAATCTAAGCCCAACATAACATAACTATCATCTACTAAATGAGTGCGAATCATTTTCAATGATCTACACACTCATGAAAATTCAGGCAGTATTTGTTGGCAACATGCCCTTTATCTTTCTACACGGACTATGGTGTAGGAAATTCAAGACTTTGTCCATAAAATATGCGTAATCAAGTCTACCTTACATGAATCGACGGTATATGGATTAGTAAGGGACTAATATGCAGACAATTATTAGGCAGATCTTTGAAATAAAATTGGTAGAATAAGGATAAGACAACACATTAAGAGACATGTATTTGGTACGTCCATTCGGAACCCAATTTGGGGCTACGTCATATGTAAGGAATCACTTGCTCAGATTTTATTTCAAGCCTCTACTCTCTCAATACAATACCCATTATCCGTTTGGAGCTATGCTCAACAAACTCTACCAGAATTCACACCGTGAATGTGCAAATTCACATCTGGGAATACAGGGTATTGCTTGTACATCTATCACATGCATAAGACCATATAAATAGATCAACGTGCCATTGGAAGCAGTTTGACTACAAAAACCATGGTGTATTTCAAAACCAAGAGGCAAAAACCGGGGGTATTAAATACAATGGGCAAAAGACCGAAAAAACTTATGGGCCCAAAAACAGCCCATAACGCGCTTACCCATTACCCATGGGTTAATAAACCATTCCAAGAAAATGTTGATGCTTCGGGGATGCTAATCGCCCCCGAACCCCCTTAGCATAACGGGGAGAAGGAATTTTCAACCCCCCGAACCCCTTGTGACCTGCTCACCGTAGCGAAGCGGACACCAGCCGATAAGAATTATACTACGAGTGTAAGCACATGGAAGGCGTTTTCAATGACTCTACACACTACACAAATTCAGGCAGAATCTGTTGGCAACACCCTTTATATTCTACACAGACCATATGGTATTGAAGTACTTGGTAAAAATATCATTTTACAAGGGTGCATATGTCGGTGGGTCTTATTGTTTCAAGAGTTTGATTATATGGTTGTTGTGAAACCATGTAAGAGTAATTTGGGACCTGATAATTTATCAAGGATTGACTCAAGAGAGAACACGCAGAGCATTGAGGATACAATTTTAGATGTGTAATTGTTTAGATTGTGGTACTCGCCCTCTGACTTGAAAGATATTATTATGTTTCTCAAGACAGGTGTGGTACCAGAATGAATGAAGAATTTGGAAAGGAAGTAGTTAGCCATGTGCGCTACACCCTACATGTTAATTAGTGGAGACTTATACAAGCTAAGCACTGACGGGGTTTTGCACCGGTGTGTGTTAGAACATGAATGCTTTACAATCATGGAGAAAGCACATGGTGGAATTATAGGAGGACACTAGGCAGGGAATGACACCTTGCATAAGATCCTTCTAGCAGGTTTTTGGTGGGAAATGGTTTACAAGGATTGCATCGAGTATTGCAAGGCCTGTGACCACTACCAACACCTTGGTAAACCATGGAAAAGATATGAAATTCCATTAAGACCGATTTCCAGTGCAAAATTATTTGAGAAGTGGCTAATTAACTTTGTGGGACCTATTTCCCCATCCATGCGAAGGATAGGTTCACACTATATCATTACATGCATAGATTATCTTACAGGGTGGGCTGAAGCAATGCTTATAAGGGATTACATAGCAATAACAACAACTAGGTTCTTGTGGGAAAACATAATCAAAAAATATGGATGCCCACTGAGATTAACAAGTGATAGGGGTACGCATTTCTTGAATGAGATAGTTAGGATCTTATTGGAAGAATTCATGATAGACCACCATAAGACTACCCCTTATCACCCACAAGCTAATGGGACTACTAAGGCATTTAACAAAATTCTGAAGCACACGTTAACCAAGATTTTTGATGTGGGAAGAAAGGATTGGGATGATACAAGTTTTTGTTGTGTTATGGTCATACCAGACTACTTATAAAAGACCGAATACAAGGCCACACCTTTTCAATTGGTGTTTGGCACGGAAGCGGTGTTACCTATTGAATTCATGTTACCATCACTATGCGTATAGTGCACGCGGGAGGGTTAGCTGATGAACATGTGCTTTAGGAGAGGATTGATAAGTTAAGTGCAGTTAGATGAGAGGCAGGCTATTGATCGATAGAGTTAGAAAATTAAAAAAACCAGGCATTAGGCATGGCATGATAGACACATCAAGAACAAAAATTTTGAGGTTGAGCATATGGTTATATTATATGATTCCAAGTTTTTGCACCATCCTAGAAAATTCAAATTCCATTAGATGTGCCCATACATTATATCCTATATACTTGATTCAGGCTCTTGTCAGTTACAAGCACTAGATGGAACACGGTTACCAGGCCATTTCAATGGGAGTAGGTTAAATCCCTACTGTAGATCAAGAATTTCGTGCTTGTTACCTGCCCAAGTTAATGCACCAAACTAAACACAAAAACCCTGAAAAACTCCAATGAAATTGATACCTGATGAAGATGTAGACGAATGAGGAAGCTGATGTAGACAAGACGGGCGCACACAAGCAATTTGCACAATAGATCCGAATAACCTGCAAAACACCGGTGCTTGACAGAAAAAGATGGCGTTAGAAGATATATGGGTGGACTGCCCGAGAAGCGGGTCCGAGAAGCGATAAGCTTCCTCGGCGGATGCCAGTCCACGTTTTTAATAAAGAAAAGAAGTATACATGATAAAAGATGTAAATAAAGACTAGATTTTCTGATTGCAGTGATAAAACAGAAACTGAACAGCAGCCAGAATGTAGAGAAAAACAAGGAACAGGGAAATAATACTAGATTGGTGTTACCTGTGACCTTTTACCTGTCTGCAGTGAAATCGGCGTCGACTGGGTATAATCGGCGGCGACTGATGAGATCGGCGTTGACTGGGACTGATCGGCGTCGACTGGATAAGATCAGTGTCAACTGAAGGCAGACTGGCCAAGCAGGTACTGTGCGATGAGGATTTGAGGATTGGAAGGTGAATGTGGTTTGTTGGATGTGCTGAAGTTGGCGAGACACTGGAACAGAGGTCACCAGATGATAGATGGTGATGTATGATGCTGATATGATACGGGACGGAGTAACGGTGCTCCTCTCAGGGATTGATTTGGACAGGATCTGCCCTAATTTAATACAATTGATGCTAAGAAGATCTCTCTTTCTCTGCAACCTGTATCTTTCTCGCTCTCTGTTCGCTTTTTCGCTCGTTCGTAAGTGCTCTTCCGTTCTCGCTCCGTTCGTCTTTTTTCCAGTTTCTTTTCGGATCCTTCGAACTGAGCTATGGACCTGCATATATAATCGGCGCCGCTCCGAGAAAATCGGCGCCGACCATATGGGTCGGCGCCAATCGCGGAGAAAGACTCCCGAGATGGCCAAAATTGATTGATTCGAGAAAGGTAAGACTTATTCCGACTACGGGAAATATCCCGCTTAGGGAAGATTAAAAATGGATGCGATGCATGGGTAGAATAAATTTGGGGTGGATAAGTGATTAAGATGCATGGGAAGAAGCGTAATCAAATATTTAATATTTAATCACTCATGGATAAGATGTGATGGGATGAATTAAATTTAGGGTAAGTGATTAAATCACAAATTGGATAATATCCCAAGGGGATAGTTGGTGACGCAAACGTGCCCCGGGTTACCTAGGCAAGTAAACGGATGAGAGGGACACTAAATTGGGTAACCAATTTTAGGTGTCTACATTTTGCCCCTTTTTTGTCAAGTAACTTGCGATAAGCAAGGTTATGAGACAAAAACAAGGAGATGGAAGAAGAGAAGAATTTGTGATGATGCGATCCCCCTCAAACTAGGGATGGGATGGATGATAGAACAGACGATCCCAAGTTTGAAAAAAGGTAGATGGAAGAATGCAGGATGCCCCAGTCGGATAGTCTGGAGTAGATCTGATCATTGATGACGCATAAAAATAAACAAAAAGACAGCAACCTAAGGAACTCACATTGGTAGGGAAAACTAGCCGGTCTCCTCATGAGACGACGGTAGTGCCTACAGACCCATGAGTATAAGGAGGACTGCAAAATAGTCAGCATCTAAAGAGAGACACATTGGTAGGGAGAACTAGACGGTCGATAAATCAGACGACGTTAGTGCCTACAGACCCGCGTAACTCTAAGCGGCCAAAAAGCGAGTGCACCACGCAAAGGGAACAAACTCGAAAAAGACAAGGATACCCAAAAGATGTGTCAAAAGGCAAAATTCAGCACATCACAATGATCAGATAGATAAGTAAGCCAAGCATCAACACTACGGCAAACAGATATGAAAATCGGCAGCGACCAAACTAATCGGCGCCGACCAAAACAAGCGGCGTCGACCCAAAAAATCGGCGCCGACCAATCCAGACGCATATAAATATGCGGACGGAAAACATAAACGATTTATTTGCAACGTGACGATTGATTTAGACAGAGATAGATTTTTGGTTTGAACACAATGGAAGCCTCTGGGAGCGGACAAAAGCGCAGGAGGACACGACCTGGGGTAAGTAGTCACTGTTAAACCCACTTTTCTTAGTTTTGTTTTTTTTTTGTTTGCTTTTCCATGCGTATGGGAGGCCAGGGTCTGGTTTACGCCTGGCCTTGCAGTCGGCACCGATTGGTATAATCGGCGTCGATTGGTTTGGATCGGCGTCGATTGGTAGTAATCGGCGCCGACTGGAATGAACGACGCCGATTGGACCAAATCGACGCCGATTGAAAGATTTTTAGCATTTCCTTCTTGTTTTGGATGTTATTGTTTTAGAAGATGTGATTTATGGAACAGAGAGACTGATTATGCTTTTGATGTCATGGATGCAGGCACGAGAGGCTCTTCATATGAGGGATGCCATCCCTGAGCTATTGGAGACGATCCTTCCTGATGTGACCGATGCAGACTGGCAGCATCTAGAGCTAGCCGGGCTCGGGGGTTTTAGATATTACAGATGAGTGCCACGGGATGTGGAGCTCATGCGGGCATTAGTGCGACGGTGGGATAGCCACACGTGCACATTTTGGTTTAGGACGGGTGAGATGACTATCACCCATGAGGATGTATACAGGATCCTCCGATTACCGATTACGGGGGACCCGATTGAGATCACACCCCGAGAGCAGCAGCAGAGGGCCCTGGTGCGACTCGAAGATAATATCTGGGGCAGTGAGGATAGCCTCACAGTACAGACAGGATAGCCCTCGGAGCAGGTGGATAGCCCTGATTCAGATGGCTATATCCTATTTTGCCTTGCCAGACTCAGGAGGTGGGAGATTCCTATTGCTACTGCTAGACTGCGTGTGCGACATCTTGCAGTACAGACAGATTTTTGCCTTCACTGATGCCCTGATAGCTCAGATTTACTATGAGCTATGGATGTACACTATGGGTCGGAGGACAGGGATTGACGTTAGCTTTGTGCTCCATTGCTGGGCGTATGAGCACATAGCAGTGATTAGGCCATCCGGGCTTCCGTGGATGCCAGTAGCAGTGGGGGGTGTGGACTATGGATTTCGGAGATGGCGGGCTGACATGGCCGCAGGAGACACAGGTAGATCAGCTGAGTGGTACTCAGAGCGTTTTAGGACGCTTACACCAGATCAGGTTATCTGGAGACCATATCGGGCATTTCCGATATGGGTTGGTCAGGATGCCCACTTGGTAGCATTGAGACGGAGCCGAGTGGTCAGAGGTCATAGACCAGATATGTGGGAGCGAGTCCCATTCATGCGGATACTGAGGTAGTTTGGTCTAGTACAGACAGTGCCGGCCACATACACGCCATATAGGCGGGATGGCAGAGAGACAGATTTGCCGATTTTGATCCCGGCAGACCCACTGAGAGAGGCTCCACCCTCCACGGACAGCGATGATGACGCAGGGGTGGATGAGGGCTATGCAGCGTGGTATGACACAGAGCTTCCACGACATCTCCCGCCCTCGATAGATGCTGATGAGGAGGACATAGCTGCGACACTAGACAGATTAGAGGGAGAGCATGCCACACTGATACAGACACATCAGGTAGCTCTGGAGGAGATCAGGGCCTTGACGGAGGAGAGGGATGCCCTGATTGTGGAGAGAGACACCGCTCGCCAGGAGCGAGATACAGCGATCCAGCAGAGGGACCGCTACTTCCGGCACAGGGAGGCCCTCAGGGCCAAGTACGGAGAGACTGGTGCCACATCAGAGTCTGGGACACAGGGCACGGCTCTAGGAGGGGCACCACCAGCAGCGCCAGCAGCCCCAGCAGCACCTTTACGAGCACCGGGTATGGTGAGCCTGAGCACATACCAGTCTCTCCTGGCTGAGGTGAGATATTATGAGGATGCTCTAGCGCAGCATGCCCCAGATGTGCCTCGGTACGGGGTGAGGAGGAGAGGAGCGACAGCTACAGCGAGCGGAGCCTCAGGCGGAGGGAGCACTGGGAGGGACCGAGGTGGGCCGAGACCTCCAGCAGCAGGTGCTTCGAGCTCGATAGGCGGCGGTCAGGAGGGACAGCCGGGTGCAGAGGAGGGTGGAGGAGATAGTGTCCTCCACGCTTCTGATTTCACCATATAGAGACTTGGTAGATTGTGTATTTGTATAGTGATGTAGCCTCGATTAGAAGGCATTGTATAGATGGCTCGATTGGAAGCCACCCATCTTTTTGTAAAAACACACATGTATATATAGATTGATCACGTTATTTGTCATATGATTGTACTTCATGCCTTTTTGATTTTGATATACATGGATATATGGATATAGAAAAATAGATGTGATTAGAGAGATATAGACTGATGGATGATAGAAATAGATGTGATTAGATAGATTGAAATGTGGATAAAATAGATGTGATTGGATAGATATAGACTGATATATGATAGATGTAATGTGATTAGATAGATGGAAATGTGGATAAAATAGATGTGATTGGATAGATATAGACTGATATATGATGTGATGTAACTTGGATGTACATGTGTTTAAATATTGTGATGGATCTATAGACAGATGTGTTTGATATATGGATGAGCTATAGATAGATGTAATGTACCTTAGATGTACGTATTTTTTTGCTATTTTGATGGATAGCTAGACCAATGTGTTTGATATATGGATGTAATTGTAATGAGCAATGAATACAGATAGATGTTTTGATAGATAAGCTGAACCTAGATAGAAGAGAAATTTTGATTGAATTAACATGTGCAATGCCAATTTGACAGGGTTGCAAGACAAAGAAATGGAGAATACTCCTTACAAGAGCCCAAAGATGAAAGCGGAAACAACTGTGACTTAGAAGAGAAGATACTCAGAGAAGAAAAAAAATGATAAGTTGGACTTCCAACCGAACATATATAAAATCCAGAAAGGAAACCGAAAAGACCAAGCATACAAGGCCCTATATAAGATTAAAATAAATCTGACACTAACTAGTCGCAAACCAGATCTAGGATAAAAATGGAAAGAAAAGTAAGTATCTTGTCGGAACTTACAAGGGACAGAATACATGTCCATAGTGGGGAAATAGGATTCTCCATATGATCGACAAAAGGTCCTAAATCTCAGCTTCATGACTTTGACAGATAGGCAAACTGATCAATGCGGGCAGTTTGCTTGATATGGAAAGACTGATCGATGCGGGAAGTCTTTCAGTGATGCTATAAACTGACTGGAAGGCTGATTAATTACAAGAAGCCTTGAATTTTTCTTTGAGAAACAGCCGTCCTTCAAGGGAGCAGTCTGTATTGTGAATTTTAATGATAGCCATCCTTCGAGGGTATGGTCTATTTTCTTTTTGATTCACTTGATAATGTATGGATAGCTGTCCTTCAAGGGATCAGTCTATCTTTTTGGATAGCATCTTTTTCTCTTTTTTTTTTTTTTTTTTTTTTTTTTGGAGACTTTTTGGAAGAAGCTGAGTGTAGACCTAGATAGATCAGATGGAGGGGAAGAGAACATAGAAGAACATGCACTCATGACCCAAGTAGATCCGATGAGGATAAGTACTTGGGACAGATGAAGTGGTGATTAAGGTATTCCTACCATGAGGAGGAACATATCCAAAAGAAACGTGCAATGAGTAGAGCCGCGATACTCATATTTAAGGTAGACGAGGCAATAGGTGGAGAACCACACAATTTCAAATCACCACGAAAGTAGATGACTGGTTATTAGGAAGGATGGAAGATCTGAGTTGCGACTAGATTTGTGTAAGATAGATTTTAACAGTAGAAGGGCCGTAAATGCAAGGCATTAAGAGGTTCCGCTTCAGGGATACCATTCATGGAAGATAAACGATAAGCCCCAGACCCATATTTATGAGTGATAATGTAGGGGCCCATCTGGGAGCAAACTTACCACGTTGACTTCTTTCGAGTGTAGTGACATTTTGATTTTCCTTAAGAACAAGATCACCAATTTTGAAGTCACGATGTTGCAAGTGCTTGTTATAAGCACGTTTGACACGCTCGAGATAGACCTGATAATGATCAAGAGCGTTAAGACGCCGCTCATCTAATAGTTCAAGCTGTGCTAGACGATTTTGACGATAATCCTCATCGGAGACAAATTCTCTGAGAGAAACACGGAGAGACGGGATTTGGACTTCCAAAGGAAGGACAGCCTCAGACCCATAGACGAGAGAGAAGGGAGTAGCACCAGTAGGAGTACGAATGCTAGTCCGATAAGCCCAGAGAGCAAAAGGGATATGTAGATGCCAATCCCTACCAGCTCGACTAGTTACCTTTGCGAGGATATTACGCAAAGTTTTATTGGAAGCTTCGGCTTGACCATTAGCTTGAGGGTAGTATGGAGAAGAAAAACTGAGCTTGATATTAAAAGCATTGCAGAGATTTTGTAAATCAGCGTTTTTGAAAGACTTACCATTATCTGTGATTAGCTTGTGTGGAACGCCAAAGCGACAAATGATGTGTTGATAGACAAAATCAACTATGGGTTTAGCCTTTGTTGAAGAAAGGGGGATAGCTTCTACCCACTTAGTAAAGTACTCAGTGGCGGTAATGATAGAATGATGACGCTGTGAAGAACGAGGATTGATGAGACCAATAAGATCAAGACCCCACTGCGAAAAAGGCCACAAATCTGCCGCAGGTTGCAAAGCCTGGCTAGGGATGTGCGTGAGATTGGAATGTTGCTGACACTTGACGCACTTCTTAGTGTATTCACAACAATCTTGATTAAGAGAAGGCCAATAATACCCCAAACGTAAGATGCGCTTAGCTACAGCTAAGCCACTAAAATGTCCACCACAGATACCGTCATGGACCTCCTGAATAGCTTTACATGATTCATGGGTTTTGAGGCATCGAAGCAAAATACCATCAAAGCCACGTTTGTAAAGAATCCCGCCTAGGATAGTATAGCGGTTGACGCGTTAGACAAAAGACCTTCTACCATTGGGAGACAAATCTGGAGGAAGGACCGAATGAGATAGATAATCAACTATCTGTTGATACCACTCATCCTGAGTATGGGTTGTGACAGCATTGATTGACGTTAGTTGCCCAAGATGAGATGGTTGATCTAATCGTTGCACAGCCACATAAAGACGCGAGTCTTCGGTAAAAGGCGGGATAAGGGAGGCTAAAGAAGCCATGGTATCCGCGAATTGATTTGCAGTACGCGGAATGGCTTGGATAGTGAACTTGTCGAAAGATTGGAGTTGGGCAAGAACAATGTCACGATATTTTTGAAGGATATCATTCTTGCATTGATAGACACCCGTGACCTGGTTAACGATGAGTTCAGAATCACCAAAGATGTCAATATGACGAGCGCCGAGATTAATGGCATTTTGAAGACCTAAGACAAGAGCTTCGTACTCAGCCATATTATTGGTGCACTCAAAGTTCAATTTGTGTGCGACTGGGATAGGCGTACCCCAAGGAGGAATCATCACGAAACCTGCACCTCCCCCTTGCTGGCATTTGGATCCATCAAAGAAGAGTTTTACTTTAAATGGAGATAGACCAAAATCAATTTGTTGGATGTATTCATCGGGGAATTGAGCAAGGGGGTCACGAGTGTCCGGAAGAGGAGCATCAGCTAATTGATCTGCAATAACCTGACCCTTGATAGCCTTTTGCGGGATAAACTCGAGGTCAAACTCTGTCATGAGCATAAGCCAACGGGTGATACGATCATTGTGATAAGGCTTTGCATGGATTGTCTTAAGTGGATTGACACTTGTGACAATGTAAGTTTTATGATTAAGGAGATAGTGACGAAGCTTAGAAGTTGCAAAGAAGAGAGCGCAACATAGTTTTTCAGCTTCGGAGTAACGTGTCTCATACTCATGGAGGGTGCGACTGATGTAATAGACAGCTTGTTCTTTACCACAAGTGTCCCGATGCGAGATCATGGCTCCTAGAGCATGGTCAGTCACAGAGATATAAAGATAGAAAGGCTCCCCCTCGCGTGGAGGTGTAAGCACAGGTGGAGAAAGAAGATAAGCTTTGAGATCGTCAAAGGCCTTTTGGCAATGCTCATCCCATTCAAAATGAACATTCTTACGGAGAAGATGGTGAAAAGGTTGACAACGGTCTGACAATTGGGAGATAAAGCGACGCACTGACTGAAGACGTCCTTGGAGACTGCGGAGTTGCTTTAAGTTAGAAGGGGGAGGCATCTCAAGGATGGCTTTTATTTTTGCGGGGGTCGACTTCAATGCCCCTGATGGAAATGATAAAACCTAAAAGTTTACCAGTGAGAACGCCAAACACGCACTTAGCTGGATTTAGATGAAGACAAAAGCGGATAAGCCTCTCAAAGAGAGGTGCAAGGATGAAAAGATGATCCTGACGGCGTTTGGATTTTCCGAGGAGATCGTCAACATAATCCTCTACAGTTTTGTGTAAGAGGTCATGGAAGATGTATGTCATTGCTCGTTGATAGGTTGCCCCTGCGTTCTTAAGGCCAAAAGGCAGGACACGATAGCAAAAGGTCCCCCAAGGAGTTATGAAGGAGGTCTTATGTTGGTCTTCTGGTGCGATGAGGATTTGATTATATCCAGAGAAACCATCCATAAGAGAAAGCATCTCATGACCCGCAGTTAAATCTACGAGTTGGTCGATATGAGGAAGAGGAAAATCATCCTTTGGACAGGCAAGATTAAGATCCCGAAAGTCGGTACAAATTCGAATCTTCCCAGTAGCCTTAGTTACTGGGACTACATTGGACACCCATTGCGGATAATCGATGGGTTGGATGAAGCCAGCCGAGAGCAAGCGTTGTAATTCTTCTTTAACAAGAAGGGCTACTCTAGGGTGCATTTTACGCAATTTTTGCTTGACTGGTTTGATGTTGGGAAGGGTAACGATATTGTGGACCACAATATCGGGATCGAGCCCTGGCATATCCTCATATGACCAAGCAAAGGCTTGACGATGTTTGGAAAGAAAAGCAGTAAAGTCCCCTAATTCCTGTGGATTAAGGGATTGGCCGACCTTAATGATGCGAGGGTCTTCAGAAGTCCCTATATTAAGGTCGATAGTGGCTTCGTTGAGAAGGGTAGACGTGTCAGAAGGAATAGTCTTGGGAAGATATGAATCCTCTGCCCCTAGATAGGTGAGGATAGAATCATCATCCGCACAGTGGATAGTATTGATAGTAGGAGAGTCGTCTCCAACTATTTCAGGGAAGATTAATGGTATAGAAGCAGACCGATTGTTAGTCTCATAGGCTAACGGCCCTAAGGAAATGGTATTGATCAAAAAAAAAAGTTAGGTGGGATGGAAATGTCATCGTCCACATCAAGTGATGCTTCTGACTTGGTGGGGGAAGATGGTTCTTCCGTAGGAAGAGGCTCATCAAGAATAGTGACAGTGGCCTTTGAAAGAGGTTTAAATCCCAAACCAAATTTCTGATGTGGCATGAGAGTAGGAATGGATTTGAGATCATGTATACCTTGTTCATATTTTCCAAGGCCAAAACCTTTCCACGCGCATCGATGTAGATAAGTCTTTGCAAACGTGGGATTCTGTAGATAATCAAACCCCGTTAGGTAAGGTTTGGCTCTAGGAGGAGAATCCGGGCGATAATGAGGCGTATCAAGACCACCGTAGATGAAATTGGTCTGTTGATTGGGCAGACCAAAGGTGACGATGCGACCAAGACCTGGTTGATATTCAGGTTGCTTGTCTGGTCTACCATACTCATTAGGTTTGAGATGGGCATCGAAAGATAAGAGAGGAAGCTCCCCTAGTGAGAAACGCTGCAATGTCTCTTCTAGATTTTGTAAATCCGGTAGTTTGGTTGCAGGTATGGAAGAAGATGAGGCCCCATCTGGAGAAGATGTATTTTCTTTTAAAGGGGCAGACTTAGTGGTCATGTCGCATTGTGCAGAAGGAAAAGGATCTCCTGGATGGGTGTATATTTTGCCCTCATATTGATATTTTAGGCATCGATGGAGGGTGGATGGGACACAATGCATTGTGCGAATCCAGGAGCGTCCGAGGATCATGTTATAGTGAAATTTTCCTTTGACAATATAGAAGAGTTCATGGAGCAGCTTCTTACCTACCCGGATGGGTAAGACCACAGTTCCTAGAGTGACCGCTAGCTGATCGTTAAATGATCGAAGGGCGAAGGGTGGAGGTGACACCACATTCTTTGGTAACTTAAGTTGTTCGAATGTGTGGGAGGAGATGACGTTGAGTGCAGCTCCACTATCGATCATAACACGTTTTAAGGTAGTGTTATTGATTTGAACTGTGATGAAGAGGGGAGCCTCCAAATCTTCTGAAGAAAGATGAGGAATTTCTGAATCCTCAAAAGAAATGGCGGTCGATGGACCATTCAATCCAACAACCAACTCGAAGGGCTGGGGCTCATCGGAATTTACTGCGATACGACGCAGATTATCGATTAGAGCCTGGCGATGTTGTGGGGAGGATTGGATGAGGTCAAAAAGAGACATTTTGACCGGAGCTTGGGTGAGTTGCTTCATGACACTCTCCTCAACAGATACGGGAACTTGAGTCCGAGGTGGAGCACGAATGGAGACCTTGGGTCGTGGGGCTGATGAGGAAGGAGACACGCCTTCAGGGGCTACAGAAATGACAACCCGTGGTCTAGATGTAGAAGATGAAGATGGGTTATGATAACGTTGGGTTCTAGTGGCGATATGGATCATGTCAATTTGAGAGGGTGGAAGATCAGGCGGCGTGGAACCACTAGAGGTCTGAGTGGATGGTTGAGGTTTGGATGGGGCTAAGGTGGCAGGAGGTACTTGTTCCTCCTCCTCTAGCAAAAGGTCACTTTCTTCCAGAAGGTTCCTGATAACGGCTTGGAGAGCTTTACATCCCTCAGTATCATGACCCGGAGTACGGTGGTAGGCACAAATCAAATCAGAGTTAAACCAAGCCGGTTTCACTCCTTTCGGGTTATATGGTTTAATCGAAGGAAGGGTTATAGATGAAGATTGGATAAGTTGATGAAGGATTTCAGTGTAAAATCCAGTAGACGAAGATGAGGATGGAGATGATGAGGATGGTTCTTTTACATTAACCGACTGCCTAGGTAAAAGAACTTGCATGTTAGGTTTAACAGTTTTATTAGGGATCCTCTTATTTGTTTGGACATTTGGAAGAGCAGTCTTGGGTGCTTGGGATGGGAGTAAATGAGACATGATTGACTTTGGTGGAGGGGGAGCCCCTAAGATAGATTTTGAGGAGGATGGAGATGTGACAGATTTTGCGGTCTTTGGAGACAAAGGGGATTGCTTAGTCGGATTTACGGATGATTTAGATAATGTTGATTTAGACGGGGAAGAAGCCCCCAGAGTGAGTGTAGTCAGAGGAACATAGGGTGCCTTGGTTTTTGGTAATGAAGATGATGATCCTGATAAAAGAGGTGGCATCTTTTTGGTAGGTAAGTCTACTTTTAGGGGTATTGATGAAGAATGTGTTGTGGAAGAAGATGATGGCTTTGATGGATGTGTAGAAGAAGACGCCTTCTCTGCGGGCAAATCCAATCGTTTATGAGGCGTGGAGAGATATTTTTGTGGAAGAGCACCAAGAGTCTTGATGGTCCGAAATATGGGTTTCCCTTTTTCAGGGATGGTGACAACTTCAACGGCATAAGGTGATTGTAACCTTTTTGGGGGAAGCAAATGGGGAGATACTGATGGTGTAATGTTAGATTTTGGTTGTCTCGGTTTAGGTTCAGGAACCAAGTGTATAGGTGTTGGTGCCACTTCTTTTGATTTTTCCTTAATAGGTGAAGTAGCATTAGTGATGGAAGAAGTAAGTGATGAAGAAGTTCCTTGCGAAGGGACCACTTTTGGTGTAGTGATCATGGGTGGAACTACTGTAGGAAAAGAGATAGGAAGAGTCAAAGTCGAAGACACTTCCGTCGAAGTCGGCACGATTATAGGTATGTTCACCAAGGGTATAGTTGTAGCGGAAATGGGAGCAACAGAAGTAGATGTGTCTGTAGTGGAAACTCGAAGGAATGTGATTGCCTCGAGCATTGAAAGGATGTCTGATGATGAGACAGATGAGGAAGACACTGTCTCGGGTATGGATGGGAGATCGGACAAAGGAGCGGAGAGAGATGACTCCGTGCTTAGCAATGTAGGAATATTCAAAGGTGGGTTATCTGAAGATGGAGGAATTCCAGTGATTGGTGAAGTGGAAGGGGGTTCTGATTCGATTGATGGGTTTGCAGATGGATTGGTTTCAGAAGAAGAGTCCTCGGTAGAGATGAAGTTGATAGTGTGGGTGTTTGGTTTTTGAGATTCCGAAGAATTATGATTTGGGGCATGATTGGGGAAGGGTTGTTTAAAAACGTCCAGTGCTTGATTTGGGGGAGCATTTGGGTTATCTAGAATAAGCTCGCCTTTATCAATGAATTTTTGGACAAGATTTTTGAAAGTCTGACATCGTTCGATGTCATGACCTTTGGTTCTGTGATAATGACAGAAATCGTTTTCTCTATACCAGAATGGGCGTTCTCGGCCTTCATCAATATCCCTAATGGGTGGAAGTTCGATCATGCGAACTTCCAACATTTTTTCTAAGATAGAGGCATATGATTCCCCCAAGGGAGCAAAGGATCGAGATGATGAAGCCCCTTTTCGAGCAGATGAAGGGTCTCTTCGTGGTGGTTGATTAGGAGTACTATCGGTTCTTGATGTTTTTAATACGATAGCATTTGTGGACCCTTGATTCTTATCTTTAGAGAGGGAAGAATTTGGTTTGGTGAAGCGAGAGAAATCTAGTTTAGATTTGGAGCGAAGTTTTAGCTTCCCTTGTTCAATGGCGCGAGATTCAAGTTTGCGTGCCATCGTAAAGGCTTCTTCGAAGGTGTGAAAAGTTTGGATCCTTAACGTGGAAGAAATGTGACTAGCACAAGATCGGGGTGAACAACTCGATTTTTTGGGATTGGGGAAGGGAGAAAGACAATTGGTTGATTATCCCTCTCCAACGAGCGACAAAGTCTGCAATAGACTCATCGTCGAATTGGCGAATGTTGTAAAGATCTGTAATTGAGATCTTATGGGCAATATTTATTGAAAAGTTTTCAACAAACATCTGAGCCAATTGAGAGAAAGAAAATAAGGAATGTTAGAGGGATGTTATTGTACCAGTCCAAAGCGGGACCCGCTAGAGACATAGGAAAGGTACGGAGCATGAGTTCCTGATCCTGGATGATAAGGTAGCAAGCATGTTTGAATGCTCGCAGATGTTGTTGGGGGTCTTCCCGGCTATGAAATTTTGAGAATTTGGGAAGTTCCCATTAGGGAGGATAAGGCTTAAAAGCCACTGAAGGGTGAATGGGTTCATTACACACCTCTTCAAAGGAATATGAAGGACGAGCTCCTTTGGTGGAGGCTTCCAAGTCTGCAATTTTCTTGAAGAGAATTTGAACCACATCAGATTGAGGAGTAGGCACATTGGTATGTCCTACATAAGGAGCAAGTGATGGATGTTGTTGAGGTGTCAATGGGGGATTGATTTGTTGATTGGTGGGATTGGTAAGAGGAATAACCAGGTGTTTTGGGTGACGCCTGGTGAGGTATTTGTTGTGAGGTAGCTTGCGTATAGGCAGGCTGTGAGATAATAAGTGGTTGAGAAAATATAGGTTGGGTGATGGATGGAGCCTGTGATTGGTGGACTCCTATGTTTGTTGATTGAATAGGGACATATTGAGGAAAATGGGTGTTGGTTAGATTGGACATGTTGGGGAACAAGACCTGAAAGGGGCCTTCTACCGCCGAATTTGGTACCAAGGGTGCCGATACTAGGGGATGGGGCGAAGGTCACAGTTGCTGGAATATTGGAAGAAAGATTGACCGGAGGACGAGAAGTAGGAACCAATTGACTAGCCGAAGGGGGTTGGCTCATGAAGAGGTACTAACCTTGAGACACAATAGAGGGCATAGATGAATTAACAGCGATATGCGGGTGCACAGACGCACTCATTATCGCCAAGGCAGAAGACCTCTCAAAGGTAGGTTGAGGAATAGTTGAGGTAACTGCAGTATTAGGAATAGGTAAGGCAATTTGAGAACTAGTCAACATGGTTGGTGGAAGAGAAAAAGGAGGCACAAGAACCTCCCCCTTTTCCGTGGCTCAAGACGGGAGAGAGGATGAAAACTGTTCTACATAGGCCTGGGATGGACCACGAGGATAATCGTACACTTGTTGGATTGGTGGTCCTTGATCAGATATTCGAATGGACTTGTGTACTAGGTAGTCCATGAGGGGCTACCGGATTGCGATCAAGGGAGAGTCTGAAATTCAGGATCCCCGCGAGGAATAGACTCCAAGTCAGAAGATATTTCTGATGGACTAGGAGAAGCTGGACGTGAGGGGATTGTTTTGGCTTGATGGAAAGGATTATACGACCATGAGGGGGAACCCACTAACAGTGGTCCCGAGGAAGATTGGAGGGGTGCCGAAACATCCACGCTGGTGGTGATTTCGGAGGAAGAAGGAACCTGTTGGGCCATTTTCCTAGATTGTGACCGGGTGATAACCGTCATAAGCAAGCAAGAAAGAAGATTGTCCTAGCTAATGCACAAACAATTCAAGCAGCGCGAGTGATTATCTCCTTTAAATTTTTATGCTTTTAAGAAAAGAAAATGTTAGGGAAGGCTTTTTAGAACAGGAACTACTCAGATAGCCAAACTAAGGATGGTTTGGGTAATGTGTGGTGAGGAGTCCCCGAAGGCAACTTCAATAAAAGACCGGTACGTGGCTTTGATATAGGGGCCTACCCCCGCACTTCACACACCGCTGCGATAAGGGTGAGTCGGGTGCTTTGCCAATATATACCAAAAATCTTTCGTGAATTTTATAGCGCGGCCCGAGTACCCGCGTAGGCTCTTCCTCTTGGATATCACTTCCAAGTAGGCGAGGCCAGGGAAGGAGTTTTGTTTAGATGCTTTATACCTAGTGATTTTGGCTTTGTGTGCAAGGGTGAAAAATAAAAATCAAATAGTGTCACTACCGATTTTGATCAATTTTCCAACCTAATTAAAACTAGATGAAAGAGCATGCAGCAATGACAAAGAAAAGGTTCTTTTTAAGCACTTAAAACAAAATGTATGATTTCTGATGAAGACAAGCCAAACAAGTTCTTTCCCAAATGCGATTAAGTTCCTTTTAAGCACCGAAAGATTGAAGTGTTTGGATGTGATAGACAACCAACAAAGAAATCCTAAAAAAAGAGAAAACACCGAAAAAGAGGAATACCTGTAGGTTTAGCTCTCCAAGGTGTGTGGACTTCAAAAAAGCGCGTTGTTGAGCTCTTCCCCTCGAACAATCCCACGAGCAAGCAAAAGTGCTCCGCAAGAAAAGATCAAGCAAACAACAAACAAGATCCGGAAAGATACATCCAGATAATGGTGAAACGAAAAATTTCTATTTCTAATGAAATTAGAAAAATTTCCAGATATATGATTTCGCCTAAAAAAGCAAGATTGAAATGATGAACAGAAATGCTCAAATAGGACCGATAGAAATCTAGTGAAGAAAAGGAACAAAGTTCAAAACTAGAAAAGAAATGAACTTACCAATAAGGGACTTTGGTTCAAGTCCCACCGGGGCGTGCCAGAATGTAGTTCAAGAATTTCGTGCTTGTTACCTGTCCAAGCTAATGCACCAAACTAAACACAAAAAACCCTGAAAAACTCCAATGAAATCGATACCTGATGAAGATGTAGACGAATGAGGAAGCCGATGTAGACAAGACGGGGCGCACACGAGCAATTTACACAATAGATTGCCGAGTAACCTGCAAAACACCGGTGCTTGACAGAAAAAGATGGCGTTAGAAGATATTTGGGTGGACTGCCCGAGAAGCGGGGTCCGGGAAGTGATAAACTTCCTTGGCGGATGTCAGTCCACGTTTTCAATAAAGAAAAGAAGCATACATGATAAAAGATGTAAATAAAGACTAGATTTTCTGATTGCAGTAATAAAACAGAAACTGAACAGCAGACAGAAAGCACAGAAAACAGGGAACTGTGAAATAATGTTGGATTTGTGTTACCTGTGACCTTTTACCTGTCTGCAGTGAAATCGGCGTCGACTGGGTATAATCGGCGGCGACTGATGTGATCGGCGTCGACTGGGACTGATCGGCGTCGACTGGATAAGATCAGTGTCAACTGAAGGCAGACTGACCAATCAGGGGACTGTGCGATGAGATTCGGGGATTGGAAGGTGAATGTAGTCTGCAAGATGTGCCGAAGATGGAGAGACGCTGGAACAGAGTCGCTAGATGATAGATGGTGGTGTATGATGTTGATATGAATATGGGCAAAGTAACGGTGCTCCTCTCAGGGGATTGATTAGGACAGGATCTGCCCTAACTGAGACAATTGATGCTAAAAAGATCTCTCTTTCTTGCAACCTGAATCTTTCTCGCTCTCTGTTCGTGCGTAAGTGCTTTCTTTCGCTCGTTAGTCTCTTTTTCCGGTCCTTTAGAACTGAGCTATGGACCTGCTTTTATAATCGGCGCCGCTCCTAGAAAATCGGCGCCGACCATATGGGTCGGCGCCGATCGCGGAGAAGACTCCCGAGATGGCCAAAATTGATCGATTTCGAGAAAGACAAGACTTATCCCGACCACGGGAAATATCCCGCTTAGGGAAGATTAAAAATAGATGTGATACATGGGTAGAATAAATTTGGGGTAGATAAGTGATTAAGATGCATGGGAAGAAGCGTAATTAAATATTTAATTATTTAATTATTCATGGGTAAGATGTGATGTGATGAATTAAATTTGGAATAAGTGATTAAATCACAAATTGGATAATATCCCAAGGGGATAGTTGGTGACGTGAACGTGTCCCAGGTTACCTAAGCAGGTAAACGAAAGTGAGGGACACTAAATTGAGAAACCAATTTTAGGTGTCTACACCTACTATAAATAATTCTTACTTGTGTTTGTAAATAAGGTTGTATTGCCATTTAGCTTAGGATTTCCATTAACACATTTCCTTTCATTGTGTTTCCCTTTCGTGTTGCTTGTTCCCTTTTCTTTTTATTATTGTGTGTGTTGTGCATTGGTAGCCACTTGTAATTTCAAAAGTTTTCTATGCGCAGAGGACTGCGCGTCTATTTTTGTGTGGGGTGGAGTGATGCGATAAATACTGGAAGTTGTGTTTCGATGGCCCGGGTTGAAGGATCAAAAGCATGTAGTTTGGAAGAGCGTGCATAGAAAAGGTAAACATAAGGAGTTTGGTGTCATGAATGCTTAACAAAAACCACGTGTAAGGGTGAGAAGTATAGGAACAACATGAGGTAGGTGATGTCAAAATTAGGGTAAGGACAGAAGAAGTGCCTTTGGCGCTACAAGCACACGCGTAAGGATCTTCGGTCAATAAGGTTTTTTGCGTGCTAGGAGGTTGTAGAAGTTTTCACACAGGATTGGGTGCAAGGGTAAAAGTGCTAAAGGTTAGCTCTAGAAGAAAAATATGCCTTTATTGCAAAGGTACGGTGGTAGGTGGCATGGCATTTATTGCAAAATAAAAATAAAAATCTATAAGTAGAAGGTTGGGGTACATTATTGTTTACCTTACATTTGTGATATCGAAGAACTCTTGCGAAGTAGGGCATCCTTAAATAAAATTTGTGCGAAAAATATTTAAGTGCATAGCTAGCTTGATCAATGAACCGGACTAGAAAAAGAGTACACGAGCGTGAGAGAGAAGGTTATAGAAGTTTTCAAATCCCATAAGTGAATACGTCGTCTTGTGGAAAGAAGGGTTTTCTAGGTAAGGGTTCCGCAGCTAGGGCACAAGATTAAAGGGATTTTCACAAAGGGGTAGAGTTGCAGAGTTGAGCAGAGCTAGGATCAGGAGAAAGAAAGAACTCTTAGTGACCTAACAGATAAATGGCACCAAGAAAATTAGCAAACGTTTCACCAGAGAAGGGAAAGGGCAAAGGGAAACAAGTTGTTTCCACCAGTTTCAATGAATAATGGTACATGGAGATGTAATATCCAGATAGTGTATTTTTTGGAAAAGAATGGGTGTCTCATGTCAGAAAGATGGTCATGAGTGACTACAACCATTGAACGAGCACCACAAAGAATGAGATGGCATTAGAACTGGTTCTCCCTAAAGAAAAAAGGACACCATATGGAATGCATATCTACGATGATGAGGTAAAGGTGAAGATGGAGAAGTCCAGGTTATTGCAACTCTACGAGTTCCCCTATTTGGAAAACATAAGTGACTGTACCAGTGATTAATGTCACGCGTAAATGAAGACCATTTCTACTTTGTAGGACAAAGGATGTGGATAACTCCCCAACTAATTTCTAAGTTTACCGGTCTTACCTGCAAAAGATAATCTTTTAATGATGACTTGGATGATAAGGAGGCCATCAAGAAGATTGTTGAAGCCTATGACTACAAAAAGGGGTCACGATACTTCGACATCTCTATGATTTCTGACCCTGTAATGAGGATGGTCGTGCACTTGGTCACAAAACTAAATGGGTAGGAGAGATGGACATAGATCAATAAGGCTTGTTTGAACGTTTGTCATAAGATCTTGGAGGGGACCATATATAACCTCTCAGTGTTCAAAGCAGAAATTATCATCAATGCCACGCGCGATGGAGAAAATATCATCTTTGGTAATGTCCTCCTTACCATTTTCTTTTATGAGATTGAAGTGCTTGATGGGCCAGATAATTTTTTTTTGGAGTACTCAGATGAGAACCCTTCCCCTACTAAAAATTTGAGAAGTACACTTGTGACACCATGACGGCCACCCATAAGGTGCGCCTAGAAAAATGGTATAAGCAGATGCGTGACGCATTTGGCACTGAGTGGAGAATACCTGAAAAGTTAACTATTTTACTGCAAGGAAAGGTTGAATTTTTTGTGTACCAACATTTCTATATTGAAAGCTTTACTCTGGCAGATGACATCAAGGGTCGATGGTGAAAATTTCCATTCTCCTTCATAGCACAATACTTCCATGCCAGAGTCAATAGATTCAAAGAGGAAAATACTTTAAGGTTTGACCTCAACACGGTAGAAAAATATTACCGTGAGTTGTGCAAGACATTGATATATCCAAAGAAGTGCGCCTATGTGGAGAAGTATGTCTCCCATTATGTACACATGCTAAAGCCAGTAACATTGCATGTTGTTGGGAAGACCGTAATAAGGGTATACATGCGCATAAGGTCAAAGTATGAGAAGGGTGCTTACATTGAGAATGATGTCTCTATCCTAGAAGTCCCCACCATAAGGAAGAAGGTTGCGCCAAGGAACAGGGAGAGAGAGGAGGCCTCTTATAAAAAGGCACCAAGTATACAAATAGCACAGTTTGTAGGTGCAAAGGATTCTAGCACAAAACCAAGCACCTATACACAGAGGAAGAAGTCCCCCACATAAGAGAGAGAGAGAGAGAGAGAGAGAACACTTGAGCAAGAGGCATTAGAGCAAGAGAATCCCCCTATGAAAGAAGAGTCGCCAGTAAGAAATGATTTGCTTAGGGAAGAAGAGAAAGAAGATTCTCCTATATTGGAATCACCAATTAGGAAGAAGCAAAGAATAATAGAAAGGGCGGACTCGGAAGAAACAGATAGCATGGAGGCCAACAAGGGTGGCAAACACAATGAAGAGAACGGTGTGACTTAGGACCATCCTGTGTACGATGTACATGAATCAGAGGAGGAGGAAAATGAAGAAAATAATGAGGACGAAGGAGGCGCTCACGCAAGGGAGGAAGTGAAGAAGTCAACATGAAGGATCAAATGACTCCAATCCTGACCAAGGAGTAGATAGAGGATGTCGCAGAAAGGGAGGTAGCACACATCATAAAAGACTTGGTGGATCATGAGGTAGAACGCAGTGCCGAAGAAGCACTCAAGGAGACAGAGGGAAGTGAAAGTGTAGAAAAGGAGTATGGAAGCATGGGTGGAGATCCCAGCTTGCCGGTAAGCTTCCCAAAGGTAGCGTGCATAGGTGGAAAGGGTATGGTAGTGGTGCAGGAACAAGGAATGAATTACATTAATGATCCAAATAAGGTATTTCATGCACGTTTCCAAAGTACCGTGCCTTCAAACCAAATCCTTGCATGGTATTCTTTCGATGAAGAGGGTGCATACCCACACACAAGGAAGATGTTGTTTTGGGATTTTGAGTCCCATGTTGATGAGCCTGAATTCAAGGTCAACCATGAGGCGTTGATGAAGATATCAGATACTAAAGGAGTAAACCCTCTGGTGAATGCTCAATAACTATCAGATCAGCAATTTTGTAACGCACTCAACAAAGTGTCAGTGTAGGTTGAGGTAAGGCTCTTTAGGAGAAATGACAGAGTAAGGGTCCTAGAGGAAGAGCTTGAAAATAAAAATGAAGAGATCATTGAAAAGGTTAAGGAGTTAAAGTAGGAGGAGCTGATCAGCGCACAATTAAGGCATGAATTAAGGGAGGAGAAGGAAAAGGTGCGCGAGATCCATAAGAAAATAGAGATGATTTTAGATGTCATTATCTTGAAGCACCCAAACCTGACCCCACCTGAGAAAAAATACGACTCAACCATGTAATTCTTGGAAGAATTGACCCCCATCCTCACCATAGAGAGGCGGCCACTCACATTGGAATTAGTAGAAGAGGCATTGGCACGCCAGAAGGTGGAAAAAAAATGAAGATCAGGGAGACAATTACTCGGTATTTTTAGCTCCTTGCCACTGTAAATACCACTATGCAAATGGTCAAGGCCATATATGACAATTGCACTAACAAAGACATGGTAGTGAGCATAGTAGTTGCTACGCGTGAGGCGGATTTGAAGGATTTTCAAGAGAATATTAAAGGAAACAAGGTGTAGCGGTATAAGATCCTAGCCAAGGTTGAGAAAATTTTGGAAGCAATCAAAACCTTGTTGGGTTGGATTAAGAATCAGATTAAGGAGCTATATCCCCAGGTCACTCACAAAATAGACGTGTTAGACGATCTTAGCAAGCAGCTAGAAGGAATTATAGATGCACTGAATGTTAAGAGTGACAAATTGAGTTTTGATGAGGTGAGCGCTCTGGTAGGTGACTTACTTCAGCAAGTGTGGGGTGAGGTGGATGCCTGGGAAAAGATTTAAGCAACAGTAAATAAGGAATTCCCACTTCTCCTACAGTAGTAGCAGATTCTTCTAATCTTTCATTCTTTATTCATATTGTCTCTGTCCCAATATTCTTTATTCTTTGAAGAAGTAGGATGTTTCCGAGGACGGAGAACATGCTTAGTATGGGATGATTTTGGGCCCTGAAATATTGGCTAAGTGTTAAAGGGCGCACATGCACAGGACCAGTGAGAAGAAGGGCACTCAGGGGAAAGCGCACAGAACAAAGGGGTTTAAGAAGGGTTTTAGAGAAACCAGGGTGTGCGCGGAAGGTAGAACACGGGTTTAAAGGACTTAGCCATATTTGGCGTTCTTGCGGAACTTGAGGAAAAGCATGAGGACACAACAAGGCGTGATGAGTGGATAAGATGCCAGCATGGAACATTGGAGGTCAAGAAAAGGATATTCCCCCGTGAGGAATATTCCCAGAAGACATCATTACATAGAGTGGAGGGTTCACAAATGGATAAGAATTCACCATTGGATGACCACATCGACACTTAACACATAATTTTTGTAGGAGATAAGGCATGGCGGTGGGTGTTGATCCTATAAAAAGAGATGCTCGGGCTAGAGACAGATATAAGAGAGAGGACATGGAGATATACATGAGGCAAGAGATAGATAGGACACTTAGGCAGAGATACATAGGAGAATGAAGTATTGTAGTAATGTTAGGGTTTAGATCATTTAGTGCTAAGGATCGTAAGGGGTGTCATAAGCCTCTGTATGGCACTAGGATCTGTAACAAGGGTCAAAATGGGAAAAGTATAGTTAAGGTCTCATATCAGAGAAGCTTATAGGAGTTGAATCTTTGTCATTTAACATGTATGGTCTGAGATGACCCTTTTGACTGTAATGTAGCTACCAGAACTATGTTAAATCAATATATATGGGTTCATTCGGTATATCTTGTTTATGGGTGTAAACCCTCGTGTTATATGACTGATCATAGCTCAGATTTAGTTTATTATGTTTCTTACAATGTTATTTAGCTTTTGTGATGCATTAATGTTAGATCTATTAGTTGCATCTTCTACCTCTTTAAATAAGTGAATTTACTTATGTTCATGCAAATCATCCTCCATTAATGACGGAACCTTCTCACAAAGCTCACATAAAGGAGGGGCTCGACGCCTGCGTGTACCTCGGATGAGCACCCAGCGCCCGTTGGGTGATAGGTCGACACGCTTGGGGTTAGAAAATAGTATTGAGGGTAAATAAAATGATTACAATGGCTCAAGTACTTCCGGATCTTTAATGGTGCACACATAAAATCTGTTGAAATCATCTTCACTCAAAGGATCCACTTTTTCACCTTTTCACTTGGTGAAAAGGTGCATGAGGTGAAAAAAAGTGTGATACCAAGGTAAGAGGAGGAGGTAATAAGTATTTCGTCACTTAAGGTGTAACTTTAGTTGTTAGGTGAGTGTTATGTACTGACGGGTAATTTTGGCCCCTCCCCATGATCAAGCACACCCATGGTGTACTTGGGAATCCCTGATTCACCTTCACACCTGGTGAAAAATTACATGAGGTGCAAAAAAGTGGGACCCCAAGGGAGATGAAATTTTTCGTCACTTAAGTGACATCCTCATTGTGCATGATCATGATGTTTTGTCCTATCCATTTAAGTGACACTGAAATATTTGCAAGATGTAAAAGTACTTCCTCAAATTATAAGAGGGGTGTTTATTTTGTTCTTTCCTAGGATAATGAAAGGTCACAAGTTGGATAGGAACATGAAAATTCATGTGGGGGTAGAGGAAGAGTTGAATTAAAAAGCTATAAAAGGATATGATCTCCTCATTGTAAAAGAATGGTTGATTCTTGTTCACTAGCGCCCATTGTCTTTCTAGGAACGAGTTCCTTCATTTTCTCCATTATGTTGTCTATTGAAATTTTGTCTCCATCTCAACTTATACTCCAAGAGTGTTTTAAATTATGCAACATGATACAATAAAACTTTGTGTTTCTTGTTGATTGTTCCTCTTTTATGTGAATGGTTTTTTCTGATTGATGCAAGTGAAATATTCTGGTTTTGAAACAATAAACTTTGTTATATTATTTATTGTGTAAAACCCCCTCCTTACTATTCTTTGCATACCTCTTTCTCTATTTTTTCCCTCCCTTGTAGTTCCTACGAGAACTTTTCCATAGGTGTAGGGAAGTACCCCTATGTGATCCCCAGTCAAATGACCAACCCAGTGGATAGAATAGTGTACATAATATTTCTTATTTTCAATAAATGGAGCTACCTCGTTCAAGCTGAGGGACCTATTCCCAGAGTGTTGGTGAAATCTCACAATTTGTCCTTGCAACAATTATTTCACTAATAAGTAGCAAAGTAGATTTTGAGGTACATCAGAAGAACCATAGATTTTAGCTTATAATACAAGAGAATGATAAATTCTTCTCAAAATGTTTTTTGGACTCTAATCATGCAAATAATATTGATGCCAAAAAATCTACTTCCAGATATTTGTTCTCTTTGGGATCTAATCCAATACCTTGGGGGAGCAAGAAACAAAACTTTGTTTCTCAATCGTTTATTAAAGCATAATATCCGTGGCTATAGGATAATTTACTTGCAAATTAAATTTGTTATGTAGCATAGTTGAAGGACTTGGAGTACCATAAAAGCAACCAACCATCTTGTATGTTTACAATCAAGGTTTTATCAAGCTTATTCGTAACTCATTGTTTCGTGAATTAAAAAGAACATTGAGGTATAGGTTCATTTAATACATGAGCATGTTACGCAACAAAACATCCATCTCCATTATTTCCTAGCAGAAGAGTAATGTGCAGATGTTCTCACAAATTCACTTGCATGGGACAAATTTGAGGTTTTCAAATAAAATGTCTCCTATCCTCCTTAGACAATGATAAGGGGAGAATGTTATAAATAATTTATTCATCATTATTTGTAATGTAAATTTGTATTATCAACCTTACTTTTATTTAGGGATTTATTGTTGTTAGTGCGTAATTGTTTGTGTATTTGCACTCCCCATAGGGTGTGTTACATGCAATCTTGTTGATAAATAATCTTCATGTAATCATTTTTCAATGTTGAATACAAATTATATTTGGTTCACAATTACACATCTCATCCATATGGGAAGAAGATGTTAGTGTAGGTTATTATTTATCATTTTATTTGTTTATTAGAATAATTGATCTTGGGTTATCCCTACACTTGTTGGGTTAGCTTGATTGGGTGTACTAGTGTGAAGTTAGCTTACTAATCGTGTTGAGTTAATTTACCAGTTGTGTGGAGTTAGCTTGCTAGGCATGTGAAGTTAACTTAACTGTCAATATCAATTAGTGGGAGTTCTTCACCACTGATTTAGGTAGTAGTTGCATTCATCTCCTCCTATATATATTATTGAGCTAATTCAGGTAATAAAATAATGGATTATGATGGATTTCCATAAATGACATTTTAGCTATGTGTTTGCAAATCCTTTTGTAAGGTTATTCTGGTGAAGTCCTTCTAGCTTATTAAATGTGGTGTGTTATTATAATATGAGATCTTCACGGCTTGAAACAATCTTCTTGTCATTCTTTTAATGGTATCAGAGTGATAGATGATGTAGACATTCATCTATAAGTTTTTTGCTAACAAGGATTTACTTGTTTTCATATATTTGAAATTTGTTAGCACTTTGTTTACACAAAATGGAGGGCTCTGTAGGATTCGAAAAGTGGCAAAAACATAGAAACGACTATAAACTTGGTCATTGAATGAGACAATTCATTTTTTGAGTTTGTTTTAGTTGTGTTCTCGCATGCTCTATTCTATGGGTTTCACTAGCGGAGGTATTGGCAGACATTCACAAGGTATTTCTTCCCCTATTCAGACTATTAAGTGGCATTCTCACCATGGCATTGGTTTTCAAGTAAGTACTTCATTGGGATCACACATTGACAAAACTCTTTTTTTTTCACTCGACTCTTTCCAAGGATCGTGAGCTATACATGAGTTATGAACCTTTATCCAAACTTGAGAAATATAATATTTCAATTGTCAAGCATGATCGACCTGACACACATTCTAATGTTCCTTTGCATGAACCAATTGTGTATTTCACACCAAATCATATGCATGTATTTTCTTCATCCCTTCATGTTGATTTCGGGTGGATTTCTAATCACTCGTGGTAGAGACAAGCATTCGTTGAGAGAACTCTACAGGTGTGGCTCCTTCACCATTCAGATTCTTACTCCTCTTTCTTCTCCATCTGCATTGTAATGCTCCTAGTTTTGAGAAATTTTCTTTAGCAGATGTAGTATATCTCTCTTGTTTATTGAGATATTTTGTATCTGTATTTTCGACATTTTTTGACATGTTAACAATCTCTCTTGTGGAGGAGTTATTATGGTGAAGCCCAGTGTTAGTTTTTCAATGTTCGAGTAGTTGTTTTGATACCTCATACAAATTTGCAGCGTCACTCTACTCATTCAACAGTATGGAAGGGTGTGGTTGAAATATCCCTTGTGGGATACCACTTAAATATCACAAAATATTAAAAATTTACAACCAAATAAAATATTGATTTTTGCATATTTTTACCAGTTAGGGCAGCGAACTGAAGAAAATTAATAACTCTCAAAATATCCACTCAAATCACTTGAAAATTTAAAGAGAGCTTGCTAATATTATAAAGAACATAAGAAAACTATTTTTAGAATTTTTAAGGCAATATAATGCTGCCAGAAAATTACAGCGTGCCCTAAACAGCTGGAAAACTTCTAAAATTCATATCCTCCCGAATACAAGTGTAAAAACTATGAAACTTTGGAAATAACATTTACAAATGTAGAAGATGATATTCCAACCCTCATATCTGAAAATGGCCAACTAGAAACCCTCCAAATAAAGGCTGCAATCTCCAAAACAAGTCACCCTTTTTGGTAGATGGTCAAAACCCCTTTGAAATCCTCAAGAAATGATGCCCAACCCTTCCTTTATTGTTACCGTAAGTCTGATCTGAAAAACCACTGATTATCTTCACAAATTATCTCAAAAACCCTCAAAACCCTATCTCTATAAAACCCTCTGAAAATATATCTATAAATCAACCCTAAAAACAACTCCAAAATGACAAGCTAGAGTAGATCTTTCACTATCGAAGAATGCCCTACTAGCTAGGGATGGATCTCTCACCACCAAAGCTAGGGTTCCTGCGGGATTTCACTCCACAGGCTATAGGTTTGTAAATAGCAGTTCCACATGAAAGGAGATAATTAGGTATGCAATAATCATGTTTCCTTTTTCCCCCAACTCCTTATATAATTTCTCCAAGGCAAAAGAGCCCCAATAAACCCTAGTCGCATTTTCCCTTGGAAGATCCAAAAAAAAAAAGTAACTTAAGTTACTTTTCCCTTTTTAAGTCGCCATGGTCCAAAAGTGACCCCCAAACGCAAAATTAGAATATTAGTACCATGTGGCCCCTTCCTAACGACAAAATGTAACAACTAGTCCTTCCAACACACCTTTTTGCATATGTCAATGAAGGATTATAACAAAATGGACTAGATATTCATACCCAATAGCCCCCAGCGTCCACAGCCCCTTGGGTATGACCAAGGCTTGGACTCGAAATGGCCCTTAGGCCTTTGGCGTAGGAAAGGGGACATTACAGTGGTGTTGATCTTGTTTCTTCAGGTCTTGTGTCATTGTCTTGTTACCTTGGTTTTTCTTAGATCATGGTATTATATCTTTAGATCTTATGTCCTCACCTTGTTGCCTTGGTTATTATTTTTGGATCATGGCACGCCTATTTGTAACATTGGATCAAGTTTCTTCAGGTTTTATGTCCTTACCTTATTACCTTGGCTTTTCTTGGATCATGACACTCCTATTTGTTTGAATTTTGTGTCCCTGTCTTATTGCCTTAGTTATTGTCCTTGAATCGTGGCACACCTATTTGTATCAATTGATCGAATTATGTTTGGTTTTTTTTTGCACTTTTGACATCACTCCATTAACAGTCTCCTTGTATGGATTTATTTTGTTGTATCACACTGTTAGTTATTTTTTTAGTTTTGTGATCGAGCAGTGGATTCAGACCACAATGCACACCAAACTTCTTCAGCATTGTATGAGTTTTTGAGTCGATCTTCTTGAGACGCCTTGCAACGAATTTTTGCTCTCTCTACTTTGTTGTTACTAGTTTTAGGTACCTTGCAGTGTTTCTTTTTTCCCATTTATTATACGTGGGTATCTCATCAAGCCTTGTTTTCGGGACCCACCTTCTTTTCCACCCACTTAAGCTATGCTTACGGGGGGTGTTAGTTTAGGTTATTATTTATCTGTTTATTTGTTTATTAGGATAATTCATGCACTTGGGTTATCCTTACACATGTTGGGTTAGCTTGCTTAGGTGTACTACAAACCATTATTTCCTAGTTATCAAATGAAATTACTGAATATTAAGGGTTATGAATTTTATTCTGATGTCGGGTTATAAGAAATGGTCCATTGTTTTTTTTAAGAAAGTTAAAGGTTAGTTTATTAAGCGAAGCTTTTATATTTGATATTTGACATACTAAGGCTTGACAATTTTATAAAATAGTTGTAAAATATACAAAACATTAATAATAATGATATATTGTTGTGGTGATTGGTAAGTTATGAGTTCATGTTTTGATTTATTTGTGGAATGTGAAATGAAATTAATTTACATTAAAAGAATGAATAGCAATTACTAACTAAATTATAGCTCTATAAGTTTGTATGTCATTACTAGTGCATTAAGTCACTGAATCTTATGAAGATGTGGTTGTTGGCTATGTTGACACTATCATAATAGTTTGTGTTGTTATAGAATAGTTTTTTTCTTGTTTATGGTTGGTTTTCCATATAGTATGAAATATTTTTTTAATAAAAATAAAATTGGGAAAAATGATATTGATATTGAATAATACAACATTATGTTAATTTATTTAATTAACCATACAATTGTATTTGTTTAAGATGCAATCTTTTTATGTAACTATAATTATGGATAGGCACAAGTGTGTACATTTATCTATATCTTATTAATAAAGGGATATAAAGTAGGGAATTGACTTAGTTGTCTTGGACTATTATTAAAAAACACTTGAAAGTCTATCTTTAAATAAACTTATTATATAAGTAATTTACTCTCCAAATTTAATAATTTCTTCTTTTTTATATAAGATTATAGAGAGCTAGTGTTAAAGGGAAATTCAGTGTAGAAGAAAGATTCTTTGTAATACTCGTATGAGGAGGTTTATTGACCCTTTTTCACATATTAGCTTTTAGTATATAGATAGTAATTCTATCTTGATCAAATATATGTTTTCATTACTTAAATGCTTCACATGTATATGTATACATGTATATGGGTGTTTGTCTCAATGCTAGAACAACAATATTGGACCCATTCCAAAATTCTAATTATATTTTAATTTATCAATTATAGTATTTATCTTTGAAATGATATTATCAAAAGAACATGGGATATCTCTTTAAGCTTTAAAACTGAGAGGAAGTTTAAATAATAATAATTGTTTATGACTTTTCACAAATACACTTTCATTGTTGCATATTATGCATTTAAGACAATATGGGTAACCAAGCATTTTTTTTAAACAAAAATTAGCTCATGGAAGAGTATGATGTGCCTACTCACTCTTATAAAAAGGCTAAAAAATGCTAGTATTGAGATTTTTTGAATTGAGAAATCCTTGTTGTAAAAGGAAGCCCTTAATCCAAGTCTCTATTCAACTACTAAATAGACTAATGATTTGGAAGAATTGTCACAAACCGAGGAAGTGAAATTTGTACCCTCTATCGATTTCATTACTTAGATGTATCTCGGGGACATGGGGCTTAGGTTTTCGAGATAGCATTCTTTTCCCCAAATTTTGGGGATGATAGGGAGAAGACTATTAAAATAATAATAATAATTGATAATCAAATAGGTTAATTTTAGTCAATGAAATTTAAGGATTTAAAAATATTTAATGTATTTTAGGTACTTTTGAGATTATAATTTAATGCTTTCAGTAAAAATAATAACTTTTTAAAAGCAAAAAAACATCATTTATTTTTAAAGATTTACAAATTATAGAGGATGTCCCTCCAAATTCCCGAGTCTCTGAAACGTTTGGGACATCATCAAAATCTAGGGGATGCACCCTTGTATAACATTGATATCTACCTTGAATGAGATAATTTACATGAAGCGGAAGTATGGATTTATTGATGGTTTGAGTCATTTTCTTTATAGTAGTGAAAAACAATGTTGATAGCTACCTATTGATGGGCCTATTTGTAGACAAAGCTAAGGTCATTGAAGGATACTTCTAGAGCTAAAAAAGTAGATGCAATATTGCAATTAGAAATAAGGGAGTGACAATATATTTTGACTTAAAGAAGGCACCATAGAGAAATATGTTGCCAAGGTTTATGAGAAGAAACCTATAAATGGAGAGGAATAATAAGTAATAAGATGGTAAACAAATGAGGAATGTCTACATGTTAAGTATGTTATAGAGTATGAGGAATACATGAAAACTCAAGCAAATCTTATTGCGAGTGAGATACCATTCAAGTTTTTTTGGATAGTTGACGGAAAACACCCATTCACACAAAAATATATAACTAATTTTGAAATTTAAAAAAGAGGTGGTTCCATGAGAGATCACACACTATATAAACAAGATGTTTTTTATTGATGTGATATTTTTTGCTAAGACTCACTAATATGTAAATAACGGTTGGGATTAAGATGATTTTTTTTATCAAGTGGAAAAGGAGGATATTTAAGAAAAAATAAAATGGCCAATACATGTGGCATTATTTATTAACGAACTTACATCAATATACAATACTTCATCAATTTCCTTGTTGTTTATAGTAATGAGAATCATATCTACCAACTTCATCAATTTCCTTGTAGTTATAGTATTGAGAATCATATCTACCAACTTCATTCTTGCAGTTCATAAAATGAGGGAAAATTCAAAATCAAAAATTATTTTTGAACTTGGTAAAAAAGGGTTTGAAAATATTGGATGTATTAATGATTCAAAAATTGCCAACATACAGGTGTGTGATGGTGAAGATGGAGCAATAATAATGCAAAGCCATAAAGACAATATTTGTGCACATATACAAATATCATGTGCTCCATATGTGGTTGGTATTTACTACATGGACCAAAAAAAAAAATTAGAATTTATAATCGTGATTAAGTATCTGAAAGTTTTTTTTTTTTTTTGAAAATATCTTCTACAAGATCCATTACTACTACAAAAGTCCTAAAATATTTATGAAATTTCAATAGTTTGCACAAAGTATACCAGAAAGAAACAAGACTCTAAATGATATTAATCCTAGGTGGATTGCATTGTATGGAATAACACAAAGAGAGCTTGGAGAACATCAAACATTAATGAAAGTATTATATGAAATCTCTACCTTTGTTTGTTATTGATGAATAGAGATTTTTTTTATTTTAGTTGGTCTTCAAGACAAAAACAATAAGAAGATTGTTCAAGCCATGAAGATCTCATATGATAATAACACACCACATTTAATAAGCTAAAAAAATCATATATGGAAATTCATCATAATCCATGATTTTATTACATGAATTAACTCAATAAACATGATGTATATAAACAAAAGAAGTACAACTACTACCTATATCGATGGTGGAAAACTTCCACTAATTAATACTAGCAATTAAGATTAACTCCACAAAACTAACAAGCTAACTCCATACAACTCGTAAGCTAACTTTTTTATTATTATTTTAAAAAATAAATTATTATTAATATTAGTACTTCATATTCTAGAACTAATTTATCAAATCAATCTATCTTTTCTTATAACCTAAAATTAAAATAAAATTTGTAATCACTAACAAAGTAACCTTGCTTTCAATAAATTATTGATTTTAGTGCTTAAGAAAGGATGTTTATGATGACCACATCCTCCTTGATTTAAATTCTTTAGAATGGATGTTTATAATGACCACACCCTCCTTGATTTTAGTTATGCGATCAAAATCAGCCACAAACAATCCAAGAAAGTTTTTTTTGGGGTTAGTTAAGCCATTTAAGTATAGCACAAGAGAAATGTTTTAGTCTCATTGATGGAGGTGCATATATATTTCCGGCTAAATAATTTGCAAACCCAAGAACACAGAGCTACTATGCAAAATATAGTTTAAAACTCTAAAGACACAAGTGAAGAAAATTCAATTCTGCATTATATTATATACAATTGAGATTTTCAAAATAACGGATAATAGTTTTTGCAAAGTACACAAATATGATAACACTACAATATTTTTTTATAAGAACGTTTACACGCATTATTCATACAATGTACATACTTTCACCCCTTTATTTCAATTTCTACCATACGCATCTAATCAAATTACACATATTAAATAGTTAGGATTTTATTTGCAAAATTATGAACTCTAATAACATGTCCAACATGTTATTAGAGTACATAGTTATTTGTATCATCTTTTACAACTAAGAAAATTCCTTTTGTCACAATTTCTATCATTTGCAAGCTTTAATTTTTAATACCAAACATACAAAATTATCACTTAATGCGCCAATTGAACAACAAATTTCAAGCTGGACCAGCTGCAAAATTATATACAGTATTCTCTTAGTCATTACAAAGGTTTAGTTCGACAATTCTAATTTATTTATATTTCAACTTGACACCTTTCAAAAGTGTTTTGGGGTCCAAAATTATCGTTTGATTTCTATATTTGCTTAGCAATTCTGGATGTCAGGTTTTGATGCTTTTAACTCGTAAAAAATTGTTGTTTAGTAGTTGAGCACCTCAGTAATCTGGATGGTTTATAACTGCTATCATCATATGACTATTGCTGTGTACCTTGTTCTTATTATTTCATTCCTTTTTTACAAAAAAATGAAAATTCAACAAGATATTCATGCCATATTCTTTCTAACTTCTTCCAACACCTCATCCTTGTTCCACTTTCATACAACCTGTTTGATGATCAAAAGAAGATCACTTCAAAACATACAAAAACTGGGCAACTACAGACCACAGTAAATTTTCACATCAACGTTATACATTTATCAGACTTACATCTAGCTAAAACCTATCATTTTCAAAATATACATACGAGTCTCTTAAAATCAAACTTCACGTGAAGATATGTGTACTTATTCCTAGAACACACATCCTCGTTCCACTTTCATACCTTTTCGATGATCAAAAGAAAGTCACTTCAAAACATACAAAAACAATGGGCAGCTCTGCACCACTTAAAAGTTTAGTAAAATCATACAACATTCCACATTTATCAGGCTTGCACCAAACTAAAAACCATCATTTTCAAAATATATACATATTAATCTATTAAAATCAAACTACACACGAAAACATGAGACAATATCAAGGTGATGAACTGCAGCATCAGAACACGCATAGAAAAGCTGAGTGCAATTAAAATTTTATGTCCTTAGTACATCATTCACTTCACACAAACATTGAAGAAGTGCAAAGATTTGTGGTTTGCAGTGCACATCACGCTATTAGCATTTTAAGAGCACTGGGACACGTTCAGTCGTGTAAATTATGAAGATAAATTGTTTGATAAAGGGAAACTTATACAGTACCAAATATATAAAGTGTGAAGTGTTGGGAGTTTAAAATGCAAGATTGCATTATGCAAAGATATAATATATTTTTGTTTTCAAAGTGGATTGTTTGGTGTCCAATATATAATTTGTCGTTTGGATAAATATGCATAAAATATTGAAGTTTATGTTTCAGTCCCACTAGTAAACCCATCATCAGCTAATAGGGAAGCCAATAATGAGAGTGGATTGGAATAGAAGAATGCTTCTATCTATCCTCTGATGATCGGCCCAGTATTGAAACCAAAAATGTTGGAACTTAAATATTCTATGCAGGTTGATACAGAAAACTTACATGTAGGATATTTACTTTGCATTAACAAAAACTACTATCTTCAGTACAGACAAACAGATTTGGTACTGTGAGAGAATCAATGAATTAAGTTGCAAGAGACGCTAAACCAACAACAGTCAAAGAGTTGGATTGTGTAACTGCCACATGAACAATCTACAACTGTGTCCCACCCCCTATAATTTCATAAAGTTCTCCTCCAGCCTGAACTTCTAACCTTCAAGAGAAGCCCATAATAGACACGAGCAATGTCAAATTGTCAACAGCATCCCAATCTATAACTGAACTTCTATCCATCAAGCAAAACCCATTATGGGCAGTAGCTCTGCCAGATGTCAACATCTGGCCAATCTATAGAGATGGAATAACAATCATAATATTTCTGTTATGAACATATCTAACTTCATTCATGAGAATCTGATTATCAACACTACGTGCATTGTGTTTCATGTTTTTACTGTGTCAAAGGTGTTACTCCGTAGGCATATTATAAAGCCACTTTAACACTCAGGATGCTGAAATACATTACAACTGCATTAAACAGGTTGCATCTCAGAATGGAAATAGAGAGATTGAAACATGCGAATTAGGAGATGAATCTAAAATAAAAGCATAAAACTTTATTAAAAATTGAGGCCAGAAGCATGAAGCATTTTCTTTAATTCATATTGCAATATAATTATATCCTCGCAACAATTCAATAGTGAAGGTGGTCGTGTCTTTCTACCACCACAAAATACAAATTATTTAGATCCTGGCCTCATTTTAGGATCCTTGTTGGTGAAAAGAGATGTACATCAAAATCATAGATCAAGTAAAACAGCCAGCTTTCTGCCACATAATAACCCTAAGGAATGAGAGGCCTTTTCTAGGCATTTTCAAATGGTAATACAAGCAACACACATGCCACCTAATCTAACCAGATAAAATCTGGTTAGATGGAGATGTTGTAAAGAAGAATTTATGGTATGAACATATGAGCTTCCAAGTTTAGTAGCAACAGCAAAAGCGTATACTACTGGGATTACAAGAAAACCTGATAATAAGGCCTTTCTTCGGAGCAAAGCATATCTTTAAAACAAAAAAGTTTTCCTCGATAAGTTCTACATCCTTTTTATGAGAAATGAACTTAAAGGAGTATACACTTTCCTCACACTGCCTTTCCACATCAGTGACACATAAAGTGCAGTCAAACTGATTTGAAGGCAAAGATTTAAATTTCATCAGCTTCAGAACATTTATACAAAGCATTAAATATAGCCCTTACATAGCCTCAAAAATACTAGATGCCCAGGGAACTGTGAATACAAGCTAAAGCATATGGGTCTACTTCATGACAATTATCAGTGGTCAGAAGAGTAGGAAGTCATATTCATATATAATAGTCAAATCACAATGATGGCAAAACTGCCTATTGAATATATTATATATCCAAAAATGAAAACATATAATTAACGAAATTCTGAAGCAACTTACATAAAATAAATTGAAGTTCATCAGGCCTTTGACTTGGATGCAAGTCCTGTCTCAACCTTTTTTATTTCAAAGATCAGCATCCTCCACATTTTTAACACGAACATCTCTGCTTCATCATCCAAAATTGATTCCAAGAGTTCCAGCATATGAGCTGCACTTTCATGCTTCTTGGTGTTGGAAACAACAAAATCCACCAATGTTGGTTCCTCCTCACCCAGAAACTGATCGATCTTCTTTGAGATCCATGGTCTCATTCTCTCGTGGAGATTGTGCTAAGTATCCAAGGACAACAAGCAATCAGCCTCATTTTACTCCATCATAAAATATACAAAATGACAAAAAAATTGAATACATAAACAATCCAAAAGAAAAGAGAACAAAGCATAAATACAATAATTGTGAAGCTATCATACACCTCACCTTGTCATATATAGCCCAGTCAATGTTGTAAGCAAATAGCTCCTCTTTAGTCTTAGGAATAGTATCAATTAACTGCCTTACATCCAAAAGCTTATTGCTTTCAGGGGCTTTTGATTTTTCCACATTGTGGTCTCTGTCATGATGTTTCTCACGAGTCCGGTCCCTATCTCGACTTCTATCATTGCTCTCTTCCCTGTTGCGATTTTTATCATCGTTGCGGTTACTCTCTCTTTCCTTCTGACCCGATCTATCACTTTGTTTTCTATGTCTGTCCCTTTCAAACTCAACCCGCTCTTCTTTAGGACCCAATGTTGAGATGCGCTTTGCAAACTCTGCTGCTGCAGCAAGATTTGAGGCTGTTCCAGAAGAAGGATTTGCTGACACTGCTTGCATTTCCTCTGCAGAATAATCAATAGGCACCAACGGTCGCATCTTCTTCTCTTTGGGCATGTCTTCATCATCCTCCTGGTGAAAAACAGACGGAACTGCAGCACGTTTTCCTGATCCAATAAGCCCAAATCCTAGCTTTCGAATAGGTGCACTACTGTTCTGCCTGGAATCTGTGCCAAGTGTCTGTTCCATGGTGACCTCATCTCCTGATATACTAGCATTTCCATTCCTTAATGCTGCTTCAGCTGTACAAAAACCTAAAATTAGTTACAACAGTAAATTAATGTTTGCATGTGATTTGTAAGAGATGAATGTCACCTAATAGTGCCAAAGCCTTTTTGGAGACGACAACTATAAATAAGAAAAAAAATTAAAAATCTCCATCCACAAGCCCAAAGATTTTAATAACAAAAAACTCAAATGGAGAATGCATGAATTATCACATAAATAAAACAGAAATTCTTTTAACAGTTTTAAACAAGCAGCAAAACAGGTTTATTTACACAAGATCTGATGATCCCATCTTATCATTACTTTATGATCATGTGACTGAATTGTTAGATCTGCAGGATTCATTGCTGACAAAGAAAAGGAAATTTAGGACATTTTCGCTTCACTGAGCTGATACGAAAAAAACATATTTGGATTAGCCTCCCGTATCAAAGAACAAGCCACTGAAGATAAACACATTAAGATTGCATGCAGGGTTTACATTTTACTTTAAAAACTTACCCTGATTATTTTCTTCACCAGATTCACTCCCATAACCCTGCTCCATTGGGCTATCCTTTTGATCATCTTTAACTTCATCTATACACATGGATGCAGAATCATGTGCATCAGAATGTACCTGTACCAATACTTTAGTATCCTCCTTATCTTGTCGTGTATCTTCGTATTTGCGCCTCTTTGCCTCTGCAATCTCCTGTTCTTCTCTAAATTGATCAGATATGTCTTCTTCCCTCTCCCTTTGCCTTCTTTTTCTTTTTTCCTCATAAATGTTGCTTCTGTGGCGCCTTTTTCTCCAATCCTCGTCATCGCTTTCTTCCTCTTGGTCTTTTATCTCCCTTCGACGTTCTCTCTCTTTTTCCTTTTCCCTCTCTCTCTCGTATTGCCTCTGTCGTTCCTTGTCTCTCTCTCTAGCTTCCCATTCCCTTTCACGTTCCTCATAAAGACGCTCTGCTTCGCGGATCCTCATCTCACGCTCCCTTTCCCTCCGCAATCTCTCTCTTTCACGCTCTCTTTCATATCTCTCTAGTTCACGTTCCTTCTCACGTTTTATATCTCTCTCTCTGTCTCTCTCTCTGTTTCTATCATAGCGTCTCCCTTTGTCAGATGAGCTGGTCTCGGGCCTTTCATGCTCGGATGTTGGCTTATTTTCACTTGTTGTGTCATCTTCATTTTTATCATCTGCAACATCTGAATCAAGAAATTGTTAGTCAGTAAATCTGATTTCAGTAATTAATACAACTTATAAATACACAAAAGCTTCCAAATCCACTACCACTCTTCATGATTTCAACATCAGAATCAGCATCCTTTGATCTTGCAGGGGCCTCAGAGGTGGATACAGACTTCCTAGCAGCATCTGTGTGAGTAGGAAGTGGTGGAGGAGGGGGAAGGGGTTTGAGCCTTGATCTGTGAGCATTTATTTATACATTAGTGACTGATGAAAATCCAATCAAATAATACAGTTTTAACATAATCTTAGAAAAGCCCTTGAGCATAATTGTGTACCAGACTAACCTCTCTTCTAGCATGCTTTTCAGCTTTAGTAAAGCATCCTCATCAGCTTGTTGATCAGCATCATTTACAATACCAAATTTTTTCCCACTATCCTGATCTCCTTGATCTTCAGAATTGCCATTATCCTTTTTTTGGCTATCAACTGGAGCAGGTTTTGGAAGTTCTTTCTTCTCAACTCCCGGTGCTGTTTCCTCCTCTTTATCAGCATCTTGAAGTGCTGCCACTTTGATTTGCTTTTCCCTTTCAGTTTTCTTTTCGACATATCGCTCTAGATATTCACGAGTAGCTTGATTGACATTCAACTGCAAAAACATAAAATTTACAATTAAGACACTTTCTTAATGTGATTGCTTGAACTGATTAGAGCATCAAGAAGATCTCATAAAACAAAATAAAGTAGTAGATGATGTACATAGCCTTGCAAGAGACAAATTGAAGTTTACATTAATAACCACAAAAGAAAAAAAATTAAAAAGAGCTACTAGTTCCTACACCAACGCCTAGCATCTCTGCAATAACCGGCCCAAACAATGTGCAAATTGCAATGGCGTCTTTCTGCAAGAAATGACAGAAACATGAAATGGGAAAAATGACATGGATTATTTACTTAGCATGATGTTTTCTTGAATCTTTTGTTCAGAAATGATGTCTTGGATCTAATCAACAGATTTTGCACTGAGCTCATGGCAGGGAGCATTTTTAAAGATGGTAAGAAAACTGTCAAAGATAATTGTGAATTTCCTCAATTTTAGTGAATGGAGTGAAAATATTAGCATGCAATTTTTAAACAAAATTTTCCACAATTACTGGTTCTGGACTTTAGTATGTAGTCATTTATTTTTAAATTTTGTGTGTGCATACAAAGACATCCCCAAACTAGTCAACTCATATAGTTCACGCAACATAATAATTGTTCACATAGTATCTAAATTTGAGAAGACAATAAATGCAATGTACTAAATTTGAGAAAAATATCTCATGTCCAAACATGAAAGTCCCAACTAAATAGCAAATCATGTTCAGCTCTCAAACCAATTACATTTTTATCAACAACTTTGAAGATGACCTAAATACCAGGGCCAGACACGTTAAACAGTGTATATACACCACAAAGCATAGCCATCTTGAAACCTCCCACTCAAGAGTGAATATCTAAATTTTCCCAAAATCCTATTTTCAAGACAGATAAAATCCAAACTTCTTCCTTAGCCTACTAAGACATGTCTAAGGACTTGAAACTCATACATCTAGGAATTTTATATGTTTGAGGTCTGAGACCTAATATGATCTGTGTTGTGGCAATTAACCAAGTTGGAGGAAAGTTCTGAGTGGATACTTAGCTTCTCCTGAAAATATTCCTTTCTGGAACGGAAATACTTTGGAAGTATTCACAGAATTCTAATGCTAAAACAAGGAAACATTTAAGTTCAAAAAACACATCTGACTCTCATGCTGATCAGACAATGCAAATGTATTACATATTTCTGTCTTCAATCCATGGATGTGCTAGAGTTTTTGGGAGACCATTCCAACCACATATTCTCGCCTTCTCTTGAAGCAATTTCACAACCATGGAGCAACATTTTGAATACTTCTCCAAATAATGTGTTCTGATAAAAGGAAGTATCCCCTATATTTCGTCAATCTCTTGTTTATTCTATCACATTCTTCAAGTTGTTTGGATCTCTGTATAAATACTCATAGTATTTATTGGCAGCATTTTTGCCTCTTCTTGGCCTGCAGCAATCACTTGTATGCATAACAATCATGCATGCTTTGTAAAGCCTTGAATCATAGTGGGCCCTGTTCCGAACTTAAATTTTGTACTCTCAACTAATATATATTCAAAAAACAGCACATTCATAAGCTGACAACCATACAAACCAGCAAACACCAATAATACACATTCCCCAGTCTCTGATAATGATACTGCAATGCATCCTCTATCGTATTTCTTTGGATCATTTACACTCTGCAGGAGAAAATTATCTTTCCACGCATAATATATTCACTTTTGCAGCTAACACAGACAATTTGGCATGCGCTGCTGTCTTTCTCCATTTCACTCACAACCATCATTTGTACTAGTGCACCCTGTGTAGACATCTATTCTCAGGTGGACGACATTTTTAATATTGCACAATACCATCTATGGATGGGGCAGAAAAGATCACATAAATTCATTGGTATAGCCACTCCAATATGTACTCCCTGTCCGTTCCTTATCAAATTCATTCATTGCATAATCTTCTAATCTTATCTCTGTGATTTCTACTTCAGTTTCTCATCACAATTTTCATGCAATAGTTGTGTCCATGTTGCTTTTGTGCATAAAGTTCACCATTTTTCTGTATCTGTTATAGAACTTGACTTGGTTTACTTAAGAAAACAGCATAATAGCTTGACATCTTTATTATATGACCTATTTGTATTGATCAAAGAGTAAGGTAGCTTCACATCTCCTCATAGATATATTCTTATATGAATCATAAAGCAATGGCTTATATCATTTCTCAGAGATAGTTGCACATGCCTCTGGTATCAATAAAGTGGTCTATTATTTTATTCAGTTGCTGTTCTGTTTGTTTATATTTGTAGATACAGTTCTGCAATTATCTATATGCTACAACAGTTAGTAATTGCTTCAGTCCATAAAACAAAAATTCCAACAATTTAGATATTATCTACTATTCAGCTATTGTTTATTTTACGTGTATTTTCATTTAAATTCATTCATGGTTCATTCATTCACAATTCTATAATGATCTTTATCCTTCAATTGTTGATATTAAATGCTTCAGAAAAAGTTTTAATTGCATTTTGAAGGCATAGAGCAGTAGTTATGGAAAAGGCATCAAGTGGAATATGTTGATCCACTTTCAACATGCCAAAGTGAATGATTATCTCCTCGAGGAAAATTGGCAATCAAGGTATGAAAATCTATAGTTGCAAAACAACCTCTCTTTTCATTGAGAATTGACAAAAATATAAAAAATGCATAAGATTCTTTACCAATTTGGATACTTTGTTATAAAGGAAAGGAAAGATGGAACCAAACTAGGTGCAAGAAGTAGCATGAAAGTTGACAGTTTGTGACTAAATTCAACAAGATCTGGACATTCTGTCAGGAATATTACTAGAGCTCACATAATTTGTGGGATTATAGTTTATTGTTGTGATATTGATGTACATGAGTACAACTCACTCAAAATATAAATTGAGTGATTCTAGGACGGTTAAGTTTGTTAGCAACTTCATCCTTGTGATAGGATCTTAATATCCTATATATCTGACCCGCATGATTTAAAGAATTAGCAAAGTTTTTTTTAATTCAGATCTCTAACCAAACTCACATTTGGTAGCAGAGCTATATCCGATCCTCTATCCAAATGGGAGTCTCTAAATCATTTCTTTCAATCTCTATATATGAGTAAACTCTAATATCTCTGGTTATTTTGTAAGGTCCACATTCTCAATGGGAATCAATTTGCATTTCAGCTTTATCAGTTACTCCAATGGTCCACACTGTCAATCTACAAACTAGTCAGCATCAAATCTATGCAGCCTTCATTCACATGCAAATGTTTATGCTCTATTGTTCCATTGCTATGCATTATACAAAGATCTAATCAGATTCCAGGCAGCACCCACATGTCTTCTCCTGCAGAGCTATTTCATATCCTCACATTCACCAATCAGACTATTAAAGATTTTTGACTGACTGCTGTCCAAGCCGTACACTATTCTTTCACATTTGACACTCTCATGGAGTTTGAAGAGCTGGGTGATCTATTACATTGGAAAATTACACAGCATACAGCAAATCCATATGCGTAGATGGAATTTGGTGCTACATTTGTCTTTACAGAAACCATGTATATTTAAGAGCAGTGCAAGTATCGTACAAGCTAGCAGAGTTGGTAACAGATCTGTCACATCACATGTGTTGTAATATCCTTGAAAAAAATACTTATAGCAAATCTGGATATTTCTGTTAAATCCTAGGGCAGCAGTATTGATAAAATTAACTTTTATAACAGCAGCGATAATCTGATTTTATAAATAAAAACAGCAAACTATAATGAGTAAAAAGCAGACTTTTATTTAATTATTTCCAACCAGCTACAATAAAAAATACCACTGTTTGAATACAATTGTCTGGAGCTGAACTGGCAGAACACTTGCACCCTAAATGACCACTGCAACCCCTAAAAGGAATTGCCCAGCTGAGAAGTGAGAGATTTCGTCCTCAAATCTGTATGCAAATGAGGGATTTCGCCCGCTATTGCTGTTGTAGAAGCAAAAGCTACTTGCAGACACAGAAAATAACTCATAAATGTCCAAGATGTTTTTACATGAACCCCAAATCTGCCTTTATGACCTCCAAACACTCTCCAAAGCGGGTGCCCCCCTTTTAAACTTACATGCATGACCTTTGAACAATTAAAAAATAATAAATTCATCCTCCATTTTAGCACCCCATCCTAATAATAAAAGATTAAACACGTTTAAAAATACTTTATCCACCTCCTATCCCAAAATTAGGATTTTGGTATTCATGCAGCCCTATTTATTTATTTATTTAATAATTCTAACAAAGGTGCCCAATAGTAGAAGTCAAACCTTCTATTATTATTTTATTTTATTAATGTTTTTTTGGATTAAAATATAATTTGAATGTCCTTTTCCAATTTAAATATAAAAATATCCTTGGACCAGTTAAATCAATTTATTTTCCTCTTTTAATTTCCCTAGGGTGTCTAGAATTAATTAATTTTGAGAAGGGAACATTACATGTGTGGAGGTGCATGCAAACATAGATCACTCGCCCTCTCAATTCAAATCATTGGGGGCTTCATACACAACCGCGAACGAAGCAAATAGGTCGGTCTTGTTTATTGTGTTTCGTCCATATTCTCATAATGCATGGCTATAGTTTTTTAGTTTTTGTTTCTTTTTAAATTGTTTATGTTTTTTAAGTGGTCATCTTAGTGTGCCAAGAACACAACCACGAACAAAGCAAATAGGTCGGTCTTGTTTATTGTGTTTCGTCCATATTCTCATAATGCATGGCTATAGGTTTTTAGTTTTTGTTTCTTTTTAAATTGTTTATGTTTTTTAAGTGGTCATCTTAGTGTGTCAAGAACATTCAATCTTGTGTCTATGGTCTACATCTAAATAGTCTATGTCGAGTTTGAATGTCCAATCTCATGTCAAAAATCATTAGTCGTCCAATGGTATTCTACTTGATATGTCCAAGTGTTAACATCAATTAATGATTGTAACTATCAAAAGTCGGTGTTAAAGTATTATTGTAAAAAGTGTCACGTTTATTGTCAAAATTATTGTCATTTTAAAAGAGTGATTGTGTATTGTGAGTCTTTGTGTCTTCTTTGTGTGTCAAGCGTAAAAAAAAATTGCCTCGCAATTGCATTTTCAATTGAAACTGGCGTTCTGAGTGTTAGTTTTTCATTATGGGCATACCATTGGAAAAATTCATTGGCCTCAATTTTCACACCTGGAAAGTCAAAATCCAAATGCAACTAATGAACAAAAATCTCTACAAGATAGTAGATGGAAAAGAACTAACACCTATAGAGTCAAGTAAATTTGCAGAATGGCAAAGCAAAGATGACAAAGCCAAAGCCATGATTGGGCTTGCTCTATCAAATTCTGAACTACATTATGTAGACCTCGAAAAATCATGCAACGTAATGTGGGAAAATTTGAAAAAGTTGTTTGGAGCCAACGCAGTCAATGATAAGTTTTTTTTGAAACTCCAATTATTCAAACTCAAAATGTGTTGTGGAGTTACAATGACTAGCCACATTAATGATCTAAGGTCTCTTATGAGACAACTAGCATAAGTCAAAGCTCTAGTTGATGATGAGGATGCAAAAGCTATATTATTGAACAGTTTGCCTTCTAAATATAACAATGTTGTTTTTACTCTTGGATAGATGCCTTCCTAAACACTGAAAGTTATAATTTCAGCTCTCCTAGCTGAAGAAAAAAGGACTACAAAGGATGTAACTGAGGAAAGTGCGCTATACTCAAGAAGCAATCGTAAAAATTTTGATAAAAAGGAGGAAATTGAATGCTTTTATTGCAAGAAAAAGAGGCACACATCCTGGTACTATAAAATTCACACAAATGAACTTCCCAAAGGAAAGCTTAAAACAAATGATGCAAATGTGATCACTGAGAAATAACCATTCAGCAAAGAACTAGTGAACGATGATAGTGGTTATAATTCTGAAGAATTTTTATACTAAGTGAATAATATCATCTCACCGGAGGATAGGCAACAGAGGTTGGAGAACAATCAGTGTCCTCTCGCCAGACACAAGCGATAGGGCCACACATTGATGTTGCGGCATGTGTTTTTGTGTGCTTTCAGTTGTGTGTTTGACTTTGTTTTCCGTTGCAATGTGGTAAAAATTAGAACATAGGTGAATACTTGTTCAATTGTAGTGAGTGAGCTATTCTTGTATTTTCCCCTGATGTAATAAAGTAATGAGAGCTGATAAACATACTACAACATCATGATATTTAGGTTTTTTGATTGTCCTGTAAAACCTTCTATGTTTTTTGGTCAATGGTAAACCACTTGTAAAACCATCATGTTTGGTTGTTGGTAAATCAATTGTAAAACTATTCTATTTGGTTGTTGGTAAACCACTTGTAAAACCATCTTTGAAGTTGTTAGATGTCCCAACTAAACCATCTAGATCATGTGCAAGCATCGAGGTAGCATGTTGTAGTACAGAGTCATGTTTTCTCTCATATTCACACTAGGGGGCAATGTTAGAAATATTACTAGTGTTCACAATATTTGTGGGATTATAATTTATTGTTGTATGCTATGTCACAAGGTTCAGCAAATTTTATTGAAAAAGTTTGAATTTCGCCGAACTTTATTCTCGTCGAACATGTACTCGAACTTTATCCATTACTTTTACATGGGGAGTTTTTGACACGATTTTGCATATATATATACCAACTGAAAGTAGTGGATATAAAGCTCACTCCACTATGTCCTTCTGACATATTTATGCATTTTTTTCAAAAAATAAAAAATGATAGAAAAAAATTGTTCGAACTAAAGGACGTTTTTTTCCTCAAACTTTATCCCTTGGCAAACTTGAACCGAACTTTATCCTCCTCGAACATGAACACAAACTCGAACCTTGTGACTTAGGTTGTATGTGAGTACAACTCACTCAAAATATAGATTGAGTGATTCTAGGATGGCTGACTTTGTTAGCAACCTCCTCTTTGTAATAGGATTTTGATATCCTATTTATCCGACCCACATGATTTAATGAATTAGTAGAGTTTATTGTTTTTTAATCAGATCTCTGACCAAACTCACGCATTATATAGGATGAAGTTGAAGAGATGAAATAAAAGAGACCACATGTCATGTATGCATAGACAAAAACCAAGAAAATCATGATGAGTTATTACAATTCACAATCTGATCATTCGTCACAGATTTATTTGGCAATTTTGTAAGAAACACCAAAGAAATCAATTTCAATCTGTTGAAGAAAATGGAATACATTGGTCAAGGTTTTAGCAAAGATGGTCGCAGAATATTAAAGTCTTAAGGCAAACATGAGGCCCAAAATTTATCAACTAGGGTACACTCAAAAATCTTTTCAAACCACCTCAGTTACAACAAAACATGTTCATCAGGTGTAGCTTTGGTTCACCCCAGGAACACCTGGGGCTGGCAGGATGTGGGGAACCCAGTTTTTCAATATTTAATTATTATTTTTCCTTTTTTGACTTTTGACTTGAAAACTAAAAATTAAAATGGCCCCTAGAACCTCCTAAAATGGTATATTGTGGTTAAATGTGCTTCAATATTTATAGTTATAGTATTTAATATATTATTTTATACTGCAAAACCCGGGGCAAAAAGAATCACTGTATTTAAGATGGCTGTGAAGACATCTTTAATATATCTATCTGAAAAATGCCATGATATCAATCTCTAGTCCTTGACTTGGATTTTTCACATGCCAGATTGATTGATGACTCCGTAACTATATGACTGTATGGCCAAGATATTATGATTCTTCAATTCCCTTCCTTAAGCGAAACAAGAAAGACTTTTACATGACGGTTACATGGATGTCAACTTTAAGGTGGAAATGGCCCTGTGATGGTCAAATAGGCATCATATTTAAGGTTGAAATTGCCCTGTGACAGTCAAATGGACGTCAAATTTAAGGCTGAAATTGCCCTGTGGCAGTCAAATGGATGTAAAAATTTAGGTCAGACATTCATTGCCAACAACTCACAGACATTACAGTCCACAACCACCCTCAACTGTCATAAAAGGACTGGACTCCCTATAGGTGTAATTAGCAGTCTAATCTAGATTTTAAACTTCTGTTCAAAAAGGACCTCTGTACATTCTAGACAATAAAATATATGGCTTTTACATGAATTTCTACAATAGCTCACATGGAATCAAATATATGACCATTCAAAAGAACTCACTACCTCCAGTATTAAAATCATAATTTGCAAAGAGTGGTGCCTAACACCATTCAGCAGAACATCTAATGAAATCCACTAGCACTCTCTTAATTAGTTTGACTAAAAACATGTTTGTAGAAAAGAACTGTATGCGGTGAAGAAAACTGGTTTTATTTGCATTTTTATGCCAGAAAGGTACAGTGAGCTCAAATCCAACTCGCCATCTCTAGCCATAAACTCTACTCGTACGAAATTAATTTATCCCACATCAATAAACCACCTTTGCATATTACAATCTATTGCAAAACACAATTAACCCCTTATGAAGTTAAAAAATATAACACTTGCAGACTACAATTAACCCTTGTTATCTCCATAGGAACTCAATAAAAGTACCGTTTGACGACTCTAAACATATTTCACCTAGATTACCATGTATTGACGAAAAGGAAAGCATACCACTAATTCTTGCCCCTCGAGACTAAATTTGTTCAAAAGGCGTAAAGCACGAAGCACTCCTTCTGCAGATTCAAATTCACAAAACCCAAAACCTTTTGGGGTACCATTTGTTGGATCTTGAGCACGCTTCCAGCTTTTGATTGGTCCGCATAGCTATATCACCAAACGTGATGACATTAATAGGCGGCCCAGCAATTAGATACAAATAATGAAAGATCAAAATTTTCAAAAACTATAACCAACCTCAAGCAGAGAGAGTAAAAACTCATTTTCCACACTTGGGGCAATCTTTCCAACATAAACTGTTGTTTGTGGTTTCTCTGCAGTTGCAAGCAACGGTAAAGCACCTTTTGAAGCAAGATCTGTAGGTGCGACTGGGAGAGAATACTTCAGGACTTGTGGCATAGCACGAACTCCTTGCATAGGGGGCCGTGAAAGAGGCATGACACCCATAGCTCCAGGTGGTCGCGGAGCAAATGTGGGGCGTACCAAAGGTGGGTACGGAGCAGAATACCTGGGCATACCTGCAGGTGCAGATCCATGCACTGCACAAACATTATGTGAGAACCAATAACACGTGTGATTACAACATATGGAAGTTATAAAGTTAATTTATCAAGAAACAAACATAGACAGGAGAGAAATGAACCTCCAGTCTCTGCAGACCTCATTGCTACATAGCCACATTAGCATGAAAGCACTTACTTACAAAATAAAATATTAAAAAGTCAAAATTAAAATAGACACAATTCATGATTCAAACAAAACATTAGAAATACAAACAAAATATTAGGTCATTTCACTTACCTTCTAATTTCGCGTGAGTTTAAAGCTTCTGTACACCAAGTCCTAAAATGAATATTTAAAACTCCAGAGACAAGGAGAACCTCACCATGAAATTAACAAGACTTAGCTACTAGTGAACCTAAAAGCGCATATAATCATTTCCTCAATATCACATCAGAAACAAAAAATAAACCAACAACACCAATACGGCAATACCTTATGAATTGCTCGCTAAGGATGATCCATTCTTGTTCAAATGAAGTAAGTCCTTCCATGTGACACTGTTCTTAATATCTAGAACAAAGGAACCTAGTACATGGGCTTGCTTTCAGACACTGCAGGCATGAGCATGCTGCTAGTGTTGCTGGCTCGACCATTCATTCCTCCTTTTAAAAATTGTCAAACCTCAAACCAAAGGGAAATTCAAATACCCAACAAGCTTGAATATCTGTTTTACCACTCTAAAGAAGACAGTGCAGAAAGTATTGCAGGAAAAGTACTTCTACAGCAGACAAAGTGCTGTTTTAATTATTACTACAGCTACATGTAGAGAATTTTATGCATACCAAAAGAGATGTTGTAGAAGGGTCTTTAACCAGCTGCAATAGCGCTCTTTCCATGCTCTCACCAATAAAATCAGATGCTGTAGGAGAAAACATCCTGTCATCGGATTGCATTGTACTCGTTCATCCATCCCAACTAACCTACAGGACTGCTGATCTCTTCTTCCTTTTTAGGCATATCATGCCCTTCATCTATTCATTAATTTAACATATTTTTACTAGTTTACTTAACCATATTGTTTCGAAACATGTATGATTTTCGAATCTTAAGTAAATTGTGCAATGTTCATAAATCATGTCAAACAAGAGCCAGAATCTACATGTATTATTCTAGTTAATGGAATATGTCCAGTCAAGCATTCTTTACCATTCTGAACATCCTATGTGCTTTTAAGAAATGAATTAACAAAGTGGAATACTCTCATGGTTGATTATCCAGTGCAATACATTACGTAAGAGGTTCATTTTACCATTCCACATCTCCAGGGTACTTTGATACACAGTTTTTTAATGCCAAAAACACATTACATAAATCAAAATGCATCCTACTACATCAACTAATGAAGGACCTTGTCAATCTAAAAATAAAATTCTCATATCTATAGTCATCCAAGAAGTCACACGACATACACCCATACATGTGCACCCTACAGACCTCCCATCATTGTAAATTTGTAAACTATATTTCACATGTAGTGATTGACAGGTTTAGTTAAACGAGTAAAATTGAAACACTAGTTCAAGTACAATGAGATGTACAGCAATCTGCAGAACCTGCCTCTCAGTTAGCTATATAGTTTACATTAAGTATGTCCCAGAACTTACAAATATATAAATTAAAATTACATTAAGAATGTCCCAGAACTTACAAATAAATGAATTAAAAAATCTTAAGTTGAGAGCAATAATCTCCAAACATTTTGTGTATTCGTAATATTGACAGCCCATAGGTCCCATGGTCTCCAAAGAATGTTAATATTTCTTTTTCTTTTCATTACGTTTTCTTTGTGTATCATCTTCATGGTCTAGTGTTAATGGAGGAGCATTTGCTATGATAGTAACCCAGGTTCAGACCCACTGATTATGGTGCCAGGTGACGAAAGAAACCAAATCAGGACAAGGCCAAGGTGAACTTTGACGGTATACAAACTATTCAGACACTAGATTCTTAGCAGAAAGGATTCTCGGAACAGTTTCTCATGTTGGGAAGTGCACTACAGTGCCTCCTCTCTCCAATACATACCATGTCCTAATTGATTAATGACAAAAATGCCGAGGTGAACTCAGACGGAATAGGAACCCCTCACTGTAGATTCTTAGCTGAAAGGTCTATCAGAAAATTAACAAGTCTGACAGTACTTTATGTCCTAACTGATTCGCAACAAAAATGCCAAGGTGAACTCAGACAGAATAGGAACCACTCACTGCAGATTCTTAGCTGAAAGGTCTATCAGAAATCAACAAGTCTGACAGTGCTTTATGGTGCCTCCATGTGCAGTGTTTCAAGTTTGCCTGATAAGATAACATAATAAGATTCTGGCATGAATCAACAATTGAATTTTCATGGTCATCAGAAATTGTATTTTGAACAGCAAGTTTCCAGAACATAATTCTTACTAAATAGAGAGTAGAGCGCATCTCCTAGAAGTGTCAGAGACAAGCATTATGCTACAAGGGATAATTCTGAAAAAAATTCCCAGCCAACACAAACATCTTCATGGATGATGAGCAGGCTTGGAAAGCAAAAAAAAGTCATCATAACAACGTGAGATGGTCATCCAATCCACCAAGGTAAAACAGGGCAGACTCATGCACCCACAATTTTGACAATTTTGTAGTTTCTATCCAGTGACAACGTGTATGCAGTAGTAACAAGGTTCCACAAAACCTTGGGAATTTTCTCCAAACCACAATTTTTTAAAATGGATCAAACCTATTGGACTAATCTGCCAATATCAGCTTAACAAATTCCTGTGACATCTGTCATCAACCCTTTTTTTAACCATATTGGACGTAAAGAACATTGTAGTGGTAGAACAATTGCACTGGATCAAGATGTCGGCACTAATTTTATTAATAATCAAGAATTGGATCATGTAGCAGGTTTTACTTCTAAGCATGTTTTAATTGTCATTTTAGAGCCTAGTAGCCCTAGGCCCTAGTCTATGGGAACTCAAGAATGACTGCTATTCTCCAAATATTGTATACTATAACAATAATTTGAAATATTATGAACATGGGGTATAAATATTTTTTATTTCAGTTTTATTTCTGCTTCTTTGATTTTGTATGATTTCATACGTTATATAACTTCAAACTTTGGCAACCATTTTAGAAATCCTGAATTTTGGCAAACCTTTTTGGAATCCTGAACTTTGGCAAATGTTTTCCCTTCTCAAACCTACCAAATTTTTCAAACCATGTTACAGTGGTGTGTGTTAGATGATTTACTCACTTTAATGAACAGGATGAATTTTCCAATTTTAAAAATAAAAAATTAACCTTAACACTTACAATAATTGTTCGTTGCTCCAGACAGTTGTATGTTGCATGTGTGGAGCTATGAACCCTCTATTGAACAGAAAGGATTGCCAATTATAAATATTAAAGATAAAAAATAAAATAAAAACTTGTCACTGTACAATACTTATTGGTTGCTCCGAATTGGTCTATGATTTTGTGTGTGAAGTTGAGCAGTATCTACAGTGAACACACAGGGTTTTCCAATTATTCCTAAAAAATAGAAACAAAACCCCAAAAAAAACGTAGGATGCTAACATGCTTTCTGCTTGCTTCAGATTTTTGGATCGACTAAGCAAACCACGAATAGGCAAGATGTCTGCAGGGTAGATAGAATAGCCCACGCCTTCAAATGTTAGAAAGTGAAAACGGGAAAAGGGTAACTTAACAATAATTAAAATTCACCAAGCCGAGGCATGGTGATAGCCTGGTTCATTAGAACCACGAGGAATAGCAGTGCCACTCCTACTAGCTCCATCATGCAGCTCGTGTGAAGTGAGAGAACAAATGTGCAATTAGAGATAGTATACAATGTTGAGGTAAGCGGGCTGTCTTTTATGATTTTGGTTATTTTTTAAGGTCTTTTTTTTATTTTTTGACAAAAAAACAAAAACAAAAGATTTGACTGCATGTTTCATTAAGAATTCTTGCACCATACATCTGAATGTACTTGTCCCTTGTGCGTATCCCCTGTGGACGAGTATACATACTCAAATAAGGTATGTACAATACCCAAACCTGCAGCATGTACAGGCGGACCAGGTAACGTAGCAAATTTTAAAGAGTAAAAACAGTGTAAAAATGGCATTACAAATTCAAGAGAGTAAAAACAGCGGAAAAATGGTATCACCAATTGGAGTAAAAACAGGAAAAAATGATAACCTAGTTGTGGTCTATAGATAGGTGAGTTATGCAGGGTTGCTTATAGCGTAAATAGGCCAGGTTAATTACTCTCCATAATGAGCAACCAGGATTTTCAAATTACAAAAACAACAAATCCCTATGACACTGTAGTGCTTTTCCAATCACTGAATAGGTGAGAAATCTGCAGGGCAATTAGGAATGACTACTCTACACATTAATAACAGAAAAAAAAGGCAACTTAACACAACAATAACCAAAAGGGATTTTCTAATTAGAAAAGTGAGACTCATTTACCTCAAATTCTTGGACCAGGTCTCCACCCATGAATAGATGAAAAGTCTGCAAGGTGGATATGAATGCCTGCACGTTACAAATTTAAAAGAGTAAAAACAATAAAAAGGGAGGTGGGATCAGCTTAACAATGTATAACAACACGCTCAGCTTGACCTAATGGTAAGTGTTGGTGATGCTATATACCACCAAGATGGGCTAGATTACGGTCTTGCTTCCAATGACCATGTAATTTCCACAAGCTTTTAGGTGTATACGGTTTATGGGGAGTTAAGTACCACTCCAGTGATCAGAAAGACTTTCCTGATCTCAGGAAAGTGGTATTAACAATCTGGACTGCGTGTTGGTTACTTAAAAATCTTGGGTCGGGTCTGCGACAATGGATTGGAAAGGTGAGGCTTGGTCATGAGCTCAAAACTGTGAGATACAAAAACTAAAGTTTAAACAGTACATAAGGTTATGGAAAGAAATCACCTTGTAGAGACAGCAAGGGAGTCTCATACAACAAACTGCCATCTAGCTTTGTCATGGCATACAAAATAATATTTACAGTTTTATAGGGGAGAAGTCCGCGTGGGCGTTACCGAAGGGGGTGAGCTCAAGTGGTAAAAATATGGAGCTTCAGCTTCCATTGCAGCGGCCCAAGTTCAAATCTGTGGGAAAGATGATAAGAGTTGAAATTGGATAAAACACTAAATTCAACAAGCTGGGTGTGTAAAACGGAAAACCCCATTGGAAAAGGCCAATGGCCAAGTGAAAGTCCTGATCGAATTTTACAAGAGATACCCTAGGTGGAGGCAATTTTGCCAAAAGTTAAATGACAAGGAGAATTCCCCAAATCAAAAAATAGTGGCAGCAGGGGTGGATAAGGTCAAGGCCAGATGTTATTCCCGAGTAAATTTTGGAGAAGAGATGCCCACCGAAGGATACCCAATGATGGGAAATTACCATATCAGAATAAGCTAGTCTGGAGGGTTGCAGGAATGTCAACTCATCACAGCTTTAAAAAGGAAAAATCAGATTATATTGATTGCTTGCAGGATGCCTAGAAAATTTGAAAGAATATGAAATCCCATTGCGGAAAACCCTCGAGGGAGTGTCATGTACCTGATTGAATCTATCTTGTAGGAGAAAAGTTTTATAGGAGAAAAGTCCGCAGGGTTTATGCTGAACAGGATGAGCTCAAGTGGTAAAACTATGGAGCTTCCAAAGCTTGAAAATGGATAAAACGCTGCATCGAACTCACTGTGTGGTAAACACCCAGAGACTGTGATTCCTAGTGGAATTCCACAGAATATATGCCCCTCAGATGTGGCAACGAAGTCAAACGTTACCCTGTGAGGAGAATTTCTTTAATAAAATAAATAATCTATGTGGGTGGTAGGAATCCTTGAGACTCCTCAGTTCATAAAACAAGGCAAAACCCAAATCAAATAAATCCTAACAAACCTAAACATTACAAACAGAGCAGCATAAAAAGGGGTATATTTAAAGCTTTAAAAAAATCGGTTGATTTCCATAGATCTAAACAAACATATGCCTTGCAGCATCGAATAACTGTCATCCAAAAGTGAGACATGGTACCATGCTATCATCGATGGTAGTAATGACTACACCATACCATTGCTAAAAATGCAAAAGCAAATGTGAACCACCCACCTGCAGGATTCATCATCTGCGGCTGCTGAATCGTCGGGGCGCCCGGCGGACCGGGGGCGGTGCTGTAACCATTGGGGGGCTGACCGAACGGCCGCGGAGGCTGCTGCTGATACTGAGGTGCCGATACCGGAAACAACCCCGGCGGACGAACCATAGGAGCCGTAATTGGCGACATGGCTGGCCCTGAAACCCCCGGCGCCTGTTGCCCAAACCCTAGATTAGAATTAGGGTTTGGATTAGAATTAGGGTTTCCAAAATGTTGCTGCTGCAATGTTTGTCCCTGGCCTACGCCAGGAGGATGCAATGACGCGGGCGGCGTTTGAACCATTGGCCTGTAATATGAAAGTGGCGCAACCTGTGGCGGTGGAATTTGTGAAGGGGCGTAGGGGTGCATACCAGGAGGCGGCGGTGTGGCGGTTGTAAAGACATTACTGTTATTACTGTTATTATCCGCATGTTGCTGTGGCATCTGCTGAGGAGCTTGTACCTGTACTTGAAGCTGTGGCTGGAATACCTGTGGTTGAGAGGTCGCGGGTTCGAATCCCGCCATTTCCTGTTGTTGTTTTATCGCCGTAGCCTCTAGAGACGAGGAAGAGGGTGAAACGGCCATGGCTACGCTCACAGATCAAAACCCCTCGATCTTGTTTCGAAAAAATTTCATCAATATTTATCTGAGTAGTAAGAAAATGGTCGCCCTCGTTTTCGGGCTACGTTGAAGGATCGAGGACGAAATAATGTTAAAATCCTGTATAGTTGTGAATATACGCTCAGAGATCGCCCCTATTCTTTAATGTTTGGCATACACACGATTTAATTTTTCCCTTTTCGTTGTATGGAATAGGAGATTTTAAAACAGGAGTTAATTAGTTGGTTTGGTTGGGGTTTTAATTAAAACTAGTTGTATCAATGGTTGATTAAACATTTAATTGAGAATAAAGGTTGCATCAATAAACCAACTATGTTGAAGGTTTGGTGTGTATTGTTTTATGTAAGGTTGATCGATAGTGCTTTGTTTTGTATTAGAGTTTCGCTTATCAAAATTGTAAGTTCCTAGATACTCACTTATTCCTTTGAATTACTAAAAAAAAAAAAATCTTTTTAAAAAATGACGTAAGTAAATCTTAAAACCATTACAATATTAGTGTTAGGTGGAGACAATACGCTCGTCTCATTTTTTGCCATTGTAACTCTTCATCTATCCTTAATTTGTTCATTTGTGAATCACAAAACCAATGATATTATAATATTATTTCCATTTATGCTTATTTTCTATCTAAATGAATAGAACACACATTTTTAGCACATAGGAAAATTAAATTCCCTATAAGAATTTATATTTTTAAAAAATTACTAAGAGTTTGGTATTTGGATAGCATTTTGTGTAACAATTCTGTGTTTGATGTTCATTGATATACTTGTTACATTCAAAGCTTCTACTTCATCAGAACAAATGGGTTCTTTTGTTACTAAGTATCTCTAATTTAATATAAATTGAATTAAATCTAATTTCAAAGTAACTATTGTAATTGATGATGTACAAGTGATAATATGCTGCAATGGACAATCAACAAGCATGCAAAGATATGAAATCCTAAGCAAGAGAGAGAGAAGGTGACTTCGCTGATTTCCAAGTGATCTGGAAGTGGTTTGAGCTGGGAAACTGTTGGAACAGACTGGGAAGAGTGTCGTCAATACTCACTGCAGGTTTTAGGACTCAAAAATGTGTACGACATAAGCACCCACGGGAGGACAGGAGTGCTTGGGCACTAGTGACTGGTCTAGGCACTAGTGTCCACCTAAATGCTCGAGTTTTGATCTTTTCTATGCAAGAGGAGCTTTGATGTTGATTTCATTTTATCGCTCTGATTTTGCTCTAATGTCGTCAGTCGTACCTATGACCTATAAAATGGATACCTAGTTACACATACCCACAAACCACATCAAACCTAATAAATAAGATGTAGAATGGGGAGTCAGACTGACCCTAGTGGTCACCCAAAGAGTGATCTTACGACCGAGTGTTGCACTACATCTCAGACTCCATGTAGTTCTGTGTGAATGTGTGTGTAATGATGCCCTAGGTTGCCTTTGTGCAACTTTCACAATAATAGCAGGCTAGATCTAGAATGCTCCAAGTATGCAAATTGTTGAGATGGAATAAAATGAACTTCCCTTCCTATGTTGTGTATGCGGAGTGATGCAGTCCTTGTCCCTTGTATGGATGTGATAGATGTATGCCTTTAAAATGCTCTTGTGCCTTTGGATGCAAGCTTAGGTGATAGTAAACAATGCTTAGTGTTTGGCCCCTTCATGTAATGAAATTAATTATATAATTAAGATTATGAGCATAAATAGAACACCAAATAACACAATATTTCATAATAACAATCTCAATATGTAATTAGAATAGCTTTGCCACTTCGAGGGGGCAACCTCCAACCATAAAATAAGACCCAAATGCTCCAATGATCATGAACTACTACCTACAATCCCATATATATATTATTCATATGTTATGGCCATCACCAAGGCCAACCTCCTAAGCATGAGAAAGTATAAATGATATAATACAAGCAATAGGTTAAGGGTGTAGCATGTCCTTCCCCTTCAAACCAACGTTGTCCTCAATGTTGAATAATCCTGGATGTTGCTGTAGAAAACCTTCATCCTCCTAGGTCACATCTTCTATGCTCAGATTCTTCCACTCGATCAGATATTCCTTAATGTCTCTGGTTCTTAGCCTCTTAGTACGTGTTTGCAGAATTTTCTCTAGCTCCAAAATGATTCTTCCTTCCTCATCGAGTTCTGGTAACTTTGTCTCGGCTTCAAATTTTTGTCCAATAACCTTCTTCATGCACGAAACATGGAATATTGTGTATATGCGTGAAGATTGAGGCAACTCTAGTTTATAAGCAACACTCCTAATTTTCTGTAGAACATGATAAGGGCCATAATATTTAGGAGCGAGTTTGTTGTCCTTTTGTGTTGCTTTAGGGGCATCTGTTTGTAAGGTTGGAGATGTACAAAAACCTAGTCACCAATTTCAAAATGGCTTTCACTACGGTGTTGATCTACTTGTTGTTTCATCATGTTTTGTGCCAATGCCAAATTCTCCTTCAAACTAGACAAAACCTATTGTTGATGTTGAATGTGTTCCTCAACATCTCTGACCTTAGTTTGCACCCTCAAGGAAGAAGTGATATAAGGTGGATGGTAACCATATAATGCTAAAAATGGGGTCATTTGAGAAGAGGTGTGAAAAGATGTGTTATACCACCATTCTGCAAGTGGTAGCCATTTAATCCACCTTTCATGCTTATCTGATACAAAACAACATAGATACCCCTTTAAGCATCTGTTGACCACTTTTGTTTGCCCATCAGTTTCAGGATGATAAGATGAACTATGAGGTAGCTAAGTACCCAAACATGAAAATAATTCCGTCCAAAAATTACTTGTGAAAATAGTATCATGATCACTTATAATTTTCTTTGGGGTTCCATGTAGCCTTTGAACTGTCTCCAAAAAAATAGTTGTAACTGTATTGGCTGCAAATGGATGTGATAAGGCACAAAAATGGGCATATTTTGTGAGCCTATCCACAATCACCAAAATAACATTCTTACCCTCTGAACAAGGCAATCCAATGATGAAATCCATTGAGACATCCTCCCATCTCTAGCTAGGAATTGGTAAGGGTTGCAACAGACCTGGTGTCTTAATTATTTCCCCTCTGTTCTGTTGGCACACCAAACACTCTGATACAAACTTTTGTACATCACCCTTGAGTCCTTCCCAAAAGAATTCTCCTTTTATTCTATGATATGTCTTCAAAAACCCAGAGTGTCCTCCAACAGGTGAGGCATGTAGCTCTGCAAGAATCTTATGCTTCAACTCAGAATCTTTACTAAAGTATAGTATGTCCTTGTACCATAGTGCATTACATTTCCACTCAATTTTGTTAGATGTTATAGAGCCTTGCTTGATATTTTGTATTAGAGATTGTGTATCCTTGTCCCGATCTCATTCCAATCTTGATTCATCCACCCAATCGGCCTTCAACATGGACATTCCACATTGTAAGGCATCTACGGATGTATCCCTTTAGGACAATGCATCAACTACTACATTTTCTTTATCCTTTTTGTATATGATTTCAAAATCATAACCCAACATTTTTGTTACCCACTTTTGTTGTTCCTTAGATGATAACCTTTGCTCCAAAAAGTATTTAAGACTATCATGATCAATTTTTACCTTAAAGTGTCTACCCATGAGATAGGGCATCCATTGTTTGACCACATGAAGAATAGCCATCATTTCTTTCTCATAGATAGGTTTGAGAAAATATTTTCCTTTGAATTGATGACTCTCAAATGCAATTGGTCTTCCTTCCTGCATTAGAACTGCTCCTGATCCTGATCCTGAAGTGTCGCATTCAATAATGAAGGTTTTTGAGAAGTTGGGAGTAGCCAAAACTAGGGTGCTACACATGGATTCCTTCAGCTAATCAAAGGATTTAGTGGCTACGTCTGTCCAATGGAAGGCATCCTTCTTTAGCAATGCAGTGAGTGGGGTTGTTATTCTACCATATCCCCTCACAAATCTTTTGTAGTACCCTGTTAGTCCTAGGAACCCACGAAGATTTTTTAGAGTTTTGGGCCCTGACCATTCCACCATAGCTTTGATCTTCTAAGGATCAACTTTGACACCTTCATGGGATACAATGTGACCCAAGTACTCTACCTCTTGTACACCAAAAGAACATTTGGATGGATTTGCATAGAGAGTTTGTTTCTCCAAAACTTCTAACACTTTATTTACATGTTGCAAGTGTTCTTCCCATGTCTTACTGTAAATCAATATGTCATCAAGAAAAACTGATACAAATTTCCTTTAAAATGTCCTAAAAACAGTGTTCATCAAGCTTTGAAAGGTTGAAGGAGCATTTGTAAGACCAAAAGGCATTACCAAAAACTCATAATGGCCCTTATGAGTCCCAAAATCCATTTTATGAACATCTTCCTCTCTTATTCTAATTTGATGATACTTCGAATGAAGATCTAATTTTGTGAAATAAATAGCACCGTGCAATTCATCAAGTAAATCATCAATTACTAGAATAAGAAACTTATCTTTGATGGTGTACTTGTTGAGTTCTTGGTAATCTGGACACATCCTCCATGTTTCATCCTTCTTACGTACCATGACCACTGGTGAAGAATATGCACTTTAGCTATGCCTGACAATACATGCCTTCAACATTTCCTGTACCATTTTCTCGATCTCACTTTTATGGGAATATGGGTATCTGTATGGTCTGATGTTAGGTGTTTAGCTCCCTGGAATCAAGTGAATGACATGATAATGATCCCTAACTGGTGGTAGTCCCTTTGGAATTGCATCAAAAATATATGAGTGAGCATCAACAATCTTTTGAAGATCAGGTGGCATTGAATACTCTGTATTTTGTACTTCTATGGAAAATAGCTTTGCTATAAATCCATCTACTCCTTTTCTGAGAACCTTTTGCATCTGATGAGAGCTAATAATCTGTGGAGACTTAGCTATCGCCCCTTTCAATTGTATTGTCCTTCCATCTGAATGAAATCACATGAACAATTCCTGGAAATTCATCTCTATAGTGCCTAAGGTTGTGAGGACACCCAAAACAATAGCTGCCTCTCCAATAGAAATAACAAACATATGTGATTTTAACATGTAGTCTCCCATGGAAAGCTTGATATTATGGCACTTTCCTGTGCACTTGATTGTCCCACCATCCGCAATCATATCTTGCATTTCTGGAGCTGGGTAAATAAAACAATTGAGGTGGACAGCTAACTTAATATTTATGAAGTTATGAGTACTCCCCGAGTCAATCAACACCGTCATCTTCTATTTTTTGAGATAGCCAATAACCTTGAGTATTTGAGGAGTATTAATACCTGACAATGCATGACAAGAAATTGCAGGTTGGTGATCCTCTACTTCATCTTCTACTGGTTCCTCAGCCTCTCTTATAATTTTAGCTTCATCATTATCCTCATTACCTCCTTCAATATAGAACAACTTCTTCTTAGCACATTTGTGTCCTAGTCCATATTTGGTGTCACAGTTAAAACATAATCCTTTTGCTCTCTTTTCTTCCATTTGTTGAGGAGTCAGTCTAATTGGCCTAGTGAATAAAGGGGAAGAGATACTACGGTCTCTAGTGTTAATGAAATGTGGCGTACTACTGCAAAGAACTTTTTCCTCTACTCGACGTGCCATGATAATCTAATCAGAAAGCTTGAGTGGATTAAACATATGTACCTCATGCTTGATGTGGTCCTTAAGACCCCTAAGAAATAGGTCATTCAAATTCCCTTCTAAAATATTCTCCACCCTTAAGAATAGGTTATGGAATTGATGCACATAATCTTTGACTGATCTTGTTTGTCGTAACTTTTCCAATTGACTAAAGTAGTCCTCTAAAGCATTGGAACTATAGTGCAATTGCAACTCCTCGGTAAAAATTGTCTAAGTGACACTGAGACCATTCTTCTGCCTCTGAACACATAACCATCGATACCAAACGAATTGGTTTGGTTCAAGATACAGGGATGTCAATGTCACCTTTTTTCCTGATGGTGTTTGATGTAACTCAAAGAAGTTCTCCATTTGATTTATCTAATTCAATGGATCCTTCCCATCAAATTTGCGCATATCCACTTTCGGCATCATGTTTTGTGGTTGCGAATAAGTTGGATTCTGATTGGGCTAGAAAAGTGATTCAACATGGTTATTTTGTCCATTATTTTGAACTAAAGATCCTTCTTGGTTGATATGGGGTAGATTTGGGCCATATTATTTACCCTTATATGTTGTATGATATCATCCAGCCGCTGATTGATTTGGTCTATGTCTCCTTTAGAGGTCATCTCAGATTGTACATTTCGCAACTCATACTCAAGTTGGCTCACCTTATGATCAACTAAGGTAAACCCTAGTGCTGAGGAATCTGTATTTACCCCATCTGATTCCAATTCTTTAATCATTACCCCATATTTATATGGGGTTTTACCCGGAGTGACCTGATTCTTTTTTGCTCTTGTGGAAGGCCCCGTCATGATGTCAAACCTTAGGGTTTAAGGTTTCGATACAAATTCAGCTGAATAGGAAAAAACACAGAGAAGATACTAATGTTATTTTTTGAGATATTTCTTAAAATGCAAAGAACTCTGAAAAATTCCACAAATTTCGGTATAGGGAGCATTTTCATCAAAAAACCTAAATTTGCAATAACTTTTGTAAAAACTATCAAAAATGTCTGAAATTTTCAAATATTTTTACTTGAAATGATTAACAACTCTGGTAAAAAAATCTCCCATGAATTAGGTTTGGTTAGTAAGATAGAGTAGAAATAAAAAAAAATAGGGTTTTGGCATGGATCACAGCTCTGATACCACTTGTAATGAAATTATTTATATATTTAAGATTATGAGCAGAAATAGAACACCAAATAACACAATATTTCAGAATAATGATCTCAATATACAATTAGAATAGCTTCGACACTTCGAGGGGGCAACCTCCAAACCATAAAATAAGACTCAAATGCTCTAATGATCATGAAGGCCATCATCAACCCCCTATATACACTATTCATATGTTATGGCCATCATCAAGGCCAACCTACTAAGCATGCAAAAGTATAAATGATATAATAAAATGATATGGTAAGCCACAAGTTGGCTACTCATATCCTAATACAAGCAATAGGTTAAGGGTGTAGCACTTGATTTAGAATAAGTAACTAAGTGATTTAACAAAAATGAAATGATGTTAAACCCTAATATTGCATAGTAATTGAATGTACACTATGATATATAACTGCTAAATATAATTTGACACAAGCATTAAGCTAGTAAAATATGAAACCCTAAGTGTAAGAGAGGGAAAGAATGACTTAGTTGATTTACACTTTTTTGGAATGGATCTAGATTGGGGATACTGATCAACAGGAAGGGCATAATGTTGTAATAGTGCACTGTGAAATCTAGAATTGTCGGATGAAGTTGGACTAGGGCATTTGGACTGGGGCGAGGGCACTTAGGCACTAGAGACCTATATTGGGCGCCGAGCTCATAATCTGATTTCTAGAGTGCCACAAGAGTGTCATTGATAATCTTTGTTGGTTGCATGTATGTCGCACCTTGATCATTGAAGATGCTTGTAACCTACAAAGATATGTTCAGCTACAAAAACCACATCAAATCCAAAAAAATAAAGATGTAATATGGGAATTCAGACTGACCCCGTCGATCACCTGATTAAGTGAACTTATGACTGAGCATTACACTACATCTCAGGCTCCATGTAGTTCTCATGAGTGTGTGAAAATGGTGCCCTACGAAGCCCTTATGCAAGATGTACTAAATAGTGGGCTAGATTTTCTAGATATATGCAAATGTGTGTATGGAAAAGAATGAACTTCCCCTTTTTATGCATGATGCAGAAAATGCAATCCCTTGTCCCTTAAATAGATGTTAGATGGATGCCTTTGAGTGGTTTAGATGCATGTGGATGCAAGCTTAAATGGTAAATAATATGCTTAGAGCTTGGTCCTTTATTTTGGTCACATAGCTTTGTATTTATATGATTCCCTTGGATGAAATTCGTAATTGAAAACTGGAAGGCTATCCCATAAGAAAATAAGATGCCCAAAATATAAAAGAGGCCCAAAAAGAGCGCGTAAGGTGGAAAGAGGTCAAGGGCGCCTAGAGAGGATGAGGGTGGTTGGACGTTGGTGTCTAAAGTCATACAAGAAAAGTAATTAAAGTTTTGACTAGGTAGTAGGGTGTGAAAGACCAAAGAGAAAGCAAGAAAGACATAAAAGAGGTCAAATATAGTTGTTAATTACTAGTTTTCTTGCTCAGGAATCATGTAAATGCAAGTATGTTCGTGGGACCTAGAAATGTACCCAAGTGTGTGATTTTGTGTCTACATTTGCCCCCACTTTATGTTGTTGAGTGAATACTTGATAACATAAAGTAGTTAGAAGATGCATACCTTTGTTTATGTAGAGATTGATGGTGATACTGTGCCAAAGAGATAAATGAAAGTGTGAAGTGATAAAAATGAAGCATGAAAACTAAGAAATAGGAAGTGACCCTAGTGGCGAAGCATATGTGCTGATTTGTACATGTTGTTGTGCTTGTTTAAGGTTGCTCCTTGTTGCGTATTATGAACAAACCTACAAAATAAGAGTGAAGAAGTCAAATATGCGTATTTGAAAATTTTAGCATAAGTATGTGAAAATGTTTAAAAAGGAAAGTGTGCACTTGATGTATAAAAGTGTAAAGGATAGAAAATGTCTTGAAAATGTTGTGTAGATCGATTTTTTTGGGTGATCTCATGCCAAGAGTGATTTTTTTGGGCAATCTCATGCCAAGTGTGAGTTTTTTGGGCAATCTCACACAAAGTGTGAGTTTTTTGGGTGATCTCACGCCATGACAGAAGAGTGTTGGGGAGAGAGGTCTAGTGTTGTTACTCTCCTTCCATGACTGATTCCTAAATAAACACCATTGGAAATGGTACGGATTGTGTTGTTTTGTATTGTTCTGGATGTGCTAATTGTCCCGATTGAAGGAGATTGTAGGAGATTGATTGTATTATGTATTACGAGGCCAACATTTGATCCTGTGAAACTGCTTTGTGAATTGTGTTGATCTAAGAAAAAATGTGTACGTTCCCCCAGGAAATGAGTACCCAAGTGCTACTATCTGGTGTCTGGCATTGGTGATGTGTTGTGTCGAGGACCCAAGTCAAAATTTGGGCCATTTTGTGACTATATTATTGCTTTGTTTTTGTATTGTGCAAGCCTGAACTACAACTCTGAGTTGTTGTAAGGGTGACTAATTCACCCAATGTATTACCCCCTCGTTTTGGGTACATGTGACGTTGATAGGAAGATGCAACCCAAAGGAGGGGACCTGAAACTATGCTGAAATGGGTACCCTACAGGGGGGAGGAGATGTGCATTTTAGGAACCAAGGCACATGCAAACAAAGTGGCTAGCAACATGTGTTAGTGTAAACAAAGCAAGTATGCGTATAAAAGACAAAGTGCAATCAAGCAAGTAAGAAGACAATAAAGACTACAAAAATTGGGTTTCAAACATGAGACATCCCTCACAATGTCATAAGAAAATCAGGGCCGAAACATCCAAAAGCATATAATGTGCATACAAGAAAAAAGGCATAACCCGCAAATGATAGCATATAATTACAAACAATGTCAAACAAGATATAACAGAAAACCATGGTGGCATACAGTCCTGGAAAGCAAATGTTGTACATGAAACACATGTTAGCGTGTTAGAAAGACAATAAGTATGTCAAAGCGTGTATGTATCGATAGAGTAAGTAGTGTGCTAGTAAAAGTAGAAAGTAACATTTAATGGAATGATAACACCTGTAATGTGTAGGAATAGTGCATGTAGATTCCCCTAAGAGCCTCGGTGGGACTGGTAAGAGGTACAACGCCAAACATCATTATTACATGTAAGGATTTGTAAAAAGTATGCATTCACAACTAAAGACCAAGTGAATGTGCATGTGTATATAGAAAAATATATTGACATACTAAGTATCTGTCTAACATGGAAAACAAAGTGTACATATAAGTATAAAGTAAGCAAGAATATGTGTAACCAAGATATGTAAATGTATGAGTGTGATGATGATGGTATGTAAAATGTGAATGTGATAGGAGCACCGTGCCCTCCAACAAATGTGAATGAGACGAGGTTCATTTATAAAGGACCCCTCGACAGTCAAGAATGAACCATAGAACAAGAGTGTGTCATCAGGAAATGGCTTGAAAGAGGTGCTAGAAAGATAGATCTTTAAGCGCAGAGCGTGTGTAGACACCTGAAATAGGCTTACACTTAGCATTTCATCCAATTCAATTGATTAACGACACTTCGTTAATTCCTTATATCAATATACTCTTGGATGCCCATTTATGAAACCTTCTCGGTCGTATTCCTCCTATAATCAACTTATTTGGCTAAAATCTCTCTTGTTAACTAAACATTCCTCCTTTTGACCATTTAAAACCTTCCTAGTTCTCTCTAGACCACTTCTATTGGCTTCGTAGGCTATCTATCAGTCACAATTGGTTATCCAGACCCCTCCCAACTCTCAACGAGTCTCTAATCACTTGCTAATCAAGTTTAACTAGCCTAAACCCTAGTTAACTAGCCTAATCCTAGGCCTAAAGCATGTTTATCCTAATCTAATATAAAAGTTCTTTTTAAGCTTTAGTCCCACATGCACCCAAATTCCAAATTCTTCCAAACCAAAAACTAGAAATACAAGGCTAATCCTACCCATTCATATCTCACAACTTTACATAAGTTAAAGCCAAAACAATCCTAAGAAAACCTAAGAGCTAATTTGCATTATCCAAGCTAATAAGGCATTTGATCTTAGCTATCCTCCATTAAAATATCTTCATCTTGCACCCATGATAGGTTAGTAATGAAATAGCTAAACTTGTCCATGTAGCCATTTAGTGAGATTCATTCACCCTCATGGAGTAAACAACAAAAATGATTGCTTAAGTCTTTAGTAGGCATATTTTGTTAAGATTTCAAGAATAGAGGTTAATGTTATTTGTTAGATTTCTTGCTTATTTCAAGTTTTAAACACATGCAAATAGGATTCCTTGCTCATTTCTTATCATATGGTCCATTGAGGGTCTTTTGCACAAAGCTTTGGGGTCTTGCCCCATATACATAGCTCTTTGCAAAATCTTTCATTGAACACACGTGAAGAGTGAATGTGAGGCAAGGTTCATTTCAAATTTATACCCTCAACAGTCGAGTATGAACCTTGGGACTAGAGTAAATAGGGTAATGGTTTGAAAGAGATGTTAGAAAGATAGATCATGAATCATAAAACATAAAATGAAGAATGAGGTGAGGTTCATTTCAATTTTAGACCCTCAGTAGTTGAGTATGAACCATGGAACTAGAGTGCATCATAGGGTAGTGATGATACAAGAGGCGTATCAAGTTGTGTAATGATGCTTAGAAATAGGAATATTTAAGCACAAAGCGTAATAGTAGAAATGACAAACATGTGATAATATTAGCAAGGGGAAAGTAAGCACGATGACCCCCAAGTGTGTGATGTGGAGATGAATCAAGTAACATCATCTAAGAGATTGTCATTGTCATGATCAAATCTACTTGGAGCAGCGTTAAAGACTTGGTAAGCAATGGTGTGAGGTTGATCATATAAAGAGCCATTGTGGCGTAAATTGTGCATACCCATAGCATATTCTTCATCAGTGAAAGGTTTTTGTGGACAACCATGTGCATACTAGCAGGTTAGATTTGGAGTATAACCAAGAAATGAATCATCAAAAATAGAGATACGGCCAAAATACATGGAAAATGTGATATCAATGTGAGTAGGATCTAAAGTGCCCCCAATGTAGTCAAGTCAAGATTGTCTAAGTGTAAGTGGAGAGGCACAAGAACTGCGTGCAAGAAAGACTGATAAATGAAGACGCGGAGGCCATAAGTGGAAGTAACAAAGACATATCCATGATAAAGGTGAGGAGAATAAGGTAGTGGGTATAAATTATCTAATGTGAATCTAAGTCGAGTTAATCCATCATGCATGCAAATAGTGTCAGATCAAGTAGGATCGAACGAAATGTGAGGCCAATAAGAGTAATGTATGGAAAGAGTGCATGTGAAAGGAGGAGGTGTCAATATAGAGTGAGATTATGTCAATGATATGATGTCCAAAGCATGAATAATTCCTCGGAGAAGATGCATGTCAGTGATGGAGGCAATATGTTCTATGAGTCGATCATCATCGGTGGGATGTGTAGGAGCAATAGAAATTAGAGTAGGAAGTGTAGTCATTAGGTCTAGGTGACAATAATTGAATGGGTCACAGTCAGCAATGATAGTATGTTCATAGCCATTATGTAGGAATTTAATGCACCGATAAACTATAGAAGGCACTGCCTGCATAACATGAAGCCATGACCTATCAAATAAGTGATTGTACTGAACTGTGACATTGATAACAAAGAATACTGTATGAATAGTTCTTGGCTTGACAATGCCTATGCACGAACATGTAGAATAATCATACATAGAGAGAGAAATGGATGATGTACTAACATCTGCTGAGGAAAGGCTGAGGTTTTGAAGGAGTGTTAAAGTACAAAGATTAAGCTTAGATCCATTATCGACTAGTGTTTGTTTGATGCCCATGTTATAGATACGAACCATAATATAAAGGGGAGGATCATTTTCATAAATATAAAGAGAGGTAGCTATAAACACAAAATCATGCACATATTACTAGTTTACTATGTGTTGTTGTGCAAATGTGCAATAGGGAAATTGACAATTTACTAGCACGACAACTATACCCCTGTGCCAATTTTTTTCATGTTTTTCCATTCCCAGGCACCCCAAGTCAAATTTGTCAGTCTGGTCATCCCCTATTTGATGTCAAATTTGTCCCCTAGGTGACTTAGGAAAGTCTATTTATTCCCCTAGGTGATTTTAGGGAATTTTGAAAAGATTTTATCTATAAGCAGTTGTGGGAAGGGCTATCGTTGGCTTTCCCAGGACTGGATCAAACCCCCTGGAGCAGAACGAAATGGCCAAATTCAACATGGAGGTGAATTGAAGACCTTAAAACATAATGGAAATGATTTTGGAAGGTTTAGGGAAGTTTGGAAAGACTTGGAGCAATCTGAGTGAAAGCAAGGTTCACAAGCCTAGGCAGTACACAGGCCTAAAACAATTGTTGGGCTTCAGAAGAAGATTCTAGGAGCTCTGGATGGAGTTAGAAGTAAAAAAAATATCACCGGAAATAGGATTCCAATAAGTACATGATGGCGAAATTATATTTCTGACAACACTTTGGTGCATCAAGTCTGAAGGTAGTTTTTATCAGGCACAGGTGGAGTACTAAATCAAAAATCTGGTTTTTTAGGGATCAAATGGAAGAATAAATACATGAGACCCAAACCATTGGATTCAAAAGGAAATTTCCAGTCAGGATAATATAATTTTTTTTTTGAAAAATTCCATCAGGATCTCAAGTTATTATTATTTTTGGTTCAGATTCAAATGTAGAAACAATAAAATATAACACACTAATAAAACACTGAATATAAAAATATTGCAATTTAATTCATTTGAGATATATTACTCATGTAGAGATGGAGTTTTTATACAAATTCTTGATCCTATTAACTAGGAGTCAAGTTTTATCCACTAATCTCTCCACCTATCTCTAATCTCGCATATCTCTCATTCAACTCATAATATCTCTCTAGAGATAATCTACGTGTGTTATTATCACAACTCACTTATATAATTAAACTATTACAAAATTATATGAGTTGTTTATATGACAACTCATATATTACAAATACACACATAAATAATGTTCATAATAACATATAAATTTCCTAACATTCACCCCCTTAGTGTGAACATGGGTGAGTTTTTTCTAGTACCTACTCATGTTCTACAATTCGATGGTTTTTAAATCGTAACATCAACTCCAACAGGTTTTCTAGTGGAACCATTAACCACTCTATATGTGATTATTAAAGAGATTCATAAACTCCCAAATTGGTTTTCTAGTGGACACCCAACTATCACTCATACAAGGGAAAATATAAGAAATATCACTCATACAAGAGCTCGCTTATTACAAGATTGAACATGAATAAATCATTTGCTCTTATTACAACACACAATGAAAATTAAACACAACAAAAAAAATGCCACAAATTCATTGTGTGGCCCCTTCGCTTGCGACTGGCGAGAGGTCACTATTAACCTCCTTCCTCTGTTTCCTCCTTCCTCCATCTGAAACTGCTTAGTTACTCAAAAAAATTTGAAAATGAAGCTCAATATGAAATTACCCCCTCAATTTGAACTTGGTCATCACGTACAAGCGAAAATGTGACCAGGAGAAATACGAGCAACCCCTTTTTTTACAATTTTCCTAATAATCACCTAAATGACACAAAAATGACATTAAATTTTTTTGACTCGACTTTATGATGTTTGTAATGATATAAATAAAACCAACAACAACTTTTAAAAAATAAATTACAACTTAGACTTACGTAACTAAACAATAAATAAGACTTGTTCCCTAATGAATTAACCGAGGGAGAAGAAATACCACATTTCTTTTTCTTCTTAAAAATAAACAAAAAGCAAAACAACATGTGGACGCTAAAATAAATTAGAGACTAAAAAATAATGACCAAATGACTGGAAGGAAGGTACATGCGATCCATGTGGCATGATAGGTCTATAATCTCCCACGAGCTGACCATGAACTGGTAGAAGAAACATTTACAGAAACTCCTAACTTGTATAATGTAGGCTCGATGAAATGCATTTTTCTCCAAAACTATTATCTAGGTTCGGCTGAAATTTCGTCTATAGTTGTATTACCCATATTTCGTGAAACCCAATAAGTTTTAGAGAAACCCAGATCCTAAAACAAAAACTACAGTCTATTCTTCAGACGAATTTTCTTAAAAAATGCTCTTGCTCAATCACAAAAAATCCATTGTCAGGTTTGCATACCTGCTCTGATACCGAATATTATTTTTGGTTTAGATTCAAATGTAGAAACAATAAAATATAACACACTAATAAAACACCGAGTATAAAAATATTGCAATTTAATTCATTCGGGATATATTACTCATGTAGAGATGGAATTTTTTATACAAATGCTTGATCTTATTAACCATGAGTCAAGTCTTATCCACTAATCTCTCCACTTATCTCTGATCCCTCATATCTCTCACTCAACTCATAATATCTCTCTAGAGATAATCTACGTGTGTTATCATCACAACTCACCAATATAATTAAACTATTACAAAATTATATGAGTTGTTTATATGACAACTCATATATTATAAATACACACATAAATAATGTTCACAATAACATATAAATTTCCTAACAATTATCACTGACACAAGTTCGAGACTTAGCCAAAATTTAGGAGGACACGTGTCAACTCAAAGAACCTGGTGGGATTTTGTGTCCCTGACATCCCTCAAGGTCAAGGACATCAAGGTTGGAAAAGTGTTCCCAGCCCCCTTAGAGCCCTATAAACCCACATATGACCCCCTGGATCGCTAGTTCAGCCCCCAGGTGCTTGCGGAGCTTCAAATCCCCTACCATTGGATCAAGTGCCACGTGTCGCCTCCAGGATTGCTGTGGAAATTGATGTCCCTCAAGTCCCTTTGAGGTGAGGGACATCAGACCTTGAAAAATGTGCCCAACCCTCTAGGAGAGAGTTTTGGTCACCCATGTGACCCGCTTCCAGCCCCTCAATGCTTTAAAAGCTATTTTTGAGCACTCATTCCCTATCGTCAGATCAATGACATGTGTCACTTCCAAGATTGCTGTGGAAATTGATGTCCCTCATGTCCCTTTGAGGTGAGGGACATCAGGGACATAAAAATGTGCCCAAACCTTCCATGTGAATTTTTTGAAAATTTAAAGTTGGCACTTAGTCATTTCTCCTTCATACCTTGCCATGGCTCTGTGCATGATTGTCCAGACACCCGGTCCACCATTTTTGCTCCAAACCAGCTTCCCCATGGCCACATAAACACCTAGTTCATGAAAATACACATATTTTAGGGGAAGGAATGATCAAAAGTGCTGAAGAAATGAAGAACGGGAAGAAAATGAAGGTTTTTGCTAGATAACCGTGAAGTCACCCGATCGAGAAATCTTCATATCTCATAAGATACACGTCAGATCGAGGTGTCGTCTTCTACAAACTTCCACATTTTTCAAGACGATCATGATGCAACAAACAGAAGGTCAAATGGTGCTCTGAATCATTTGCTCCAACAAAAATCTCACTTCGTGCACTGACTCACATTCATCAGATTTCCCATCATTTTGACAATAAGAGTGAGCTAAAAACTTGTACACGAGCTCTAAATGAAAAAATATCGCAATGGAGTTATTTTTATCTCAAACTGAGACAAAAACCAAACCTCCAAATTTCAAACTCCATTATTAGCCGCCATGGTAGCTCCGTGCTTGAAGCCACTACCAGGTCAAAATTTCAAAATTTATTTCCAATCATTCTAGACTGCAAAACTATGTGAAATTCAGAGGGTGTGATCATAACGACAAGACGAGTCCGAAAAATTATGTTCTGTTGCAAATTGAGCACTAGAAACACACTTTCTAAAAATAGTAAGTTTTCATATATAGACTTGTTATGTTTAGAAAGTCATCATCAAAAGAAGCTGAGACAAAGGCAACGAGCATTGAAGATCATGAGGAAGTCAGAATGATTGTTTAGAGCAGAAAACAATGAAAATAACCACTTACTAAAAATATTAAGTTCCTTATATGGGTGCTTACTAAAAATACTAAGTCACCCCGAAGAAGCGGCTGAGGTAAGAGTAGTGTGCACATGATCAAATGAGGGAGTTCATCACATCGCAATGGTCGAGAAGAGGCAAAAATCACCTCTCACTAAAAATAGTATATCATACGCAGGTTGGGAGTTACGGTCATCAGCCGAATAGTTTACTCAACTTGGCAAGCATTCACGAGCTGATTTGAAGGAGATTCATAGTGTGCAAAGAGTTAGAAGATTTAGAGTTTCACTGTATTTGGTGCTTTCCATCGATGAGGATCAACATACTTCATTAGGAACGATGTCTCCTCTTCTTCTTCTCTCTCTTCTCAAATGTTATAATTTTGTGTTGGGGTTGCACTTTTTCATATGTCTTAATGTTCATAATGTAATAAGACACCTTTATGTTATAAAAAGGGACTTAAAAGTTTCCTAGGAAGTTGAAAAGTTTTAAGTTGTGCGAGGACATATGAAAAGGCATTGTGGGGTAGATGAAGAGTCATATTCTACTCTATAAATTGTAACATCATTCCCATTTCAAAGGGTTGTTCATTAATCTTGAAAGCTCAAGAGTGTATTCTACCTTGAGAGAACAAAGGAGATAACCAAATTCTTCCTTTCCCCCCTTCTCAATTTCTGCCATTTCTCCACTATGTACAACTTTTCTTTGAGAAATTAATACAAGAAGAAGGAGTTTCTAGCTTTCTTTGACTAAGATATTTCTTCATACTTTGTGTTCATTAAATTTCATTTGGTATTAATGATGCTTAAAAAGTTATTTCTTCTCATAAATACATGTGATGATACTTTTGACTAGTGTGTACAGGAATCTAATTCCCTACCTGTAACATTAGTTCTCCTACATCTTTTCTCACTCCCCTTTCGCACTTTTCAGACAAAGTTCTCTTTTACAGGTATCTGCAAGCTTTGCCACAGGGTCAGTGGAGTGCCCCTATTGGATCCCTAGTTAAAAGGCGATCATAGAAATCCATGTTTTCTCGCGCATGCATATACGACAGCTACACCGGTTAAGTAGAGGGACTTAGATTCCCAGAGTGTTGACAAGAAATCCACAAGTTTGTCCACCTGACAAATTTTCTCGCCAATAGTTTTTGGTGCCCACCGTGGGGTAGATTTAGCAGCATCTGCACCCAATATATGACCACAAGGTCTGAAAATTAAAAAAATTAAATATTGAAAAAATTAAAAAAATGAGAGTTCATGAAAGTCCGTTGCCGAAAGATACACTACTGATTTCTACACGTGACTTTTCACATTCCACAATGTCCTTTCATGTTCCTGTTGTAAAAGTTTTCGAAAGCTGGCTGAAGGAAGATACACTAGGTTGAGCAAGTCGAGAGGTGTTGTTTATTCCAATTTCAAGGCTTTACAAAATCAGCAAGGACAAATTAGAGATAATCCATACTTCTTCTCTCAAGCCTCCTCTCCATCCAACTCTTCAAACAGTTCACCTGACAATCCTGTCAAGACTCCTATTGATACCCCCCTTAAAATTCTCCCATTTTTCAACCACCATTGGTCATTGAGTTCCTAGAAGAAGAAGAATTTGTAAAAGCAAGAGAAGAAACAAAAATGATAATGGAAGATGAAGAAGAAATACCTCAACCTATTGTTCCATGGGGAAGGAATACGGGCCCGCTTGCTCTTGAACCACCTCTCCACGATCTACCAACAAGTTCCCTTAAGAAATTTCCAAAGTTCAAAGGTGAAAAAACACAACATCTAAAAGAACACATCGTTGCCTTCATGACATCATGTGGAATTCTTGGTGTCCAACATGAAGATGTTACGGTGAGACTGTTCGTGGAGTCCCTCCAAGAAAAAGTAGCAGAATGGTTTTACCTCCTGCCTACCTAGTCCATGGGTTAGAATGACATCAAGGATGCCTTTAAAGAGAGGTTTAAATCAACTGAAGACTATCAGGACCTTCTGGTGCAGTTGGCTCAAATAAAGAAAGGAGAAAATGAAACCATGAGAGACTTTGTGGCTCATTTTGAATGGTTGCTTCGCAGGATACCTGAAAAGGATTCACCATCTCAAAACAATGTCAAGAGATTCTTCATCAATGCTCAATCACCAGAGGTAGGATTTATCCTACGAAGAGTTCAACCAAGGGATATTGCACAAGCACAAAGATTGGCCATTGAACTTGATGATGATCTCATCCTTTATGGAAAGATCAAGAATCCATCAAAAGGAAAGACCCAACATCCTGTAGATGAGAGAACCAATCCATTGCTGCAAAAGTTGGTGAATGAGATAACATCTTTGAAAAGGGAATTATTTGAACAAGTTTCTTCCCAAAGAAGCAACGAAAATCAGATTGCAGGAGCACCCCGAAGGCTTGCCTTGGAGGCCCCACCTGTTAATGCAAGCTGTAGGAGTAAGGAAAATGAAGAGGAGTTTGAACAAGAAAGTTAAGGTGGTGGTTTCCTAGAAAGTGATGAGTTTGAGAACGATACACAAATTAGATTCTATGAGTATTATGGAGGTTATGAAGAAGACAAAGAAGATGCACCCAGTTTCTCATGCACGGTATTCACTCATTCTCAGTCCAAGAAAGGAGCACTCCCCTCCACTGTTGTAAAGAAAAAGAAGGTTTATGATCCTCCTATGGCAACTCTGTAAAATAAAATAATCAGTCGAGGAGCACAACTTCCTCCTTCCATGAAGTCTACATTGTTGGAGCTTGATCCTGTAGCAAGTAAGAAGGCTCCCGCTATTCCAAGTAAGTCTTCCAATACCTCTTCCAATTCCAAACCCAAATCTACTCCTACAAATCCTAATTCCTTGAAAGCTCCTAATGTGCCATTAAAAATATCTTCCATTCCTCAAACATCAAATCCTACTCCTAAGCCTATCCAGACTCCAAAATCAGTCCCTTCACCCCCCTTGTCCGCATATGCTCCCTTTGACTTCATAGAATATGCAAACAAGGCCAAAGTGCAGATTACTAAAACTAAATATTTGCGGACTCATCCTGAACAATTTGAGAGGTTCGTCCGATATATCAGGAGTGGTAGTCTAGCACCCAATGCTGTAACATCTAATTCCAAAGGCATGCTACCAAACTCACCTACATCCCCCTCACAGAACATGCTTTCTCTGAGTGCATCGAAGCGTGATAAAGTTGAACCTTTCTATGTCTCCCTTCTTGTTGGATAATGTGTATTGAACAATTGCATAATAAATTATGGTGCCTCAGACAACGTGATGCCTTTGAAGGTTACCAAGGCTCTCAAACTTACCATGAATCCACCTAGTGGCTCTTGTTACTCTTTGGAATCAAAAAAGGTTTCACTTGTAGGGAAGGTCAAAGATAAACAAGTGGATCTCATTAGATTTCCATATAAGAAAGTTTTAGCGATGATTTTGGTAGTAGACGTCCCAGCTTCGTTCGGAATGTTGTTGAGTAGAAATTTCTGCTAAGACTTGGGAGGGAAAATTTAGATGAATTGGTCTTCTGCAACCATACCAGTGAAGGGAGACATGGAGAAATTACTTCCCGAGAAGAAGATGAGGTACACGGTACGAAAGTCGAGAAGCTTGAAAGCTAACATCTTGTATCAAGATAGCAGGCAGATGAATCACTTAGTGGCAATTGAGGAGGAAGAGGATATTCCCATCTCGATAGGTCCAGAATTGTCTTCCCAGAGAGATTTGGACTTTGAAGAAGCATTGAAGAGATTCAAGTTAGAAGAGGGAAGCTCTGAATTGTTGGATGATGTAAACCATGAAGAAGAGGAAATGGTTCTTGACAATTTTCAAATAGAAAAATCAGCTTATGTGTTTATCCGTGATGAAGAAATTTTCTCTTTCCCATTCGAAGATGAGGACTCCCTTGATCATGTCACCCAATAAGAGACCAAGCCAGTCTGTAATGAACCCTCAAACAGTGGGGAAGAACCATCTGTACAAGAACTACTAAGAGGGGAAGAACCAGTCTTGAACTTTTAATGCAAGCCATGAATCTAGACAATAAGCGTAAATATGACTTGGAAGCCTCAACCAGTGTGAGGACAGACTATGTTGAAATAAATATAGATGAGTAATATGATCTCCCTGTCGAGCCAATGGTTGGTGGAGACAATGATGAAATTGAGGTATTTTCTTTCCCATGTGAAGAGGAAGAATCTTTCCATGATGAACAAACTAAAGCAAGAAGTTCCGAGGCCTTTGAAAGATGAAGCTCTTTTTGATGAAGGATCGGTAGAGCACAACGATTCCCAAGATGATGAGGTAAATCCTCTAGATAGTTTCCTCGAGCTGCATTCTTCAAAGGTGTATAAAGATGAGCTATAGGAAATGACGAAGTGTAACTCTGCGCAAGAAATCTTGGATGCAATAGAAGTTGTGGAAGACCTCGAGATTATTCTTGATCTCTTCACTCGTGCCATGGATATACAAGAAAAGTATGAGTTTGCCTCTGATCCTCATGTCAATACTCAAATGCCTCATAGTGGAGTAGAGATAAAGGATGAATCAAATGTTTCTCATGGAGAAGATGTCAATGAGCATAGACCCGGAAAAGAAAGTAACTCAGAATATAAAAGGAATTAGAACAAAAATCAGCTCTGGGGGAGTGATAGCACACACTCGATGGAAAGTCAACTATATGGATAAACATGGAAGGAAACTGGCACTATGAAACTGATTTTAAAGAACATGAAGGCAGTGGAATTTCCAAGCAAGGACTTGAGCATCAAGAAGCTCACATGGAATCACTCCTACCAAGTACACAGATAATTTTTAAAGCACCTGGCTTTTATAAGTAGTTGAGGAGGGGAGACTACTTTCTGGAACTCGTCAACGTCTTCGCAGAACATCATCACTCAGTGTTTCCCACTCACGAGTAACTTTTGAGAAAAAGAAAGTGCTTCAATGAAAGCGGGTTATCCCCCGCCCTGTACCATAGGTGATTATTAGGTGTGTTTCCCTTTCTGTTACGTGTGTTTCCCTTCCTGTTGTATGTTGTGTGTTTCCTTTCATTGTTTTGTGTGTGTGTGTATCCTTCTTCACTCTCTTTCTCTCTCGTAATAGGTTGTACATGACTCCGTAGGGCCTAATGGATAAGGCACTAGTGAATGAATTATATGGTCTAAAATTGAGATTTTGGATTCCCATGTCATGTCTTTGCTACACTTAGTCCATGCCATGTCACCAAGCTAGAGCCATTTGTTGTCATGCAAATGTGCAACAGGGAAATTGACAATTTCCGAGCACGACAACTATACCCCTGTGTTGAAATTTTCATGTTTTATCATTCCCAGGCACCCCAAGTCAATTCCGATAGTCTAGATTAGGTTAGGTTCATGAAGAGATCGTCTGTAAGTTTCTACGTATGCACCTAAACAGAGGAATAGAAACCAACCTTTAATTTGGAGAGTTTTACCATTCCCAAAGTCCCACACTTTGGGGAGAACTCAATGTTATGCAGATCAAACCAAATGAATCTACCTTAAAAAAGCAGATCTAACTACTCATTTGGGGGTGCTGTGATTTTTCACTAACATCGAGCTCAAGATGGACACAAACAATGCTCACAATGATCCTATTTGATACTTGATTGGTGAATTTTTTTAATCTCATTGAGCTCACCTTGATGGACTCACTTTGAATCACCTAACTCCCCAAGTGATGAAGATGAATTCACCTATCGCGTCTCGTGATGCACTACTTTGCCTCTGAACACAATTGAACTCGATGTGAAGTTTCCAAGACCCATATAAAGTTCTCAATTCTCTGTTTGAATCATGAAATCATCACATTATACCGTGGAGATTCCAAAAAGTGGAAAGATGAGTGAAAATGAAGCCATTTACAACTTTTACTCCTAAAACAAAGACTTTCTATATTTAGCCGGTAGGACTATGAATTGCTATTTTGAGACATATAGCCCGTTTTGCTCCAATTTCACCCTCTGAACCATATAACACACTCCATCCCCTTTATTGCTGATGTATTACTATTTTTAGCGCATTTCTATTTTTAGTAGGTTGTTTTTTAAGGACCTGCCATTTTTGGAAAAATTGTCATTCTTGACTTGTTTACCATTTTACACCTTTTCTGATTGTCTCGATTGATTTGAACTTATGATCCGAGAAACTTATTATTCTTAGCATGAAGGAGAGAATAAAATATACTATTTTTATAAAGTGGAAAAAATGGCCTCAATTTGTGATGATAAATACATTTTTGGATTTGACTCATCATCGCGATCTCATGTTCCAAATTTCACCGCGTTTCACTCACTGGAAAGTTCAGAAATAAAAAATGAATTTTTTGCCTAGCGAGAGATTCAGGCATAGAGCTACCATGGAAGCCATTAATGGAGCCATAGATATTTTTTTCAGAGTCTTTTCCCACCTTAGATTTCAATGAAATCAAATCCAACGGGATAGGTTTTTTATCTAGAAGATGTGTTTAAAATTCTAGCTTAATCTGACTGCCGAATTGATGGGAAATTTGATGAACAAGAGCTAGGGCACAAAATGTGTTGAGTTATGGAGCTTAATTTCTTCACATATATCTTGTTTTATAATTTACAAGTTTACACAGTAACTAACATCAATTAGTTGACCAACGTCGGTCACCTAACAAACCAACCGACATCGGTTACCTATGCGTGAAGTATTTTTTATTATAATGTGAGATTAGATTCAACCTTTGATTAAAAGGTGATCTAAGGTTTGTAAATGTATTGCTAATGTGCCCTAAGTTTGTAAATGCTTATATAAGCTAGAAAACTAGGGTTAGAACAGAGAGAGAGAGAGAGAGAGAGAGAGAGAGAGAGAGAGAGAGAGAGAGAGGAAAATTAATGTACATCATGTAAGGTGAGGAAGATTGTAGATATTCAATTGTATATCCTTTAGAATAATATATTGGCTATTTCTTGATGGACATATAACACATTGGGTGAACCACGTTATTTCTTGTGTATTTTCTTCTAAATTAATTTCCATATTTATTACTTGTATGCTTGGATCTGATATATATCTGTATAACCTATCTGATCTAACCCCCAAAAATGGAGTTTTTATTGTAGTTCAGAATATATGGAATCATTTGATCTTCTATGAATTTTTGTTTCATGGCCTCTGAAAATTAGGAGGTCTGCAAAAAATCTCACCTCAATTCATGTTCTGAATTGCGAGATATGAACATTTCACCGTTTTGGTTAGGAAGTCATTCTAACAGTGAACGATCATGGTGGATGCTATAAAAGAAAGTTTTTAGGTAATATAACAGTAATGGAGGAAGATAAATGGATGTGTGCAAGGGTGAAGTCATGGGAACAACATCAAAGGAGAAAATGGAGATTTCCGGTAGCAAAGGTTTCCTGTGTGAACGCACCGGAAGAAATGGAAGGAACAATTAAAACTTGAAAACTTGCATTTACTCCAACTTGAGCATGGGTGCAATTTTTTGCCCCAAATATCCCAAACATTTGGGATAGTGAAAAAAAGTGTGAACCTTTCCCATTGCTCCACATGTTGTTTCGTGATTTGCTGAGGCGAAAGGATGAGGGGGCTGAAAATCAGCTCCTTAACAACTTCTTAAGTCATGTGGGTGACCATGGGATAAAATAGGAGGAGGATGTATTTTTATGTCCCATCCATCCCAAACATTTGGGATGGTTGGCACACTAAAGTGCACCCTCTCTGATTGGTCCAAGTAGTGCTCCGTGATTAGATGAGGCTGAGGGCTAGAAATTAGTACACAGGGGCTTAACTGGACAAACTGAGCTCCAAGATAGTCATATTGAGGTCCAAGGGGATACATGGGAGTTGGGTGAACTTTTGTGTATAAAATATCCCAAATATTTGGGATGGTTGGTGCACAAAAGTTCACCACTACTTGAGCTTGTCACGTGTCCAGCTGGGAAATTGACTAACTCCTAAACCATACCTAAGGGGAAACTTGACACAGGCGTAACTTGAGTTCCATGAGGAGTTTTTTCACACTTGTTTATATGGAGTTTATTTTAAATTAAATTTTAAACACAATGGGATGTGTCTCATACCTTTATTCTCCCTACAACCCCATTAAATAGGATTTTTATTCAGGCTGAGAGGTTGTGCATGCTAAAATCAGGCTATGGTAAGAATTTTTTGAGTCTTGTGAAAAATGTAAGACTACCATATTCTAGATATATGAATCAGATTTCTGAAAATGTTTTGTTTGACTTCCAACTCTTTATAGAGCTCCCACAATTACTTCCCAAAGCTGAGGGGGTGTTTTTACACTATAAGTTGCTTTCCCCTCCAGGGTCCCCGCTTTTATTAGAACTGCCAAAAAATTCCCAGAATATTCCACAATTAATTATACAACATTATTATCTCTCTGATACACCTATTTGATGAGTTTGATTCTTTTACTTCCCTCTGAGGGGGGTGCGATAACCTTCAGAAGACTACACAATAACCTTTCTTAAGCTTCTAAAAAGCTCGTCTCGAAGAAACTTTTCTTGGAAGTACCTCAATGGACTTGATATCCCTAAATCACCTATGGACATGAAGACACAGGACATTGGACCACTTGCAAAGATGTGATAGGAATGATATGGGGGTTCGGGTGATCTGGAGGAGGGCTCGAGATGACCATTAAAAAAAAATTCACAGTAGGGTATGACTGTCATGCTTTCAGTGTGAATTTTTCCCTTGCAAAAACTCATGACAACAACTGGACTTGACTTGGGGACATTTTGTGGATCGAGCGTAGTGAGGACATGGCACAAGAAATCTATATTCTCTATAGTATATAAATCCTTTCTTCAGGTCCCCTATCTATACTGACTAAATAAAGTTCTATAGTTGCCCCACCTATATCGAGGGCCCCAAACCCTATATATAGATGGCCCTATCCCCCTCCCCCTCTCTCTATATCTTTTGATATGGGTGGGTAGTCCCTTGCATATAGAGAGAATTCTCTATCTATCCCATCCCTACAAGTTGAGGGAAACTATATAGGATGGGCTACCTAACATCAGATGAGAGCGGGCCACATTATATGCCCCATCCCTCACCACCATCTCAATACATAACATTGACCAGTGCCTTATCCATTGGGCTTTAGAAACACTCAACTTGTAAGAGATAGAAAAAAATGAGGGACACACACATACATGTGACTGAAAGGAACACACCACACTAAAAAGGGAATAAGGCATACAACATGAAAAGGAAAATGAACCTAAATCATCTATGGTACAATGTGATGGACAACACACTTTGATTAAAGTGCTATTATCTTCTCATAGGTTACCTCTGAGTGGGTAATACTGAATGATGATGTTCCACAAAGTTGTTTATTGGTTCAAGAAAGTAGCCTCATTTCCTCAATTGTTTATGAAAGCCAGGTGCTTTCATGATTGCATGTATATTTGGGAGGAACAAGCCTACATGATCTCTTTGATGTTCGGATCTTTGTTAAGAAAGTCCATTGCCTTTACTTTCCTTGAAATCAATTTCAGAATGTTAATTTCCTTCTGTATTCATCCACATTGTTGATATTTCATTGAGCATCTCATCGCTGCCCCAAGGCCTATTTTTGTTCAAATTGATTGAATGTTATGAGATTTCTTCATTTACACATTCATGTTCATTGACACCTTTTCCACAAGGAGCCTTGATTTCATATTTTTGGCCCATATCATTATGAGGTGTTTGAATGTTGAATGGAGGATTTAAAATAGCCTCATTACCATATTGAATGGACATCACATGAGCTAAGAGGTTAAGAACAAGCTCGAGATCTCCTATATCATATGTCACTTCTAATATTTCTTGTATTGAATCCTTATTTGAAACTAACCAAAGCTTAGATTTACCCTCATTTGAAAGATCTTCACTTTGAAATTGAAGGTAACCATTTAGAAGCGTTGCTTCATTATCTTGAAGATCATAGCACCCTACCACTTCTTTGTCCAGGAAGCCTTTCTTTCAAGGACTTCATAACTCCTTGCTTCCACATCTTCATCATAGAAATAGTTCTCTTCTTCAAATGGGAAAGAAAAATATTCAATTTCATCATCACATTCATCAACCATTGGCTCAAGAGGAACATCCAAACTTTCATCATGCCTTATTTCATCATGACCAATCTTGAAATTGGTAGAGGGGTTGAATTGGATTCACGCTTGTCTTGCATATCCATAACTTTCATCAGGAGTTCAAGACTGAGCTCAGGGTCTTCTATTTCTTCTATAAATTTTAATAGTTCTTGCACAGAGTGTTCTTTCAAACCTTCCAAGGGCTCATCACAAGTTGTTTTTGTTTCTTCTTTGTGGTGAAAACATGATCCAAAGAATCTTCATCTTCAAATGGGAATGAGAATATCTCCTTTGTATGGGTATACACATGGGATAATTTCTCAGTTTGGAATTCATCAAGGAACACTCTGTCTTCCTCATGGCTTATATCATTTAGAAATTCAGGGATACTCTCTTGCAATTCAAAGTTTCTCAAAGATTATTCAAGATAAATAACCATGTGTAAAGGAATGTTAGGTCCTATCGGGATTGGAATCTCATCCTCCTCTTCAGTCATCACAAAGATATTCATCCTCATGCTATTTTGGTATAAAATGTTGGCTCCTAAATTTCCTGCCTTTTGCATCATGTACCTCATCTTCTTCTCTGGAAGCAACTTTTCCATATCTCCCTTAACTAAGATGGTCGTGAAAGACCAATTCTTATGGATTTTCCCTCCCAATTCTTGATAGAAGATTCTACTCAACAACACCAAATGAAGCTGGAATGTCTGCTACCAAGATAATCATTGAAACCTTCTTGTTCGGAAATTTGGCAAGGGCCACCTATGAATTTTTGACCTTCCCTACAAGTGGAACTTATTTTTAATCCATGGAGTAAAAAGAGCCACTAGGATGATTCATGGTGAGTTTAAGGTCCTTTGCAACCTTCATAGGCATCATACTGTTAGAGACGCCTAAATCTATTATGTAATTATTCAACATGTATTCTTGAATGAGAAGGGAGACATAGAAAGGACCGACCTTATCGGTATTTGATGCACTCAAAGCAAGCATATTCTGTGATGAATGTGTAAGTGGGTTTGGTAATAGGCCTTTAGAGCTAGGGGTCATATTATTGGGATTTGAACTACTACTCTTGATATGCTAGAAAAATCTCTCAAATTGCTCATGATGAGTCCGTAGATATTCGGTTTTAGAAATCAACACTTTGGTCTTGTTTCAGTGTTTAACGTAATCAAAAGGAGAAAATGTAAACAAGGGGGATAAAACCCCTACTTTCGGATTCAGGATAGGCTTGGAAGAAAGGGAAGATGCTTGGGGAACAAAGGCTATTTTTAAGGTATACTAGGAACTCTTCAAGGACTAGATTTTTCATGAGTGGATTTAGAGTTATAAAAAGCATTGGAAGAATTACTTGGGATAGCGGGTGAATTCTTGCTGGCTATAGGATAGGGTTTCTCCAATGCAGAATCCATGTAAGGTGGAAGTGGGGATCCTTAACTGATTATTTTTTTGGTAGATTCATCATAGGAGGATCTTTAATCTTCTTCTTCGCAGTAGTAGTGGAGGAAGCCGATCCCTTTTGAGACTAGAAGCGAGTGAACAAAACACACAAGAAGCTCAGTGTATCTTCATCATTGTCATCTTCACTTCCTAGTTCATATTCAATGAGATTATTTTGAGTATCACCATCCCCTTCTTCAATTTTGAGGACATTACCATCATCATTGTCTTCTTCCTTTCATTCCTCCACTTCTCCTTCTCCTTCCTTTTCTTCAAGGTCGTAGGTTACATTTATCGGTATTACCTAAAAATCAAGCCTGCGTGGAGGTGGACCTATCCTTTTTTGGTCGAAGGATTTGTATTTCTTGGGAAATTCCTCATGGTGCTTTAGGAAATTTGTTTCTTGAGGGAAACTATATAATTTTCCATTTTCTAAACCATAGGATCTGTTGAGGTAGAGCTGAAACTTTGACCTTTCTATTTACTGTTAGGATTATTTACTTTTCTAGATAGAATCAAATCTTCTATCTCGATGGCATAGTTGTGTGCTTCTTTCAAAACTCTAGGTTGGGATATTCTAAGGAAGAATCTAACTTTAGGTCGTAGGGCACTAATAAAGAATCTCTTTAGGTTATTATCTGAAGGAATGACATCTTCAGGGATTCTCCTGATTAACTGGTTGTACTTAATATCGCATGGACTTAGTAGATTCCTTATTCATCTGTACTAATTGGACCAAAAGATATTGATAGTATTCCATAGATTTAAATATGAAAAGAACAATAAGAATATTTTTCCAAGCCACAATCTTAGATGATAATAGCACACCACATTAGATTTATAAAACAAAAGAGCTAAAATACCATGTATAGAAATCCATCATAATCCATAATGCTCAATACATTACAATACAATGAATTGAATTACTCAATAAGAAATATGTACATATAAGAGGAGTGAAGTGTAACTACTACCTAAATCAGTGGTGAAGAACTCACACTAACTGATACTGGCAGTTATGTTAAATCTAATAGACTAGTGAGATAACTCCACATAACTGAAAAGCTAACTCAACACAACTAGTAAGCTAACTCCACACAACTAGTACACCTAAGAAAGCTAACCCAATAAGTGTAGGGATAACACAAGTGTAAGAATTATCCTAATAAATACATAAAAGGATAAATAATAACCTACAATAACAACCTCCTGTAAGCATAGCTTAGGTGGATGAAAAATAATGTGGGTCCTGACAACAAGGCCTGATGAGGTACCCACGTACAATAATTAGGAAAATTAGACACCGTAAGCTACCCAAAACCAGTAATAACAAAGTAGAGAGAAAAATCCCACTGCAAGATATCCTAAGAATCTCAGCTCCAAAAATCATACAATGCTGAAGAAGTGTGGTGTGCACTGTGGTATGAATCCACTGCTCGATCATAGAACTCAAAAACAATGGACACTGGGCTTTACCAGAATATATCCATGCAAGGAGATTGTTAATGGAGTGATTTCGAAAGTGAAAAAAACACACCAAACATAATTTTATCAACTGCTACAAATAGGTGTGCCACGATCCAAGAATAACCAATGCAATAAGGCAAGGACAAAATATCCAAATAAATAGGAGTGCCACGATCCAAGAAAAGCCAAGGTAACAAGAAAAGGACATGAAACCTGAAGAAGCAGTATCAACATGTAATAAGGAAAGGAGATGAAACCCAATGAATTAGTATCAACACCACACCCTCTCATACTTCTGAATGGGTATAGTGACACCATAGATCTGTATGAGTTGCCAAAATGAACTACTCAAACACTGATAAACTAACACTGGGCTTTACCAGAATAGCTCCCCCACAAGAGAGAAGATGGATGTCTACATCATCTATCACTCTAATACCATGAAAATAATGATAAGAATATTTTTCCAAGCCGTGATCTCAGATGATAATAGCACACCACATTATATTTGTAAAACAGAAGAGCTAAAATACCATATATGGAAATCCATCATAATCTATAATGCTCAATACATTATAATACAATGACTTGAATTAATCAATAAGAAAGATGTACATATAGGAGGAGTGAAGTGCAACTACTACCTAAATCAGTGGTGAAGAACTCACACTAACTGATACTGTCAGTTAAGTTAACTCTAAAAGACTAGTAAGATAACTCTAAATAACTGAGAAGCTAACTCAACACAACTAGTAAGCTAACTCCACGCAACTAGTACACCTAATAAAGCTAACCCAAAAAGTGTAGGGCTAACACAAGCGTAAGAATTATCCTAATAAATAAATACAAGGATAAATAATAACCTACACTAACAAAATCTATCTTCAATTTTGGTTCTTATATCATCCCAACAAGTGATTGACCAAGTGGGTAGAAGGTAGAGCCATTATGCTAATTTCTCCTGTAAGGATTCTACAAATTGATTAACTAAAAATGTGATATAGATATTAGTTAATATAAGCTATAAAAAACTGTAAATAAGGTAAATGGATGTTGTAAATAAATATAAATATGATCTAAATAACTATGAAAAAGGAAATGCTAACCCTAATGTGTAAGAGAGAATAGGGAAAAAATCAGTTGAATAGAAGATACTCGTGGGACTGTGTTGCAGAGGTGACTGGAAATTATGAAAGTAGGAATGACTATGCAAGAGCTCCAAAAAGGATGGATCTGGAGTATCTTGTTGGATTAGAGCCCCTAGATAGGGACTGACACACCTACACTACTCAAAAGCTCTGAAAATGATCTTCACAGGTTCGATAGATGGTCCAAAACCCTCGCTATTTGTCGCATTAACTTCGATGCACTATTCTAGATGTTTCTAATATTCCAAGATGATGAAAAGACTTCCAAAATACCAAGGAGTATCAAAACCCTAAAAAAAGAAGAATGCAAATGAATGGGTTAGACTAACCTCAGCTGCCACAACAATGGGCATAATAACTAAGTACTACACTACATTTTAGACCCAAATGTAGTTCTTGTGAGTGTGTGCATAATGCACCCTAGGTGCTCTTGTTCCAGTCATAATTTGTGAAGTAGTGAGTAATAACTAGATGTAAAAAATGTAATAGAATGTGTGCATTGAATAGAATAGAATCCTACCCCTATGTTGTGTGTGATGAAAATGACCTATCCTTGTGCCTTGTGATGGAGCTATGTGGATGCAAGTGATCTATAATGCAATAAATGGATGATGGATGATAGTAGTGACTAGTGTTTGGTATCTCATTATGGTCTCATAACTTTATATTATAGGGTTTTCTTGATCTAATTTCTAAATTAACCTTGAAATGGCCGACCACCAAAAAGATAAAAGACCTCAAATAGATAGAAAGAGCTCAAAACATGGTGGGAAATTTCAAGAAGGATCATGGCACCCATGATGGGACTAGGGCACCCACGGGTACCCCAGTACTAGCTTGGGTGCCCCAGTCAAAGCTAAAATGATTGGAAATGATGAAAACTGACTGGGCATGTGTGTGGTGGAGGTTGGAAGTGACGATAGAAATCAAACACAAATATCCAAGAGACGGGGGTTAATTAGTACTTTCTTCACTCAAAAACCATCTAAATAGTAGCATGATACTAAGACTAAATAATGTCTAAAGTGCATGTTTTTGTGTCTACATTTGCCCCCACTTTATGTTGGTGAGCAGAAAGCTCGGTAACATAAAGTAGATAGAAATGCATACCTGATGCTGATGTAGAGTAATAAAGAAGGCATGCCAAAGGACTAGACAAAGTGTGGAATGACAAAAAAATGATGGAGCATGGAAACTAAAGATGAGAATGTGCAAAAAAGTGATGAGAGTGAACTTAGGGTGGAATGCGTGTGCTGATGGTGATGTGTGTAGTGTACCTACATGATTAGTGTGCAAAGTGTGCTGCCGCAATGTGTTGTTGTTGATGTCATCATCATTGTTTCTATTGTTGTTGTTGTTGCCCCCATTTGACTGCTTGTTTCTCATATGACCAAAACTGTAAAGAGAAAACGATCAAGTAATCAAATATGTATGTATATGTGTGTAAAAATGCAATGTAAAAGACGCATGTAAAAGTAAAGTATGTAAAACGAAAAGTGTAAATGGAACATGTACACCTGATCCATGTCGAGAGAAAGAGTGTAGAAAGGATATCCTGTACTACCAGGGTTTTTTGGGTGATCTGACATCATAGGCTGAAGAAGTATAGAGAGGAATTAATTTGTGTCCTCTAACATTTAACTACTTCCCTGAACTGTGTGTGAAGAGATCTCTGTACTGTCCTAGTTTTTTGGGTGATCCGATGCAACATGACAAAGTAGTGTAGGGAGGTACACCCATTGTAACCTCTAAGCCTATAACTACTTCCCAAAATTCTAAGGACTCCATGTCCTATAAAATTCACTGTGTATGGAGTTCATAGATTGGTCTGAACTAACTCATTGTCTATAAACCCACAATGGAAAGGGTGGAAAGTGCACTAAACTGAACCGGTGTAAACACATTGTGTAAACTGTAAAACCCTAAATGATTCCCCCTCTTTGGGGGTGAATGCGACATCGCTAATAGGATAATTCGGCCCCAAAAGAGGACTAACCGCATGTACTCAAAAAATATACCCTACAGGGGGAAGGGAATTTTCTTGGTAGAAACCAAGGAATGCACAAACAAGGATGGCTAGACAAAAACAAGTGTTAGTACACACAAGCATGCATGTCAAAAATAATGTGTAATCTATGCAAACAGTGTGTAAGCTACCAAGCAATAGTAATGTAAACACACAAGAAGACATAGTAAGGCACACAAAGTGGGTCACAAACATGTGACATCACTCTCGATGTCACAAGACACGTAAGGCCATCATGGATGTAAATAACAAATGAGTGTGCACACCAAACATAGGGAAAATCCCGTAGATAAGAGCAAACAATAACAAAGAATGTAACAAACAAGTATGGAAGCAAATATCCCTACATAAAAAATGCTACACATGAAGCATCCGTTAGCATGTTAGAAAGATAAATAGTATGTCAAAAGCATGTAGAAACAAGTAATGTAAAGTGCTAAGTACAAATTGAAGCAATAACACCTGGAAAAAAGAAATGTGGATGCCCCCAACGACTAGTGTAGAAAGGGTAGAAGGTGAGCATCCATGCTGCATGTAAGAGACCTCTATCTATGATCAAAAATAGAAAAATACGTGAACACATATGTGTAGATGATATAGATAAATGACATACAAGTAAGTTAACTAACATGTGTAATAAAGTGACCATGACAAGGCAAAAGTAAATACGAGTACGAAAAATAATAATACGTAGTATGTCGTGGATAGATGGAATGGAATGCAAAATGGAGTGATAGGAGCCACGTGCCTCCCGAGTGAATGGAAATTTATGCAATGAAGTTCATTTGTTTTCCCCCCCCTCAACAATCAAGAATGAACCATAAATGAGAGTGCATCATTGGGAAAGGGTCGAAGTGTGTT